>JAFIDM010004315.1:72342447-72375988 GCA_023159025.1 Thereuonema tuberculata
CTCGAAAAATTATTTTACAAGTTGAAGATTATTTCCGAAAGGAATTGGAAAATGGAGGACTAAAAATAAAACTAAGTTTTGTTTTATAGCTATAAGATAACATTATTCGGAACCTCTGAGAGAGGCTAGTGCTGACGTCATTGAGCTAGTGCTGACGTCAAATCGTCATGTTATCGTGGTCGGACTATATGCATCTGATATATGCTAGATTTGAATGGCTTAAGAATATTTTGAAATGACTTGGAGCGGTTGGATTCCTTTGAAGTCTGCAAATTTTCCTCTAATCCAAACAATTGAATTTTATATCTGCAATTTCATATACACTGTTGTTTTATCTTTATAATCTTTCTACTTATTTTTGACTTCATAAGAATTAAAGTCTGTATTTTTTAAGGAATGGATATTTTATTACTTTAAAATAAATTATGTTAAAATGAAAAGGGTAAATACAAAGACTGCAAACACTTTTTTATTATTTCTTTTTTGTTCATTTTTCTTTCTTAATTTTTTTTTTCTAAATCGTGAATAAAGAATAAAACTATATAAAATATTTATAATTATTATTGAAATAATAATTGCTTAATATATAAGGTATATGGCCCAAATATCGCCCATCTATGAAAACCTGCCCATATTTCTTGTCATTTATCGTCTCAGTTGCTTGCAAGCAATTACAATATATTATATGAACCTTCACTTACATGTTCCTGAACCAATTATAGATATAACTATTATGTTGTATTTTTCCTCAATTTTTGTTCAAGCAAACCTCATATTTTGAATTATGTGAAAGTGTTCCAAATATCGCCCACACCATTAAATACTTTGGTTTTTTGCACTTCTTTGCTTTTTTTGGTTTTTTCTTAATCTTTTCGCAATTCTTTATGGGTGTTGCGAGCTTCTTTTGTTTTGGATCGTCTAAGTTCAGCCCCTTAGGACTTAGTTTCCTTTTGCTGGGAGAATTCATTAGAGCAATTGTGAATGGCCACCCACTCACAAGACTGGGACATTAAATGTTTTGGAAGCTTTCAGAAGGCCCATTTTTATATTTTTTACAGCTGTGACAATTTCTCTGTCCCATGTCTAACGTTGAGACATCTGTAATAAACCAAAATAAATTATCGCACAGTGGGCGATATATGGAACAACGAGGTGGGCGATATTGGGCACTCTCTAGCTTGTCAATTTGGGGGGGGGGCTACCTCTAACAAGTGACAGACATTATCAACAGATAGGTTATTTCTTTCACTACTTCACGATAGATGGTTGCGATGGCATGAATAATTCATAAGCTGCAGCACTAAAAGAAACAGTAGGTTCATAACTTACCAGAACGAAAAACCTTCAAGAATTCATAAAAAATAAACGGGTTGAACTAACACCCCAAACGAACAGAGCGTGCTAATGGAAGGAATGGCAAATTGTTTCCATCGGTTCTCGTGTGATAGCATCACTATCCCTCCTACATCACCCTGGGCGGTATTAGGAACCTGGGCGATATTTGGGCCATATACCTTACTCACTTCCAAAAGTTAAGCACAGAGAGGAAAAATGTTAATTTCCGTAAGAGATCTGAAATTTGCTGCAAAGATAGAAGGAAATATTCAAATTATAAAGGTAACAGCCAATCACGTCGAGAAATATGCAAAACAGGCAGTCGTATAAGAAGCCGGCATTGTGAAGGGTTACAGGAGTTGCATGTAAGTACTGATGAAGGGTGTTTAGAACATTCGTACGATTTGTTTTCAAGCTAGACGTGTTTCTATGACTTCCAGAAGATGAATGGAAGATTCTGAGCGCTGACGGGCTGTCGGACGCATTGAAGCAGGACAGTCTATAACAGATGTTGCTCGTTTCTTCGGCGTTCATCATTCCGTCATTTCACGATTATGGAAACAATCCCAAACCAGCCAAACAGTTGTCAGAAGACCTGTAGCCGGTCGTCCAAGGGTTACGATCCCGCGGTGGATCGATGTATTGCTGTTGTAGCCAAGCGGAATCGAAGATCGACCTCCACACGTGTGACATCTATGGTAGTAGCGGCCATTGGTAACACGATATCTCCCACTACTGTTCGTCGAAGGCTACACATGAATGGTCTGTACGCCGGGGTACCACGAGTTTGTGTTCCTTTATCCGTCCAATCCAGAGGGCACGATTACAGTGGTTTCGCCGGCATGTGAATTGCACTATGTCTCATTGGACTATATCTGATTGGGGTAACATTACGTTCACAGATGAGTCCACATTTGCCCTACAACCCGATGATAAGCGTGTAAGGGTCTGGAGGACTCGCAATCGGTCCCAGAACATCACCGAAAATCCCGCATTCCGCGGTGGAAGCATCATGGTCTGGGCAGGGATTTCATTGGGATATCGCACCGACCTGCACATCTACAAGCGAGGTTCTGTGACGGCCGTACGGTATCGAGATGAAGTCCTAGACCCCATTATGAAACTGTGCGCTGCATCAGTTGGTCCTTTTTTCGTTTTAATTGACGATAATGCGCAGTTCGAATAGAGCTGCCATCGTTGACAACTTTCTGGAGAGTGAGGGGATTGCGCGTATGGAGTGGCTGGCTTACTCGCCGGACCTTAATCCAATTGAAACTCGTTGGGATGCCCTCGGCCGTGCTGTAAGTCAACGTTTCCCACCTCCAGCTACTCTCAGAGCTGTAGAAACTGCCCTACAGGAGGAATGGCGATTACTGGACTCTGCGGTGGTTCATCACCTCGTAACAAGCATGATCAAACGCTGTAAAGTTTGTATGCAGGCGAAGGTTTTTTAATTACAATTGATATCTTTCAGTGGTTTTTGAGTTACAAATAGTGATTTTTTTCAGTATTCTATCTAATAGAAATAGAACTTCTTCTTTCTTGACTCTTTATTTTATTCAAACATCTTCCGTTTACACGTGCTTGTTTTTTAATATCACATAGAATTTGGTTAAGTAAGAGTATTATATTTAAAATATTCCAACATTTCGGCAATTATAGTTCTAATTGTCATTTTCGAATTAAAATAAACAGATGGATCGGAAATAAATAAAAAATCTTGAGATTCAAAAAAAAAAAAAAAGGTTGAATACATTCCTTATAGATGGGGAAAGGGAAAGGACCATAGGTCAAAAACAATATAAAGTGAGTAGTAATCACCTTGGCCTAATGGATAAGACTTCGGAAGGTTGTAGGTAAGATTCCTGACGCGGATGCTTCATTGTAAAAATTATTTCTATTTTCCATTCGCTCAGGAAATTGCGCCAGACAGACAGAGAAATAAAAGAATTTTATAATATAGATTAATAAGCAACAAAATACGACAGACTCTAAGATTCATATATAACTAAAAGTAATAATATTATTGTATATTGATGTAAAATGTAAATCCAGTATTACATAACATTCTTAAACGATTGTTTCAATGTTTACTGTTTTTAGCAAATAACTGAAGTAATCAATTTCCAGAATTCTATTGAAAGATAATATTCTGTTGTCTCTTTTTACCTGAGGCACCAGAATCGTCTTCAACACCCACACCTGAAATCCACTATCCCATCGTTAATTGAATAGGAAGCTATAAATAGATCTTTAAAAGATCTGCTTTTCCGGAAGTTCCCGTAATAATAGTCGAATTCTTTATCGAGGGCTCTAGTCTGGTTTGGGAGGCTCAGGAGATTAACACACTTCATTTGTAATCATCATTTCTTGAATAGACTTTAGCCAAAAATCAAGACTAGAAGATCGCACAAAATTCTTATCAAACAACGATAAAAAATTCAAAATGATTAAAAAAAGCCGAAATTGTACAGGACCATATCCATCATTTGGAAAATAATCTTCAACTTAGATAATTAATTTCGTCTGTCTGTCTGTAACTCGATACAATTAAGCTATTAAGATTGATCCAAGGTTCTCAATGGTACCATTGAATCAAGGGTACTCAAATTGGATGAAATATTAGTTCATTTTGTCATTCCATGTTGTTTCTATGAAATTTTGACTGAAATTCTAACAAAATATACGTTCAAAACCAAATAATTTTGTTACCACTGCACCGATTTTAATGAAATTTGGCTTAGTTTTTTTACGCTGATTTTGAAACTCAAAACCATTTTTTCCGTAGAAGCTTCGTTCACAAGTTAGCGCAGTATTTAGATTATATAAAGGTGAGTTTTAAATGCCTTTCGGCGTTATTAGTCAAAAATAATAATTATTCTTTAGATAAATTAAACTTTAGATATGGTTGGTATTTGGCTTTTCTTTTTGGGTGGAAAATGATCCTTTAGATTAAACTCTCAGAACCTATATTACAGGTGTACAGGTAAGAAGTACACCTAAATAGGTCTGATAAACATTAAAAAAAAAATTCAATTCAAATCATCAATCGAATCAAACACACACACACACTTATATATATATAAACACTAAATTGGCTAAGTTCGTCTGTCTGTAACTCGATATAATTAAGCTATTAAGATAGATCCAACGGTTCTCAATGGTACCATTGAATCAAAAGTACTCAAATTGGATGAAAATATTAGTTCATTGTGTCATTCCATGTTGTTTCCATGACATTTTATTCTTGGGAACTGACCTTGACAACTGAAATTCTAACAAAACATACGTTAAAAATAAAAAACAAATAATTTTGTTACCACTGCACCGATTTTAATGACATTTGGCAGACAACTTACTCAGTTGTTTACGCTGATTTGGAAACTCAAAGCCATTTTTGCCGTAGAAGCTTCGTTCACAAGTTAGCACAGTATTTAGATTACATTTACTTTATATTTGATAGTTGATAATAAAATGATTTTTCAGATTTTTTTATGCCTGTACTCCGACAGGCTTTGCTGATAGTTTTTTTGTAAATAATTAGAAAAATTTCAATTGAATTAGACCAATCAATTATACAATAAATGTGACATTGCTCATAGAATTAACTTACTTGCAAATCCTGAAGGTAATCCACTAAAAAGCTTCTATTTTAGGGGACGTGAGTTTTAGCCTGTGATAGGCAATGACTGAAATACAAAACTTTTATTACTCTCTCCAAATTGCCGAACAATAAAATCGTAGAGTCGTTGTTGGAGGACGGAAGTGATTTCAGGCAGTCAGTCTTATGTTTTGAGTTAGAGCATTGAGAAAGAAGATAATACATATGATACTGTTCCATTTTTGAAAACATGTCCGTCCTTTTTATTAGTAAATTGACAACTATGCTTCAGATCTATGCGGATGAAAACGATTTATTTTGAAAACTCGCCCTATTGTTTATTTTTTTTTTTTTAAGTACCGTATTTACTCGCGTATTTTTTGCCCTCGTGTAATTTACGCACCCCAAATTTGAAGGGCATATTTTGAATTTTTTGATCGCATAATTTTCTCAGTGTCAAATAGTAGACTGGTCAGTTATATTAGCAAAGGACTCCATCACACACGTCTTAAACTGCCTTCCACCCGGCCATAAAACGTTTGCTTTCGTGAAGGTCGCCTCTCGCTTACAAGCCCACCCCAACTGAAGTTTGCTACAGCTGTGGGTAGTGATAAACTCGCGATTTTACTTGTTTGTGAAGAAAATGAGTGAAAAGCAGAAACTTACCGGTAAATATAGTAGTTACACGACCAGTTTTAAAGTTCGCGTAATTCTATTGCGGAGAAAGCACGGGAACCTCGCTGCTGGGAGAAAATTTGCGGTTTCGGAAGGATTTTTTTTTTTTATTTCTCGCAAAATTTACGCACCCCTATTTCAAAACGATTTTTTCCTACAAAAACGTGCGAAAAATACGCGAGTAAATACGATAAAATCTTAATTTCTCCGCTGTCATGTAGGGATCGGTAATTTCCTTTCTTCGAATACGTAAGTTTCAAAGTTGGTAAGTTGAAAGTTTCAATATTTGCAAGTGTTGTTACAAATATTGGCTTTTATATTTCAATTTAAGATTTTTTATAGTATTCTGAAAACGGTAGCAACGTTTCCCATTCGATTTTGGTAGTTTTAATTGTTTGTCTCACATTGAATAATGGGTGGTTACATTCAATTAAAGTAAATAAAGTACGTATATATTACGCATATAAATTAAGTAAGGAAAGAAAAAAAAAACATTTTGTGTAAATTTTCTGTAATGGAAGAAATATAGAGGAATACAGTAACAAGTTAACTGACTCTTATTACTTTAAATCTTACAATTCTAACTTATGAAGTACTCAATCAGAAAATCTATGTAGCTTAAGCTACAATTTCCAGTAAGTTATCTTATTGAAATTCTATTTTTAGCTGTTTAATTTATCTGAGGTTTCATTTTCTTTCATCGAACGCATGTAAGATGAATAATAAATGAAAAACTTTTTTATGAGTGTGGAGATTTTTTTATGAAAAGTCAGTAAAAGGTCGACACACAAAATAACTTTAAAAAAAAAACAAAAGAATTAAGGTTAAAAATCTAAGATAAAATGACGTTTCGGTCTTTCTATCTACGGGCCTTTCATAACTAAAATACAAGGGAGACGAGAGGAGTTAATATGCAAAATACAAGCTAACGGGACAACTTCAATCACAATGGTTTTCAATCACAATAAATTATACCTAAGAAATGCACATTACAATCTCTTTGCATGATTTATCAAATACGTGCTTTATATTTAGTTTCCAAAATATCTCAACGTCATAATCCGAACAGCACGTACTCAAGGACAATATCTTAATTCACATCCGGAACTATTCATACAATATCTAATCGCAAATTAAAGAGAGCTTATTCCCAAGATACGTAAACAAGTATTTAGTTGCATTTTATTAAAACGAGTTTGGAAACACTTCTCAATCTTTAGCCAGTAGAGCATGAATTTTGAAACCCACTGAAATCCGTGTTTACAAACAGCTTTTTATAAGTTGTCGCGATTTTGAGGATTTGGTCCCACGATTAAAGAAGCTTTTGAATCTTTCAAAGAACGCACCTGACGCCGTCACAATTGTGCAAAAGGTTTCATCTCAATAATCTTGTGATTCCCTTTCTTCTATACATAAGGTAAGCTAATCCGTAAAACTTGAACTAATCTCACAAGCATTGAAATGATTAAAGCTTTTAACAAATAAATGCTTTAATCAAAAAAAATTGTAAACAATTCTCATGAACTGCGATTTTTTTCAAAAGAGGTCACAATCTTTTTTTTATTTTTTTTGCAAACAAGAATTAGAAAAAAGGGAATATTTGAAGGTAACGTAAAACGTTAACACCAAAAAGAAAGAAAGAAAACCCTTTTTGCTGCAACCTAAAAATTATTGGATATCAATTTCGATAACTCAATTTCGTTAATCTTTCCTGAAAATCCTTAAAAGAAATCTCATGTGTAATTATTTAATAGCTTAGATAGTGAGATACTTCTGTTGTTTCGAGATCTTATGATTTCAAAGACTGACAAAGGAATAATAGTCACATGTACATTCGCAATTAAAGTTTACAAGCTTTGAAAAGAGCGTTTATTTTTGAAATGCATTTAATTAATCAATAATTTAATTTAAATCCACTGATTAATTAATGAATTAATTTGGATAGTTTATTGAAAAGCAAATTATGATTTAATTTTTCATTCCTAACTACTTTCCAGTAAATTAACTAATAATGTTGCGACACGTGTTTCAAGAAAGAATGGCAGTGAAATTCAGTGGTGAAAGAGAATAAGGAAACTGTAATGGCGGCTTCAATCTTTGCAAAAATATCTTCTAGTTTGCTTATTATTTGTTTCTGGTCATTGTTAACTGATTAAACAAAAGAGTTGATAAATCAGATAAATTCGAATTTCAATATAAAAAGTTCAATTTTTAATAATTTTCAATTTTAAAGAAATATAAGTTTTCAATATTAATTTGTGAAATGGCTAAATTTCAGGAAATGAGAAATACATTTTTCTAAACAAAACATGGTAAGTACTGGACAAAGTATAAACAAGGTAATTAATGCTTTTAGACAGTGTCAAAAGCAAAGCGGGCCCATAATGTGCACAATTTTATCGGAAGCGATCAGATCGTAATCGGTGATATGCTTAGCATTTCATGTCGAGCCAAGTTTTCAATTTCAATCACAACAATCGCAACAATGGCGTCTTTAGCTTGCGCAACAATTACATTTATAATGCAGTTCTACAACAAACACAACAATCACAATAAACGCAACAATTGCGCCTTTTGTATTCGCAACAATCACATTTATAATAATAAGGAACTTAAATCACTACCAGGTTTCTTGGATTGTAGCAATCGATTATTAGCAAACCACTCCTTGGGGGTCCAGGGAGTGATCCTACAGGTCTGATTTTTTTTGGACGTGGTCACCTACTTTTGGATGCTGAACACAATGGAGAAGGTTTCATTCTAATATCTCTAACCGTTAGGCCACTACAGAGTGTGACATCCAGCACAAAAAAAAAAAACCAATAGCGGGTCCCTTTTTTTTTTTACAGGCAAGCTGTACAAAAGGGGCCGCTAAAAAAGGGATGGCTGGACATAGAAGTATAAAAGTATATAAAAACAGGTAACATTAATGGTTCCGGGATTGCGTATCATACATAAAATATAGACCATGTTAGTGAATTTGCTAAATTTTTAATGTTAGGCAAAAATAATAAAAAAAGACACTAGAGAAATGTTAGAATCTTATTTCATCACTTTATTAGGGTCCTATAACACAGCTGTACCGAATAACAACATTTATAAATCCATTGACAATTATAAGTTTCATCTAGACAGAGGATACAAATTCAAGAGCGTATCAATAAATGACGAGCAAAACATGATAGACGACGTCGTGATGATCGAATCCTAATTGCATTATTTGCAATGACCATCAACAAAGCACAGGGACAATCGCTACAAGTGTGTGGACTAAATTTGGAAAATCCATGCTTTCCATTTGGACAGCTGTATGTGTCGGAAAACCTTCTGATTTATTCGTGTATGCACCAGACGGAAAAATAAAAAATATTGTGTATCCAAAAGTACTTCAATAGACAGAATTAAAACACTTTCTTTACTTTGAGTGGTATTGCAACGCAAGGCGGTACAGCTGGTTTTCTATAAACGGGACTTTTTCATGTCCTGCCTTATTTCGTATCTTGCAGGTGAAATAAATTTAAATTTGAGTGGTCTAGTTAATTATAATCTCAGCTCAAGTGAAAACATCATATATACAAAATATTTATATGAAATATCAATAGTAATAAAATAAACAAATGTCATTCCCCTATGTGTCCCTTCTAACAATTTTCAAAGTCTCCCTCGAAAAACCGCCATAAGGAATTGAATTCCTGCCTAGTTATATTTTTTACTATTTAGGGTAAGATATTATAATAGTCATACACAAAAATGAATGATCGGATGGCCATACTTGGGGGTTATGTCGATTTTTTATTTCCTACATACCTATTTGTGTCATTCCCCTGTCCCTAGTTGTAGTTCAAATTGCTGCTGACAGATGGCAGCACTGACCGACTTTCAATATAGCGTGCAACAAGTTAGTTCAGTGGTGACCATTTTGTGGTATGCGAGAGTTTCAACTATTACTAACTCGTCTAACATAAACACTCATGTAGAGACGAATATTTTTTCTATGTCACATATTAATCTTTCGTTTTACAAGTAAACTTAATTTTGACACTACGGTTTTATCTACTTAGGAGATTAGAAGCTGAAAACGAATTCAAGGCCTATTTAGCTCGAAACACATGTAGCTAGATTGGAATTTGTTAAAATTTGTCATTTCCTTGCCGTCATTCCCTTGCCGCATTCGATGATAACGGAATGACAATATTGTGTATACATGAAATAAAATGCACTTAATAAACTTATTAACTTGGCTGTCTGGTTTGTTTAAGATTGCCTGTTTACATAATTGGAGGCTTGAGATAAGATCTGTTGCACGTAATTTCTAAAAAAATAAAAATAAAATGCAACTAACTTTTGAGGCTGTCCAGTGCGTTCTGTAATTCAGATGACAGGATATAGTTAATGGATTGCAGTTCAAATTGGGGAGAGGGGGAGACTTCAATTAAAAAACAAGGCCTGGAAACGGAAATTTAGTTTCCCAATACTTCAAACATTAAATTGATTGAAACTCCAGCACATGGATGGGAAGGGAGCTGAGTTTCAAAATGATCAGTAATTATTATCAGCTTTTCTTTGGTTGATGGAGTGGACTGACTGATGGTGGAGGGAGGGTGCAAAGGGCCATCATAGACCTTTATGCTCCTGATAGGCTTTAGTAGGCTGTCTTTTAGTTTTATTATTTATATCTATTCAGAATACTATTGCTAGTGATATGAAGATGTCGCCCCAAAACAGTAAAACCAGTGAAGGAAAGCGGCTACAGGTACTATTAAAAAGAGAGAGAATGAAAGGAAGAGAAGAGAGATGATCTCCCAGAACCCATCTTCTTAGCCGCACGTCTTATAAGAAAAGGAACTTCTTAAATATCTGGCAAAGAAAGCTAAGGGGATTGTGAAACCAATTTCTTAATTATCATCGAGAGCACAACATCAGAAAAGAAAACAGTAGCGAGAAAGTACTAATAGGTGTAGGAAGAAGTTAAAAGCGCAGTACTAATAGGTGTGGGAAGAAGTTAAAAGCGCAACAGCGACACAATGCATTACTTTACGCAAACAACCTGCTACCAACCCTCGAATCTAACATAAGTTGGCAATTTGTCGTAAATTCCGAACAAAATCAAACTGGACAACCTCTACCATCAGCAAGTTCTGATGTCCCTTATACACCATTTCCAAAGGTAGATGGACAAAAGCAAGGCAGACGACAAAGAGTAAGAAAAGATCGTGCAAACTTCTTCTAGAATTAAACCACACAAAACTTCTATTGGAAGGAGCAGACAGACCGAGCTGAATGGAACAAAAACGACTTCAAGGGTTTCAAACAGGCGAAAGCAAACCAAAATATCTCGAAATAAGCGAGATATCTTAAAAGGTCAAAGGTTAGTATCATCTGAGGTGAAGAAGGGCCTACTAATTGGTGAAGGCCTTTCAAAACAACTTGTAGAAGGATATCAAGAAACATAATACATCACATGTAAAGGAAACTTACTTAGACAAAAAGAAACAGGAAAAAACAAGCAAGAAGGCAAAGAAAGACATAGTAGTCGTCACTCTGCAACAAAAGGTTGCAAGAAATGTACCGAAATATATGAACCATGTTGCCAGCACAATCCTCCAACAAAAAGCGACCTTAAGAAAATTAAAAGTAACCTAATGAGCAGAGAAATTTTAATTCATGACGAATTCAGTGAAAACTATGCATGTAAGTATGCAAATAAAATCCAGGCAGTGAATTTTGTTGGTGGACAACAAATAACTCTTCAACTCTAATACAAAGATTACAATGAAGAGTGCGCAAAACCCATATCATTTTGCTTATTGTCAGATTCATTGAGGCATGATGCTGCGACTATCTGGGCACATCTGATTCTTGTCATACGAGAGCAGGTAACAAATCTTCCAGACGTCAACATTATTTACGGGTTGAGCGATAGCCATTCAACTCAAAATCGGAAAAAAGTCCTGTTTCATGTGACCTAGACAATGATTTATGAAGAGTTTCCAAATATTTGCAGTGTTATTTGAAAGTATTCCGAAGCCGGACATGGGAAGAGCGCTTCTGATGGAAGTATACATCGAACTGCCGACACATTTGTGGCGGTTACGAAACTCTAATCACATAGTTGAAAAGAAAGGTGAAAGAATACAGAAAACTCTTCAAGAATACGAATCATTTTAAATGATATATTTTTATTGGAAATATTTTAGAATCATTAAAGAGATTTGCCTACGACAGAGAAAATTTGATTTTATTCAGCTCATTTAGTAAAGTAAGAAGATAAATAGAAGTTAGTTATTGTACTCTACTTTTTTTGTGAAAATTGCAACACTTTGAAGGAAGAAGCACTATAGTATTACTTTGAAACTTTACAGAATATGTATATCATGTTGTGACATGCAAAGGATTTGGGATGAGAGAAGCTGGTTTCTTATCGCGAAATTGCCACTCCTACAGGGCGAATCGCCAATACAATGATGCGAACATAGCGTCAATGGACAGAAGAGACTTGGACACACTAAAATCCGGGAACTGGATCGGAAAATCCCACAACTGCCCGGGATGACAGCCACATCTATCGCATAGCAGTGATCGAACGCAGAGCGATATCCATACTATAGTTTACAGGCTCCATGCTTTGTCCTTTAGTACAGTTGGACATCTGCTAAATATACGACTGGTCGCTCGCAGCCCAGTGCTACGAATTTCTTTGACCCTCAACCATAGACGCCTCAAGCTGCAATGGGTTCTTGAATGCATCATTGGCATGCTGCACATCGTATTTTCGAAATTAACGGCAATTAAGTTGATGCACCATACGTGTTAGAAGACATCTGTTAGAATATCAGCTCGCAGAGTGCATTTTGGAGCGTGCTTTTTTTTTGGGAAGGTCGGAAAGTGTCAACGTTTGGAGTGCTATTGGGCTGAATTCGCGATCTCAGGGAACATAAATCAGGGATGTTGTAAAGGCAGAGGTACTTCAAAGTTGTCCTGGCGCTGTAGTCCAGCAGACCAAAGTTCGTCCGCATGTGGCCCGAATGTCTAAGACCTCTTCCAATCACGGCAGATACCACTTCTTTCCTGGCCTGAAAGTTCGCCCGATTTGTCCCAGAGGGTCGCTATACTTACTAGCAACTGGCCGTCAAGTGGCTCCGCCTGGCAGCTATTCCCCAGGATGATATAAGAAATATCTTTCTAAAATGGTACATCCTCCTATAGAAACTGTCATTGCTGCTAGAGTTGGCTTCACATGATACTGACTTTTGAAGTGACAACATCTTCAATCAGTTATCTACAACAGCAAGGCATAAATCTCAGTTAAATAGCGTGATTTTTAATTGCAATACCAAGAAAGTAGTGTGTAATATAAACAATAGTGTATAATATAAAATTAAAAACATTCTGTTTTCCATGTAATATACTATACATGACATTTGAAAATGACACTGAAATATTGATAAAATATGTTTCATGAATAACATGGATGGGCACAGACTGAGTTTATCATCTTTTAAAACTTCCTAAGAAATTTTTCTAAACAAAGAATAAATTTGATATCTTTTAAAACTTGCCAAGAATTTTTTTCTGAACTATTCCTCTAAATTAAAAGTATCTCTGAAGCGTAAAGGATGCTGACAAAACTGTGGTGCATGTTGATTACATGCACCACATGTAAATCAACGCCCCTAGAGTCTTTAAAGACCTTGCCGGGGTCATTTAAGCTTTGAATCAGGATTACATCCCAACTCTCCAACTAACCTCTTTTGCTCTTGCGACCAAGGCCAGTAGATGAGCTCTCGTCAATCGATTTCCTGTGATGGTCTGCGTTATTATATTCTCCGTCGTAGCGAAACCAATTCTGTCATCTTTTTGAAATTTTAGATTCATCAGCATGCAAACACAGTCTAATGAGAAGAAACTTGGGATTCAATAGAAATAGGGATACCTCAATAATTAGAACTCTTTCCACCATCATTTAGTTAACATTTCAACAGAAAAATATATTCTGTAAATAATATTACACATCTAGAATTTCTTGATAACAACAACTTTAGTTTCCACTATATTTCATCCTTCTTTGCGAGGGTCTTCATCAGTTGATAACAGAGGAGAAGAAACTACTTCTTCCTCTACCATTTCTTTAGGATTACAAATAAGAACTAAAGTAAACATTTTCGTATTCAAGTTAACAAATAAACATTATCAAATTCATTAACATTTTTATTAACAATAAGAATTACCAGATTATTAATAATGATGCTTCGCAAATAACAATAATAAGAATTCACACATTTCATGCTAATTAATATCTATTAATTAGCTTGTAAAATTAAAAAAACTTATTTTTCCATAAATTCTTTGAAATATCCAAACGATACACTACTCATTTTAAGAAACAATTAATACTATTTTTCCAATTAATCAAACATGATTCGATCATGAGTCTCTCTTTTTCTTTTTCAACAGTATGTTTTTCATCCCATTTTAACATAATAATGAAAAATTCATTAATAAGACTTGATGACTTAGAATCAGTTCTGTGACATCTTAACTACGATAATTTAGGATTTTATGTTAATTTAAGTATAGTGTGTATACTCAAAGTCCTAGCCGCAAACCGCCATGATTGGAGGAAGATCATTCGCAAAGTTCAATGTTCAAAGGCACCCACAGCAGCGTACTGGTTGAGAGGAAAACCCCCACCACCCGCCAGCTAGGGACAATGATGATGATGATGATAGTGTGTATATTTACAGAAGAGTTCAATTTATTCCAAATACTAAATATTTTCTATGTTTATTGTCTTCACCATTGAAAATTATACATCAATGTTCGTAATCGCTTTATGTTTGTAATAAATCATATAGAATAATGATGCAATCTCTTATTTGTTGTATGTTGCTTTGTTTATTGTTTAACTTTATGCTTTTCATTTTTTTTTTCATCAGTAAGTCAATTTTATTCCAAATGCACATTTGTTAAAATAACTGAAAGAAAGATAGGTTTCTTTGGGTTTGCTGAGATGCATTGGCCTTTTTGAAATATTTCCTAGTATGTCAAAAAAGATAGATTTTATTCTATGGAGCTGCTCAAATATAACTAAGCATTCAGGTAGAAAGGGGTGTGGGCGGGTCGAACAGGCTTATTTTTGCTGAGAAGGGGGAGGGGGTATATATGACTAAAAATGTTCTTACGTATACTTGAACTATTTCAATATTTATTTCTTAAGAAGAACTTATAAACGGATATATTTGAGGTGGAATAAATTTTAATCATTGCTTGATATGATTAGTCTGAAGCAATTATTTTACAAAACTATCTATAGTTCAGAGGACCTGACTAGCCAAATTGGTTATCTTCGTACTGTCATAAGAAAAATAATAAACAAAATAATTTGTTGTGGGTTTTAGGATCTCTCTTGAAACGCATAGGTCTATTGAGAGGGAGGGCAGAAGTGACCATTTCCCTCGAAATATATACAATAAACCCTATTTTCTTCTGTTTTTATTTTGTTTGGTATCGATTGAGAAGATCTTTACCTCCTCCCTCCAAAATTTTGATGACAGTCTTTTTTTCTTAGGTAAAAAGGGTTTTACGGACAAAGGTGCTCAGGTGATTCTAGAAATTTCTGTGCCTCTGTGTGTTGAAATTTCTGTGCGTCGTAATCCAATCTATTGCGTTCTTTCTGGTGGCGGATGAGAAGGATTCAGGCGCTCGATTTGTAAATACCATCGTCTTTCGAGAATCATTCGAGATTTTGCTTCCTCTTCCGCTAGATCACTTGCACTTGTAGCCCTAATCTATAAAGGAGAAAGCTTGTTTGTTCGCTATTCACTCCTAAGAGGCAAAAATTTTTATTTTTTTGCATTTCATTTATTTTTTTCATGTTTTTACTTCCCTTCTTTTTTTATGATAATGAATTTTCTTTTTTTAATTATTATTTAGAAATTAATAATATATTTCTTATTTTTTTTTAATTCAATGTTTTTAATTTCAAATCACAAAAACCGGATCCGGCCTAAGGGATGTAAACAGAGGGACAAAGTTTCTTGAAGGGTTCGCATATCTCTGAAACCGCTTTAGCTGGAAACACGAAATTTGACGTGAGTGTTCCTTGTTAAAATATAAAATATACGAATTCGACGAATTTTTAGTATTAGCAACCTAAGAGGTGTAAAGTGGAGGGGGGAGACTTTGTTAAAGGATACGAATTTCTCTAAAACGCTTTAGCTGGAAACATGAAATTTCACAAGAGTGTTCTTTATTCTCAGTTTCAGTTTTTAGTTTACTTCACGTAATTTGTTTATTTAATAAATAAAATCGTTTTACCGAAGCGACGGTAGCAGGCTAGTTACCTGTATAGTCTAAATCGACAGGAAATATTCTCAACAGTTGCATTTGATCGACATTCTAAGAGTATAATATTCACATATATTATACTCTTAACATGTAGCCTAGCCTCGATGTTGTGTTTCAGAATTGGAATTTTCATAATTCCAAATAATATCTATATGATATTAAGTAGCTTCAATCTTTTCCTAGCTTTTCATTTTTTTTATTCTTCAAATGAGGGGCGTAAAGATAATACAGTGAAACCTCTGGCTACGAACGACTGAGGTCACGAACATTTCGGGTTACAAACAACAACTTCGAAAATTTTTTGTCTCGGCTAACGAACAGTGCCTCGGGTTACGAACGAAGATGAGAGCGAGAGCAAGGGTTTAACGTTGGAGACAAACGATCGCGTACAATACAAAGTTACAAGTTACGGGGCCAAATCACACCAAAGGCGTCTCACCTAGCATCTGAAAGTATCTCTCCGCGCCCACATGATTCTTTTTCCTATGTAAACAAGACATCGTAATGTATTTATTTGTATAATGTATTTATTAAATGTAATTATTTTATATTTAATTTATTTGGTTGTTTTCTTTCTCTTTATTTAATACGGGAAGTACACGTATTCTTTACGTTTTGTCAGGTAAACGACCGGATGTTAATAAAAAGGAACGATTCTTTCATCTTGAAACGGATCGTCTCTATTTCATTGATTTCAATGTTTCGGGTTACGAACGTTTCAGGTTAGGAATAGAGTTCTGGAACGAATTACGTTCGTAACCCGAGGTACCACTGTAATTTATTAAAGTCCGATTATTTCTCTGTGTTTATTGGAAAAATCATTATTAGTGAATTGGAAGTAACCAACATATTTCATCCTTTTTTTTCTGAAACTCATCTACGAATATACAAATGAAAAATAATTTGAATTTAATGCAGTTTTTTACTTAAATATTTCCAAGGAACTTTAAAAAGATACAGACAAATCACCAAAAAAATCTAAATCAACATTTCATATTTGGTGGATTGCTTTTATTTTATTTTCTTTCATTTGAATAGCGTGACTCGGACTGCTTCGTTTGATTAGATGGTTGGAAGTTTGCGATAAAAACGAAATAAATAATATATATGATAAAAAACTATACCGAAACAGACTCAATGGTCTAAAAAAAATTGGATTGAATTTTAATTAGTGAGTCAATTCCGTTGAACCTTTTATTCTAAAGATCGATATCAGATGTTCTGATTTACTGCAGAATTTAGTTCAAATGAATGACAAGGTAAAATTGTAGCAATACTAATGATGGCAATAATTATTAGTATCGTTAGTATTATTGTTAAAAAAGTCTATATACGTATATAAAACGCAAAACATAACTGACTGGATCACTCATCAACGCATAACCAAAACCACTGAACCTAGGAACTTGAAATTTACGGGATGGGTTCTGTTTATGACGTAGGCGCTCAATAAGAAAGCGTTTTTGGAAATATCACCCCTAAAGGTGTAAATGGGGAGGGGGGAGGGAGTTAAGGTTATGCATATCTCGGGAACGGTTTGAGCTAGAAACATGAAATTTGACATGTGTGTTCTTTGTCAAAATCAAAAACATCCGTATTCGGTTAATTTTCGATATTGGCGTCCAAACAGCAATTTACAAAAAAAAAAGAAATTAGTTTTTTATCCATTTTAATTATTAGGTCGTGCCTTACAAGCGCAATTAATATCAGGCACGCTTTTCTATACAGACAAAAGAATCCATCCCTTAAGATCCCTTGTGGTGTTTTTAATTTTTTGCTTAGACTGTGGCTTGGTGATAGAAATCTTGCTCTCTTTTTTTCATTTTCATAACATAAATTTACGTAGAATCCTTTGAAATCTAGCTTGTTTAGAGGCTATCACGGTATAAAACCACCTCGTCGGAAATGTAACGGCAAAACTATTGCTTTGTCTTTGCAGTTTATCATTAGCACTTTCGTTTATCACAATTATTTTACTGGCGGACTATTGAAGTAGAAGGAAAAGAATTTTACATTCATGTCAAAGGGAATAATAGCTTAGAAAACGAACTAACTCCTCACAAGGAAACAATACAAGACATAAACAAGACTTCTCGAAGATATCCGGGAGGAAGGAGGTCATGTGATTCTAAAAGCAATGTAATTGATTGTAAGAAAACCAGTGGAAACCCATAAGGAAAATTTATTTCAAATTTTGATTCATTAAACAGTAAAATATAATTAGAAATTACACTTTTGTAAATGAAGTATACGCTATTACTATTAAAAGTGATTACTTCAGTTCAATCCTGAGAGCTGTAAACGAAGGATGTTGTCGAAATGCCTTGGCCTACATTGAAAATGCGTATTGTGATAATTGAGCCATTCGTAAATGTAATGAAATTTTTTTTGAAGGCAACATAATATAATTTATTTATTAATTGCCCTATCCTAAATATAAGACAATGCATTCCAGTTTTGCAGAAGACTAATTAGGTTTAATAAATAAAAGTTTTTTAAGAGTACTGCTCATAATTTGATGTCAGAAATAAATAGCCGATACACCTGATTAATAATTAAGGATTTAATTACACGCTGAAGATACAATAATAACCACGACCTGGTTTCAACTTCAAAGAGAAGTTTTTGTTTTCTTTTCCAGCCACGTGGTTATTATTGTACCTTCAGTGTATAATTAAATCATTATTATTAATCAGGTGTACTGGCTTTTTATTTATGACATCAAACTAATTAGGTTTCTTGAACAGATCTGCAAGTTTAAAAGTCACATGCTTCCTTTTCCCAGATGTCTCTGTATTTATAATTATGGTCATGACCATTTCGTCGTAAGTTTTATCGATTTCACCAAAGGCTGATCAAAATGTAAATTGAAGTAGGCCTATATTTTACAAACGACATATCCGAAACAATACGTCCATCTATTTTTTATGCTTCTCTTACAATTTTTTTTACATATTAGAAGGATTTTACTTGTAGAAAGAGAAATAATTTGGGTCTTTTTCGTATTGAAAGTAACATGAAATATTTTGTTGAAAATCATGATCCTTGTCACCAAACGACTCGATCAAAAACACATGGCAATAAAAAAAAAGCACTCGAAAGTGTGCGAAAAATTAATTTGAAACCTGACCTTTGATCCTTTCTGTGAAACAAAGATTAGACTAAATAAGAAAATATTTTTTTGTATAAACTAACGATGTAGGTATAAGACAAATATGTTGGAAAATACAAATTAATTTTTCTGGGATTCTGATATATTGAGAGCTGAATCTTTTATGCACAGAAATAGTTATGCAAAAACGGTAACGGTTATATTTCTAACATTTATAAACATAACAACTTATACATAATTATACATTATATAACAATAAGTAATTTGAAATCAGCATGACGGCATTGCTGTGTTTCGTTGATCCTAACAACGAGACAAATATACATCCGCCAAACTATAATAGACTGCGATAACCTCTCTGCATTTATTCCCCGTTACTTTCGCCACTAAAAATAAAATCTCGTCTAAAACATTCCGCTCCTGAATGTTTAGATGAATAAGAAAATGCAAGTTTTCAATAAGATGCAGGGAGAAGCTACTCTGATTTTAATCTATATAAAAGCTTTTTCATTTTGATTCTGAATGTTCGCTGAATATATTCGTGATATCCATTTCAAAAGTTAAAACTAAAACAACAAGACATTTCAAAGAAATAAAGCTACTTTTCTTTACTTATAGGTATTCAGAAAGAAATACACAGTAACTTTCATTGAAGACCCAGTAATTTCCTACAATTTAGGGGACTTCTAAAATTTAGGGAGGATAAATAAAATACCATTGAACGAAGCATATTATAAATAAAATTAATTAAAATGCTTCTGCATAGGATCCACTAAGCCAAACTGAATAAAAGAATCTATCAACATAAATTACAACTTTAGGGAGCATTATTGGAACATTATCAATGTGGAGAGACAGGAACTAAACCTTCAAACATCAAATAAATCAATCTTGCAATGATTGGCAATCATTAAATATAAGAGGCTTATGGGTCTCCATTTTGTCATGTATTCAGTAAATTATAAAAATATGATGAAAACCCAAAACTGGATACAGAAATAAAATTAATCTATAATTAATTAATCCATTGACAAAACCTCTGATTATGAAGACTGATAAGTGAGGAAAATTAACAGACTGAAGAAATGCAACAGATACTAGATGGTGGAAATAAATACGTTGATTCTTAGATATTTTTGTTATTTTTTTAATTGTGTTTATTGTGGACTCATTTATTAGTGTTTTAAAATAATTGTAACATTTATGAAAGATCTTATTATATTTCTATAATGCAACCAATTTGATACTTTTTTTTTCTTTTGTTCCAAGTACAATACAATTTAACAATATAAAATACAATTTAACTGTAGTGAATATAGTAAGCAAAATTTATGAAATGAATTGAAAAGATTTTTAAAAAGAAAAAGTACTGGGAGCAAACTCCGTTTACGATTAATATACACCGCACACCACTCTACGAATAAAACTTAATTTCAAAGCTTTTTATTGCCTTAAGTTGATTTTTTAAAAAGTTATGTTCTATTTTTAAGTTTTAGCAAAAATAAAAACTCAATTTTAAAAATACAACTTTTAACGGTTGTTAAGTGATTTAGTGGACATTTTTGTTTCCGTAAAACTACATGATCATACGGAATAGATAATTCTGACTATAAAAATCATTAAGTATGTAAAGTTGATTACCATTAATAATTTTAGATGAAAACAACGCGAATTTTCGTCCTAAATTTACAAGTTAGAATGTACATTTACCATGTTTCGAGTTTACAATATCCGAACTTGCTAAAAAGTTACCTGTAATAAAGACTTTAAAACTTTAAAGAAAAAGCTTAACGTGCACAATAATTTTTTTTTTTTTTTTAATAAACAAACAAAAAAAAAACCTGAAAGCACATAAATAAACAAACCATCAAAGGCAGATCTGACTGAAGAAGTCTAATAAGGCTGAAACAGCTGTATCAAACTCCCGACATGCTAGCTCAGGATGCGAGAACCTTATTTATGTGCACTTCACATAAAACATTTTTTTATTTAAAAAAAAATCTGATTTTTTATAAAACTTTAAAATTTCAATTTAAAAGCCAGTTTGTTTTTTTGGTCAATTTACCTCGTATTAGTAGGTCAACTTGATAATTTTCAATAATTTTCTAGAAATTCTGTTACTAATCTGTCAGCATGTGCTTATTTAAATTGATTAAGAATTTAAGCATATTCTTAATATTCTGAATATTAAAATCAAAAGTGGTTTTCAAACATTCAATTCCAGAAAATGTAGTTAATTGGAAAGCTTGTTCCCAATAAAGGAATTACAACTTATTGGAATAACTATCCTCAGACTGGATAGTGGATATCTAAATAGGAAATTACAAAGAAGCAGTTTTGAAAAAGATTTATGAGGAAAGCATGGAGGGCAAAAACTTAAATAAAGTGCACATTGAAGAACACTCGACAGCATGCGAACTGCAAGTATGTCAAGAGTTTTCTGGATTGAGTGACTCATTGCCTGTCTCACAAAAGCGAAACGTTCAATAAAAACCTAAGCTTCTATATGACATCGTCATTTGAATTGTTTCTCCCTGAAATAAATACATAATAGTGGGATTTTAACCTTTGTAATGCTTTTGTGCCTTAATTTCAGGTATGTCATTTTAACAAACATTAAATTAATTTCGTAAATAAACTTTAAAAATGTCAAGCTTCATTATAGTTTGTGCTAAACTAAAAAAGATTCTGTGCTGTAACTCAGCACTACAAACACTTAAAGGTCACAAGTGAAGCCAATTGCAGCATTTTCTTCCGCACTTTCCTTCTATTTTTTCATATCTATCACTCGCATTCAATTCCCCAATCAATTGTAATAAATCGGAAACGATGGGAAATTGCTTAGGTATCTCTGGTTTGAATAATGTAATTCATCTATGTCTATCAAACAAAAGTGGATGTTGACTCAGTTCATATTAAAAATAAAATGCTTTATTTAAAACTATAAAATTTGAACCATAAATTTGCTTTTAAGTTTTTATATTATTCATAGCTTTACAGCCAAATATTCATATTTACGTTTCACCGGTATTTAGCCCATATAACCGACATTTTTATTTCATTATAAATATGTAATAATAAAATGCTATCAAAAATTTATTGATATCAGCGATAAGAACGATTAAAATAGGTTTCAGTTTTATTGTTTACTTTTGTAAATCTAAAAACCACATTCTCTATTGTATAAAACCTTCAAATATTGCACTTAATTGGTGATACTCTATGGCTTTGTTAAAAATTTAAAGAACCAATCGTAATCAAATTAATTAATTTTTTCTTGCTTAGTTTACACAAATATTTCATTTAAGTATGAGACGTTAAGAACCATAGTGGACTAATACTTCTGAATAACTTTTTGAGATATTGAAGACTAAATTTTTGTACAAACATCTGAACTGCACAAATTCTTTTTTTTGCTATTTTCGGTATAATAGTAATAGAGCTTAGTCCATTTTACCAAAAGGTAAAAATATCACAGGTTGGTCCAAACTTCTTAAAATCTCGAGATGTAAGGGTAGGTCTACTTTGTCTCTTAACATCTCATATATGTTCATAAAATTTAAAATAATAGAAAACAAACATTAAATACAAGAAGACATATAATGAATAAAAGCAATTGATAAACGGTTCAATGTTATTGTTTTTGGGGCTAACATGAACTATGAAAGCAATAATTTGTTGAAAGAAGATATGTTGTAGTATTATACACTAAAGAAATATGCAAGTTTGATTCAGTTTTTTCTCCACTCTATTCACCAATTTATTACGTGATTAAACTTCGTACATTTACAGTAAACAATAAATTCTTCTTTTATTTTCATGACTTTATACTTATAATATAACCAGGAAAATCATTTGTGTCATATCATGCAATCTTCACCCAAACCGGATATTCCTTTCTAATACCGATCTTCGTTTTGAAGCGAATATTTCACCTGAACACCGTTGACAGAGAGAAGCAATCAACCATTCACACAATTCACAAAGTGAACGGAAGATGTCCAACTGCACTTGTCACTTCACAAGCTCTTTGCATTTCAAAATCTATTTTGCTGAATAACAAACGACGTTTTTATAATGAAAAATCTGAAACTTTCTCTAATTCAACTTTTTATTTACTTTTTTGATTTCCGATTTTGTGGAATTGTATCAAGAATGAAAAGTTTTTTAATGAATAAACCATTAATTTGTATATATTTTAAAAAAAATTTAAATATTTACATATATGGACTTTACTGTAAAGTCGTAAACAAAAACTTACCATCATTATTTTAAAACTGAACAGTTTGATTACAAGATTACAAGATTGATCTTAAGATAACCATTCACATATGCATCAAGTTTCTCTGAATGGTAAACACATTTTAGACTAAACTCAAATATAAGATATCGGTAGCTTTTCTCTAGTTGATTTTCAGATTAGCTGATGGATAGACGAAACAATTATTAAAAACCTTAATAATCTCTTTTTATAAAAATCATAAGAAATATTCTCTTTCTGATCAAGTTTCCTCCAACAACAGTAGTATTTGGAGAATTAACTGATTATATTGATAAAACATCTCAAGTTTGGAACACGAAGTTTTAAACTATAGGATACATAGGCCTTCTAAGCTGTAAAATGCTTAGAACATTGCTGTAGAATTTAGTTCTCTTTAGTGGACCATTTAAGAATAAAGATCTAATTTCGGCTCATCATTAAAGAGGAATTTCAGTAACTTTGTTGAATAGTAATTTCACTGTTACTGTCAAATCAATATAACTTAACTATCTCAAATTTTGACTTCTCCCATTCTTTAATTAAATCCCATTTAGATTTCATAATATCGTCATTACATAGTTAACTCTCCATTTTCATATTTCAGCTTTGTTTTGAATGGACTTTACTGTTGAGTTGAAGAAACCAAAAAAAAAAAGCGAAATAGAGTTTTAGTAGTAACTCGTGTTGTATTTTTTTTAAATAAGATTTACTTTTATTTATTTATTTTTCGTTTATTCTTTTGTAGAACAATAAGATAGTGATAGCTGTGGGTTGTTGTAGATTAATAAGTTTGACTTGTGAAGCCACAAAACAGAAGAGACAGAAAAAGTAGACCAGTCCCAACTCAACCACTCACTACTAGCCTTCCAAGTTTCAATTTGTCCACAAATCTGTTACAATTTCCAGTAAAATAATGATAACTTTACTTTTTGTTTTACAAGCGAAAAGTTCGTTGAAGTCTAATCAGAGCAAAATCAACAAAGAAAAATGAATAAGTTAATAAAATAAATAAATAAATAAATAAATAATAAATTCTGAAATTGTTTCTTGTTATCCCTCAGCTTCTCTAATATCGATTTTTTTCCCCCCTATTGAGAGTGTAAATTTGCTTTTTATAAAAATTATACGAATTGTATTTTCCAACCTTAATTTACTCTTACCACCGAAGGAATAAATGATAAAGAGGGTAAATTATTACGAAGTATATTTCAGAACTTATTGCATTTATATTCCAGTTATTATATAAAAAAAAATACTAAAATATATCCTGATTCTAAATAACACTTTATGGTTTATTTTCTTTTCATAATTTGAAATACTGATTTTTTTTTGTATTTGATTTGCTTAAAAGATATTTTAGGGGAAAATATTATAAGTGTGTATGTGTGAATTGATTTATTATTCAATAATATAGGATGAAAGCGCCTGACCTTGCCACTGGAGTAACCCTGTTGCGTCGGCGGCACCAGTTGCTGTTGTTGGCGGTCGTTGGCCGCTGAAGTTCGGGGTTCTTTGGCATCATGAGCTTCGCACCAGGCCCGCGCTCCTCGGTACTTTCTCCTAGGACTTGCCGTCGTGATTTCGTCGCCCAGGGAACTGCCTCAAAGGTCGCGGACGCAAATCCCACCGGGATAGAAGAACATGTCACGCTCCACCTAGACGGGATTACGGATCTGCGTCCGTCTCGCGACAGTTATCAATTCAAGGAGCGTTTCCAAATCAGTGCGGATTTGTTGAAGCTTCTTAGACGGCTTAACGCGGCCTTCCACGAAGGACGACACTGGCTACGAAGGACGAGATCTGACAGTGCGTGGCCCTACGACGGTGTCGAAAAGAGGAATAGTTCGATCCGCAACTGCGAACAGAACAAGAAAGAGAGGAGAATAAGCGTTCGATGGAACGCATGCGCCCAACAGTCTCAAACTCCTGCGGTAAAACTACGGCCGCTGTCCATGATTTCGGCGATGTGTGGGAGGAATTTGATGCATCACAGATAATTCGCTTTATGACACCGTGTTTGCTGCCGCTTGGTATTTTTTTTTTTTTGTCGAAAGAGGAACGACAACAGTTTATCAAGGAAAAGAAAATGAAGAATCTCTTATTGATACAAAGAAAATTGACCTTTGAAAATAAATCATTCTTCATTTTTATAAAGAATACGATTTTTAATCCAGCAAGTTTATTAAAAATTTAGACTTGTTTACTCTAACAGTTTTAAATTATTCATACCTAAATTTTCTTAATCACATCTTTCGAAATAAAGGATTTCGCTGATCAGATTATTTTGAACTTTGCCTCGCTTAAAATTGATAAGAAAATACATTTGAAAATTGCTTAATGTGAAAATTAAAATAAAAAAAAAATACAATCAAAAAATTTTTTACCTTAAAAGAGGTAAAATAATTTTGATTGTAAAATAAAAATCTTTTAAAAGACATCGCAATAATAGTTGTTCCTCTAAAACAATATGAAAATTTAAAGAAATAGCGCAATTGAAGTTTTAGATGAAAATATCAAAGCTTAACAGGTGAAGAAAACTTGAGTTATAATTTATATTATGTTGTTAAACTATTGTATATTGTATCATTAATTCCATAAATAATAATAATAATAATAATAATAATGGACAAACACTGAACTCGAAGCACTACAACGCACTACACGCACTACATTCACGAAACACAACATGCACCACCCCAAGTCCGTTACGAAAGGATGACTCTTCCCCGCTAGGAGGAAGACCGAGGACACATCAATCTCATCATCCTACATGAAAAACAAGTACACGCACATAGGGAACACTTCCACCAAAGAGCACAACACTCCTCACTCCACTCAGCCATTGTCAAGGTTGACACACGCACCTCACACCCCTCTACCTCGCAAAACCTTCTTTAACACTCACCACCCCCGACACCCACACACATCAGCTGCGTGAATCATATGGCCTCGAAAGGAACTCCATGGCAGATATCGCCACGAACTCAGCCAGCCTCAAATTGACATGGAAGCGTGAGCAGATGGCTGACGAGTGGTGAGCCCTTCTGTCCCAAACAGACTACCTCGACCGACAGAATCAGGTAGCGTCGATCGTTCATCAACAGCTAGCACACAAACACTCACTTATTAAGAACACGGTCCCATACTACAAGTACGCACCATAAAGCATACTAGTCACCCTCACATAAGCTGTACTCGGACCGCCGTATTCACACAGACAAAATCATACATCCCAACAGATCTGACATCACACTTATTGATAAAGTCAAAAAACAGACCTATCACATTGATATTGATGCCTATCAGCAAGAATATGCAGAAAACTCACACAGAGAAGATCAGTAAGTACATCGACCTAGCACACGAGCTCCAGAAGCAGTGGAGGCAGGACCGAGTACATGTTGTACCCATCGTCCTGTCCGCCACTGGTCTGTTGTCTCACACATTGCACCACAGCCTGAGCACACTAGGCCTTCATAAAAACACTTATGCACAACTCCAGAAGGCTGTGATACTCAACACAATACGCATAGTTAGGAAATTTATGGACACAAGCACACATCCCTAAACCATTCTTCCACATTTTTTTTTTTTTTTACACTTAGCAATATGTGCTTTGGTCCTTGACGCACCATATTGTCTTTGCTGGGAAACCCATAATTTGAAACTTTTATAATAATAATAATAATAATAATAATAATTATAAAACAATAACAACTCAATAGTGAACGTATGATAATAATAGAATAATAAATGGCGTATAATTGTTAGCAAGAAAGATTAATCATAGTTTAACTTTGAACTACAGTAAATTAAAACTTCTAATTTAAACATGTATTCAAAAAGATGAATTCTCATTTTCTAAAATGTTTTCATGAAATAAAATGTATGAAGATGCCCTAGCTAAACTTAATATTGACATCAACATATTTACAACCCAAATCAATAAATAAACAAAAAAAAATGAATATATAGAAATTTGGCCCTTTCACACTTATTTTCTACTTCTCATATATTGGAAAACGTATGAGAAGTCATTGTTACATACAAATGTTGCCCTAAAGTACCGTTTGTATTTGTAAATATTTGGATTTACTGAAACTGTGTTCTTGATAATAGGTTAAATGGTGTGTAATATTAAAAATGTGTGTATTCTTCGAAGTAGACTGTATTTTTTTCTAACTTTCACATTTAAACTAATAAGTGTTCATCAACATATACATAATGCATTTGATCTTTAATATTGTTGTTGAAAATCAAGCGATAAAAAAATACAGCTATCAGATAATTTCAAAATCAGGACCATTTAAGGTAATTGCTATCTCGGATATTTGCTATATTTCCTAATCCAAGGGAAGCAAATAATTGACTTGTGTAATTGGGTGTTCTTGGCAAATACTATCATAGGCAAACCTTTTCTTTCATTTGGCTTTTGTATAATTGAGGAGTCATTAGTTAATGGTAGCCTAAGGGAGTTCTGCAAAGAACCTGCTCCAATTCGAAGACATCAAAAGACTAAATTACAAGATTCCCAAAGAACTTAACGAACATAAACATTTTTTTAAAATCCCTAATGGCAATTTACATTTGCAGAAATAAACTGGAACAGGCCATTAAAAATTTATTGCATAGTTTTAAGTCTAAACTATGACTTCAAACTCTTGCAAATTAGATATTTTTGTTTTCTTTCTTTTTCTTTTCAGATAAGCTTTATACTTTAGGCTGAATATGATTGTCATTTCTTAAATTTAAATAAATAATTGTAATAGCCATTCGAAAACTAATATACATAGGTAATTTTGTTATTAGATTTTTTGTAACTATTCGACTGACTTTAACACTAATAATAAAATATATACTAAGACTTAGGGTTTACGTCACTGATTAACATTTTTTCAATAATAGAGCCATACACCTGATTAAGCACTAAACCATTTATAGACATAAATTACACGACGTTTCACTGCCGAGAGACAGCCTTCTCAAGTGATGGAACACAAGAACTAAGGTGAATTTATAGAGAAATTTTGCAATAGAAGAAAAGAAAATATGCTCATGCGGGTGACGTCATCAGAGCACATCGGGAATCCCTCTATCGGCGAAGTCCACCAACACGTCTGCCATCAACTGAAACCATTAAAAAACTAAAAAAGATCACATTGTAATGAAAGTTTTAAATAACATCTAGATAATCTAGTAAAGTCTGAAATTAAGAGCAAATTAAAATAATGATACATTATGAGGTTAAAATGAAATTAAAAAAAAAAAATTTTAACGATTGTATATCGTGCTTAGATTTGGTTATTCCTCTCACCTTTGCTTTTCATTTTAACCTCATAATGTATCATTATTTTAATTTGTTCTTAATTTCATACTTTACTAGATTATCTAGATGTTATTTAAAACTTTTATCACAATGTGATCTTTTATAGTTTTTTAGTGGTTTCAGTTGATGGCAGCCGTGTTGGTGGACTTCGCCGATAGAGGGATTCCCGATGTGCTCTGATGACGTCACCCGCAAGCGCATATTTTCTTTTGTTCTATTGCAAAATTTCTATATAAATTCAACTTAGTTCTTGTGATCCCTCACTTGAGATGCTGTCTCTCGGCAGTGAAACGTCGTGTAATTTATTTTATGTCTATAAATGGTTTAGTGCTTAATCAGATGTATGGCTCTATTATTGACACAAATAAAATATATATTTTGAAATATAATAAATAATCATTATTAACAGGGTGATCAATAAAATAATAAAATAAAATTAACATTAACAGACACCTAAGTTTTCCTTCATTTTAACAGCTTAAAATTTGATTGAATTCTATCATAAATTAAAAAGTAAATCGTGAAAATCTTTTGATACCTCCAATCAATATTCATTGAGAACAGTTTTTAAAACATTTGTGGATGACTGAAAGTTTGTATTGATGCAAGTAAAGGTATTTACTGTGATTTGCATTGTCAAAAAAACAAAAAAGCAAAACAAAGTACAACAGATCATGTCCTAAGATATAAAGAACTCCCTAAAAGAAAATGTTTTTCAAAAAGTCACACCCTTTGTTGAGCTGTTTTCCGGCTCTATATATATTATAAGGCATTAACGGTTGAAATAGTCAATGACAACAAATCACTGAAATTATAGTCATTAGCGATCGTCGAATCTAACTAGTTTCACTAGTTCATGAAAATGAACAAATGCTACAACAATAGATAATCTTCTATTATATTCCTGGATATTCTTATGTAGTTGGTAATGAAACAACTGACTTCGAGCTAACGAAGCTGTAATTGATCACTCCATCGACATCACTGTTTGAGTCGTACCTCTTGTTAATTAAAAATGTTCTACCAATTAAGATAATTGAGGACTGGAATAACCTGTGGACTAAAGCATACAGGAGGTCAAGGTCTACCCTGTAGTTAAGCAAGGTTTAATCAGCCAATCCAAAAATTTAAATTTTGTCTCATCATTTACTTACAGAACACAAGTGCCTCAATGCATTTTGCCAAAATACAATTATCCCCAAGAGCCTTTAAACCTTAAACATTGAAGAAACTGAGTCTGTAGAACAAATTTTCAATAAATGGTCAAAGAATTTTTGAAAATTCTTAAGACTCAAGATAGTCATTTCAGATTAGGTCGACTAATTAAAAAACTTGCTTCTACAATCAAAGAATATGTGTTACTTTTAGAAGTTTAGTATTTAATTTTTGAGAAAAACAAGGTAATTAGTGCTTTTAGACAGTGTCAAAAGCAAAGCGGCCCCATAATATGCACAATTTTATAAACAACATTTTATCGGAAGTGATCACACCAATCGGAAGAATTGCGTCTGATGCATGCGCAACAATCACATTGGTAATAATAAGGACATTATTATTAGTTTCTTGGTTGTTAGCAATTCATTATTAGCAAACCACTCCTTAGGGTTGGGGGGAGTTAGGAAGTGGTCCTACGGGTCTGATTTTTTTGACGTGGTCACCTACTTTTTGATGCTGGACATAATGGTGAAGCTTTCATTCTAATATTTCTAACCGTTTGGCCGCTACAGAGTGTGACATACAGATAGGACAAAAGCAAGAGCGGTCCCCTAGCGGTTTTACAGGCAAGCTGTAACCTTGGGGCCGCTAAAAAGGTAATGACGATCTACTTTTAACATTAACAATTGAAATGATTGTTCATGAAAATTTCAGTTACAACTGTTATAATACATTCTTTACAAAGTATTGTTGGAGTCTTCTCTAAATGTAATTAACATCTTACAAAATTTCAACTAACAGAATTGAATTAATTTTGACTATATTGTAATAAAAAACTGAAGTTGAATATCGAATGCAAAAACTCCGCACACAGCATAATTTAGTATTTAACATTACTTTATTAAATATTTAGCGAATTTTCGGGAAGGATTTACGTTTTTCCTTTATCAAAGCAAAAAATTAAAATATTTGGAATAAACTACAATAACAAAACAGGCTTGAACACAAAAAAAAATTAAAAACACATTAAAGCAACAGATTAAATGTTGTTACAAAGACACATCAACCTAATACAATTTTTTTTTTTTTTTTTTTTATTCATCAAAATATTACATTACAGTCCTACTAGGTTAATTGACCTGTGTTGTAGGTGCTGTGAGTTAAAATGATATCAGAAACAAAAATGGTCCTATATACATTTAGAGTAAACATAATATTCCATTAATTTTACAAATAAAATAAGAATAATATTAAGCAATATTTCAAAATTTGAAAATAAAAGTTATATACAAAAAGTTATAAAAGTTAAATTGTTTAAAATTCATTATTTTAAACAATTTTGGACATTATTTTTTTGTAATAAAAATATGCTAATAATTAATAATTAAAAACATCAATTGTTACCATCAATTTTTAATAAATCTATAACTAATTAATAGTAGCAGGGTCTACGTTAGCCCCCTCCTACCTATTAAAATTATTTTCTTTAGAATTTTTTATTATTTTTTGCATTCGGGCCTATTTTGTTGTTTTAGTTTATTACACATATTTTAATTTTTCTCTTGATAAAGAGAAGACGTAAATCCTTCCCGAAAATTCGCTAAGTATTTAATAAAGTAATGTGAAATTATGCTGTGTGCGGAGTTTTTGTGTTATGAATTACATTAGGAATAATGAAAAGGAAGGAATTGAAAGAAGAATATGGAACTTGAATATCGAATACTAAATCAGCTCTTTAACTTCTCGTCCTACCTCTTTTATCAAAATTACTAGCCCTCTTTCTTATAAAACTCAACCTCTAAAATGTCAACACAGTTGATACAAAGTAATTAATTACCGTCTAAAGTTATTGAAATTTAACGACAATACACTTTGGCAATTGTTGATCTAGCTCCTGAACTATTACTGTATTTCGATATCAACCAAATTAACAGGGGTTTCTCTTATATGAGTGTGTAGCCCTATCTAAAATTTCAGATTTCTACATCTTTTTTTGAATTATCATGATCACAGACCGACCGAAAATGAGGGGACGGACGGACTTTCGATTTAAAATTACATCTTAAACGTTTTTGTATCTAATCTTTTGTTTTCTCTCCTACACATTTTAAGGACTGTTAAAACTGAAATCCTATTGTAGCTACCATTTGGGTATAAAAATAATCGATTATTTTTTTTTAATTTAATTTACTTTTAAATACCTCGAAACTCTTAAATGTTTTAATATTTATGAATTTGCTAATCAGTTTGTTAAACGGAATTCGAGTTCAAGTTCGAAATGAGGCTTGGAACACATTCTCTCACATCACTGGAGAAGGATTAGTTAAGATATTGCAAAATTTAAACCACCGAAGCATTAGAATTTAACGCGATTTCTTTAAAACTCTAAGGGCAGAGTGCACCAAGCTTTCATTAACTTGGTTAATGGTTGTCAAATCTCCCAGTCATCAACTGATGAGCCGTCAAGCTTAATCAGTCTTCAAATATAACTTGGTGTGTACCAAACACATGTTATCGAAGCTTAACTGCTGAGTCCTTGATAGCGTATCGTGTTTCTAAAAGTGGCTTCATTGGTTTATAACATTTAACGTCATTTCCGGATGTCTGTTCATAGGCGCAGTACGTTTCAAAATGGCAGCCGCTATGGAAAAGAAAAAATACACTTGGACAGAATTTGTTTCTTGAAGATACGAAATGATAAGAATCTTCACAGGAATCAAACTTATTCAACATTATTTTCGGAATATTTAATAGGAAAAAAACCCATCTAATTCATCGTCAAAATCACAGGAGTTGGTTTCAATCGAAGCCGACGGCAGCCATGTTTAAAAGTTGAACGGCGCGGGGGCTGATGGGAGTTGACGAACGATTTGACTTTAAATAATTATTTTTGGTTATTCTTTTAATTCAGGAAATAAGAAGTAATAAATAACAACATTACAACAAGACGTCAACTTCTTGCTGTTGAGACAGTAGCCTAACAAGTTATTTACCATTCATCTTTAAAACCGACTTTGAATTTTCATATTTTTAAATTATATATTTATTTTTATCTGATTAATTGTTAATCTTACTTTTAGGGCACAGGAAGATATAGACTTCCAGCGATTTTCCATTAATGGGAGTCGTTAAAGCTAATTTCTTTGACTATAATACAACTTTTAACAAAAAACTTGTAGAAATTCACTTATTACTATAAAACATTATAATTTCAAAATAAATAAATACCACATTATTACATGTGCTCTCTAAATGGTTTAGCTAAGTTACTTCAAATGTTTTCTATCAGTTTCTGTTTTGTTGAAGTATAAAAACATAATTTTGCTTGATAAAATGGGCCACAATGAAGTCCTCAATGTAACAATTCTCTGATTGCACAGTTGTATCTTTATTTTTACTTTATCTACGAAAAAAGTCTGGAAAGAAAATGGAATTTTAAGATATTATGTGATAACATGAAACACAATATTTTTGGAGAAAACTAGGCCATCCTCCTGTCTCCCCTTGTTAAGTATGAGATAATCCAAGAAGAATCGATTCTAAGCGGTTATGGCAAAAAGGGATATTTTATTCCTTTTGGAATGAATTCATTATTTGATAGCGCGCGAACAAATACAATAAAAGTAGGATTGGTTCTTGGGGACCAGCAGTAGTCCAATGGTTAGCGTTGCTGACTGCGAAGACGAAAGTATTCGGTTCAAATCCCATGCAGGGCAAAAAAAAAAAAAA
>JAFIDM010004315.1:72376088-72428945 GCA_023159025.1 Thereuonema tuberculata
ATATAGATTAACTTTCTAATAAAAAGTGTTTTCCTTCGTTTCATCGACTTTGGCCAACTATGGATCACGGGCTAACCCAATCTGACAACGTCAGGGCAAAGCTAGGAAATTCGGGAAGGGGGACGAGATTCACATATTTCCATCCAGAAATAATCCTGAGATAGTAAGTCCCGGGTAGAAACGGACGAAACACAGAAGAAGAAAGAAACGTACATGCCCACGCCGGGGTTCGAACCCAGGTTCCGATACAATGACCACACGGCAGACCGCCGTGTAGACCGCTTGGCCATGCCGGAACTGCAAAAAGTATTTTATTATCAATGATTTAATTTATTTACATATTTTGTTTGGTTCTGAAGACATTTCTTAGATGATTCGAGATGGCTACGTCGCTATGATTTTAGCACTTCAACTGAAATGAAGAACAAACAAAAGATGCAGAAAATCGTAATTTTTTTTATCCTAAATCATAAAGAAAAGCGAAATCGTGGCAATAACAAAATATTGATAAAATGAAATAAAATTTTGCATCCAGTTACAAATTCTGAAGAAGAAAAATATAAACAACATATTTGCATATTCCTTAGGATATCTACCAAGTTTTCAGTAACAATAACATTAGCAAATGGAAGCTAGAAATATTTTCTTCTTTCTTTTGTTCTTTTATTTATGAGTGATTGGGAGATTTTTTCATCGGAGCTTTTTGATGATTCAAAACAAAATCTGCTTAAGCCACTGAAACATGAAGGATGGAAACTAAAGAAATAAAGCAAGTTCTTTTGCTTGTGGAAAAGAAAAATAAGAAATGAACACGATTTTTGTGATATAATTTCTTTTTGTACTGAATTTTTTTACTCCTTTTGATTTTTGGAATTTAGATATTTTCCTATGATATAGGGTACTACATTTATTGTACAACACTTTAAAGTGTGTTATTCATATTACAAGGGTCCTTTAATGCCACCATACATATAAAAGATTAAAAATAAAGTTATTTACAATAAAATTCATTACTGCCCGCTTCATCAGGTGGTACATTGTATATAAGTTTATAGTTTGGATTTTACATATTGGCTTTACATATATAGTTTGGATTTTACATATTGGCTTTACATAGATAGTTTGGATTTTACATATTGGCTTTACATATATAGTTTGGATTTTACATATTGGCTTTACATAGATAGTTTGGATTTTAAACAGCCATCAGTACAGTGACAGACACAATACTAAGTTTCAATCACCGAATCGAAATATGGCACCTTAGGGACATTAGAGATTATAAGCTCCTTTATACATCAAACTGGAACTCCAAGAAATTTTAACAGAAAAGGGTCAATATGGTGCTGATTTATTATTTCAAACATAACTTAGTGATGCAAAAATCAAGAAAAGACTATTTGTTGTGTCTCAAATAAGACTTAAAATTATCATCTTATTTGATGATAATTGCTCTAAGATGACGATATTTTGAAGAATATTTAATGATAGTGGGAAAAGCAGTTTTACAACCCTTCAAAATTTCTCAATCTTTCTCAAATTTGTTTTAAAAAATCGAATAACAGAAAACTATTGTGATATAATGAGCGAACTGACGAAATCATACAATGCTATTTCTAAAGACAATATATCGGATAGCCTTGTATTATTTCGTAATTAACTTCATTTACTATATCAAGATAAGTTTTCAGTCTTTCAATTTCCCAAGAAATTTTCAAAAACATTTTAAATTCACTGCCGTGCTGTTTTGTTCGGTTTCCTCAGGAGATTTTTAAAGACATGTTACAACTCAGCACCTTGTTGGATTCATACTTAGATTTCATTCCAGAAAATCTCGGGACTGTAAGTGACGAAGATGGAGAGCGCTTTCACCACGATGGGAAAAGAGTTACCAAGCCAAGTGGAGTCCCAGTGTGCTCAGCGACCATTACTGGACAATTCAGAGCGATGTTTTCCACAGGCTTAGAAAACATTCAATATTTCTATTTAGTTAAGCCAGAGTACTTTTGTATTATTATATATGTACTTAATTTTCCCAAATTGTAACGGTATGTAACTCAAAAACTTCGGCCGATAAAATCCAACAGCATATTTCAAATCAGCAGGAAAAATATCATAGATTTTTAGAAAGTTTACTTCTATAATTTGGTTCTGAAGGAAGAGTGGGACATGACACTGGATAAAATCTTGTCCATGTTTGGTGTTCTCCAGGTGTGCTCGCCATTTAGCGGAGAAGCAGGCCACGAAAACAATTTTAAGCTAAAAATTGACAACAGAGATGCGCCAAATTTAATGTAATAATCCTCATCTCCTGAAGAAGGCCTGAGGTACCGGATCGAAATATTGAATAAAGGAGAATGGGCAAACTGTATGGGAAATTGCCCCACCCTGTATAGTGATATATGTAGATGTAGAAAGATCTCCTTACATAGAACATATGTTATTATTACGACTCGTATCAATTATTAGTCCATTCGAAGTTATATACGTTTAGATATGACTTATCTCGTTGACATCTTACTTCCCGGATGTATGGATTAATTATCGTTAATTAATGATAATTATTACTTATTTGAAAATTTACTGTATTTATTTTCAGTAACAGTAAATATTATTTTCATTTATTACATGTTAATAATTATTATTTATTTGACATAAATGATAATATTAATTATTAATTACGTGTAATTCTTATTAACAATGTGATTGATTGATTGATTGATTGATTGTGGTGAATGTCGGTGGCAGGGAAGCCAACCACCTGCAGCCAAGCATCCCCCGCATCCTAAGCACCTACAGTAAATAATTGTATTTGAAATTGTATTTGTATTTATTATTTGCATGGGTGTTTTCTTTAAATTGACAGCAGAACATATCTAGCGTTTTATAGAAACTATTCAATGTTAATTCTTACTATATTAAGTACTTTAATTCTGTGTTTTTATAAAATGAATTAATTTTCTTTTCTTAATAAAGTCTTTTTCGTAACTGTAAAGCATTTTAGTAATACAAAAAATATTGATTCAATATGTTAAAAATTGTATCTATACAAATTGCGAAGATTTGCCTATTAATCATTCTTTAAAATATTTGTTATTAATAGCAAGTTAATTTAACGTGTGTCAATATGATTATTTTCCTTTAAATAAATTCAGCCAACACACGAGACAGGAATAAAACATTCAAGACTTGAAAGAGATCCATTGATTGGATTGAAAACGGTTGTACTTACGTTTTTTTTTTTTTTGAATTTATGTTTTATTCTAGTCTGGATTTGTTGGCTAAATTTATTTAAAAGAAAATATTTGTTATTTCTTTAAGAATGAAATTAGTTTTTGTAGTATTTAAATAATATATTGCTTGTATTTACCATAACTGAAGCAATTTTTGAACCAGTTTTAACAAACATCTCCTCAATATGTATATTAACGATATTTAAGATTTGTTCTTGGTTAATGAGCTTATCTATAAATTTAGTAAGGTTTTTATATGAGCCATCTGTTCCTTTTTCAACAGTGCAGCAGGCCTTTGTAGTGTTCTAGTGATTTCAAAATAAAAGTAATTCGTAACTGAGACTTTAATCAAAAGATTTTTTCTATACATACCACATCTCCTCTTTTTGTATTCATAAAATTATAAGACATCAACACGAACACCAATAAATGCATGGATATAAAAGATTATTCTCTTCACGGATAATTCAATGTAAATATCAATTTATTTATTTATTTATTTAGCGAGTGGGTAAATCTATTAGTAATAAATTAATAGATTTACCGGACCGTCTTTTAAATATGATTACTTTTTCTTTTACAACTACAAGTTTCATTGTATTAATCTTTATTTACTTAATTCTTATTACTAGAAAACAGGTAATGAGTTTACTAAGAAAATTAACAAAAAAAAAAAAAAATTTCTGAATACCGATTTAATAAAATTCCAAGATAAGTTTCAGTAAACCATAATGCAATTAAAAATTTAATGACAGATTATTCGACCCAAATTTTGTTGCCCAAATTAAAGCACAGTGAAGTCTCACTTATACGAAACTCACTTATACGAAACATTCAGTTATACGAAGAATTTCTCATTCCCGGCGAAACCCCCATAGTCCTATATGAAACTCACTTATACGAAATATTCACTTATACGAATAATTTTTGGTTCCCCCTCATATTCGTATAAGTGAGACTTCACTGTATTTACAATTTTCCTTCATTTCTCGTCAGAAAATAAGTCCGTCAGAGGTAAATAATAAAAACACGAGCATGAACCTTGAATTTCTATAACTAGGTGTGAAACCCTTTTTGAAGTTGGCTTTATGTAGACCACATGGAAAACAACGTTTGATTTCTCAGGTTATTCGCATATGTGTTGTTCCATTGAACAAAAACGAAGTCTACGAATATTGAATGATATTGTAATCCAAACTAGTAGTTTAGTATAAACAAAAAATATAATATGCCAGAAATTAATATAAAGCCTAGAGAAATGACACAGAAAAAAAAATCTGAGCTTTCATCGGTGAGAGTTTGGACGAAACGGTCCGTCCCAAACTCAGATTGGAAAGCTCAGATTTTTTTTTTTATTGTGTCATTTCTCAATGCTTTGTACTAGTTTAGTATATTCAATTGTAAAGTACAATTTTACAAATGATTATAAAAGCCCAGTGGACATTAACCTTAGTGTCACTATTTTTTACTAAGTGTGCTTCCAAAATCTCCAGTGTAAACAAAAGGATAGTGACATAACCAGTTATACTATAAAGGAATAGGAAACTGGGCGGAATAGAGCAGGCAAAGTTCACAATTGAACACTAATTTTAATGAGCTGTTGAGATCTACAATCTGTTGAGATTGCCGAGATTTTGTTGAATCCAGTACAATATGAAAATGGGTCCTGACAGTTCTTAAGCGAAAATTCTTTTGGCGAAAATTCTGATCATCTAAAATAAAATTCTAATTGCGTAGATGATTAGAAAATACATAACTGTCACTACGAATCAAACTCAGCTGAGCAACAGGATTCTGTCTTAAGATACTGACAACCAAGTATACAATGTAGTAAGTCTATTTCATACTCTAATGTCCTTTGTTAGATATAGTTCAGTTCATTCGGCCATTTTCAGATGTTTATAACATTGAATTCTCTGAATAGTAAATCACTTTAAGGATTTCCAGTTGCTTCAAAAGATATTTCCTTCCCATCGTCCAACTTTGCTGATATAGAATCTTGATCACAGTCAAACCAATCTATCGCAAAGGTATTGAAATTGTAAAAATAAGAGAATTACGTTGTGCATCAGCTATCTCACCATACTTCAGACCTGTACGCTTTATTTAAACAAAGGGACCGGGTATAAATGTAAATGCCTAAATTGCTTACGTTATTTGATAGGTTATCTCTTCGCCAGGCGATTGATTAGGGACTCAAGTTTCGTAGAAATCCTGAAACCTTCCCCAGGATTAATTCATTACGGTAAAGAACTTTGTTTACATCAGAAATCGCAACTTGTTTTCAACACATTAGTGAAATCTCAAATGAGATATTAAATGATAACATTGTAAAAATGTTCACGTTCAGTCCATCCACTTAATTACCATGAAGGATTTAATCAATTATTGACAGAAGTGTCTCTTTTTAGACATTTTTATCCAATTAAAGGTAATCAGTATAAAAAATAAATATTTAATAAATCACCGTTTCACTTTTAATTTATCTTTAGATGTATTGATACTATATTTTTATATTTGTAATTAGATGCTATTTAGATATTTTTTTTTATATAAACATATAATCAAGAATTTTTGAGTTCATGGATTATAATCAAGAATGCTGAATAAAGCTACATAATCGATAGAAATAACAAACCTTTATCAACTTTATCAAAAAAAGAAAATAAAGACGAAATATACAACATCATTGAATTTAATAACAATGTGAAACTGCGATACAAACATTATTCCATCGTTTAACCAGTTTTTTTTTTTGTATATTGTAAGATCAATTCATCCCATTTAATTCTGATTCGAAAGAAACTCCACTACCTTATCTTTCATTAATATTGCCTGGATTGTTTTTGATAATTATTTAAAACGAAAAATAAAATGTTCTCCCGTCAGATGGTTTGATTTTGGTAAAATCTGTTAACTTAACTGTTCAATCTCAGCAAGAACACTACTGTCCAAAAATACTTAGAAGAAAAGTAGGATACTATGCTTAATAAAAAACAGTAAAATTTAGAACAGTCTTGAGCTTTTGAATAATTGCCAAAAATCTTATTATGTCGTTCTTAACCAGGACTAGAAACAATTACTGATAAGATGCAAAAATCTCGGAATTTATACTTTTCTCATGAACTAGAATGCGAGGTTTTTCTTTATGGTTAATCCAATCGAGCGTTTTTGACTTAAAATATACAAAAAATTAATCCCATACCTATCTGCTTGACAGCATGTGCTAGGGATCGTTGGGCGGATTTTAGAAATGCAAATGTGATATAAACTATATTTGCAACGAATAAGTGTCAATAAAACCGCTTTCAACACCATGTGCTTTGATATAGAATCGCATGGACTTCATGAGTGATTTCCATCATATTTAGCATCAAATAAAAAATTATAGATAGCTCAGTACATTTTGCCTCAGTGATATTTCTCAGTTGTTGTTTATTATTGAAAAAGAAAGCATCCTTTATTTCTGATTTATATTCAAATACTATATGTGAGACAAATTTCTTAAAATAAATTATCATTAATTTATCGTGTCATTCAATAAGATTATTTCTAACATATGATATGATAATTTGTAACAGAAACACTCTTTACTTAAACGCTTATTTTAATTAAAGACAATCTTATGAACAATAACTTATATTGTAAATTCAATATCATAGTAATATTTATAATATAGCCCTATATTTGAATTAATATACGAGAACAGTTTTGAAAATAAACGATTTGAGAACAAAGCAGATAAGGTTTTCACATATTAGTTGGCACTGTAAATTATTAATATCTGATAATTTGTTTTCTCTGTAAATATTCTTCTGGGTTCATTTGCGTCACCTCTCATACTGGTTTCCTTCGAGCAGTTAAAGATGGACATGTTGGCCTAAAGCTGGCTTCCAGATCTCAACTCAAATATTCTTTGTGGTCGCTTAAATAGACCAATTAAATAGGACCCTTTGATATAAATTTCTGTATAGTTAGTGTTATATTTATTCATAACATAACTATATGCTATAAATTATCAATTATAAATTTTCTGGGCTTAATTTGTGCCAAAATTAATACGACACAATAAGTATAAATTTTAGTTTTCTAAGGCATGTCATAATGTTTGCTCTCAAAAGATATTTTATATTTATTCTTTGCTCCTTATTCATTTCTCCGATTTATACCAAAACCCCTTCAATGATTTAAAACTGTCAAATGTTAATGCTCCAAAACTAACATTTGTTCAGCTTCTTCTTATAAATAGGTACGAGTTATTTTGAGCATTGATGGACTAGGATCTCTTTGTAACAGACAATTCTAAGATACGACAAGAAACGCGTGTTAATTAAAAAAAATATATTAAAATTGTATTTGAATTATTTGTGTTCGATATGTAGTTCAATTCGTTATAAACCTTAAGCCAAATTACAATATCTTTGGGTAAGTAGATTTGATCGATTATTTTGGTTTCTTGTGTTCTTGAATAATAACAGAAAAAGAAAGATCTGTGGCAAAAAGAATGATTCGAAATATTCGCAACAACAAAAAATGAATTTATGAAAAATTTAAATTACAATTGATTTTTGATTTTGAAAGAGAAAAGTACACCTCACACACAAATCTCGACTGAATAATGGGGAAGTAAAAGAATTTTTAATCCATATATTAGGCTTTAAGATAGAAATAGACATAGTTTAAAAATTTGGTTAAACATATTTATTTAATTGAAAGATACAATAATAATAATATTGATTATAAAAATTAATGATAAATAAGGATTGATTTAATAATGCCTAATATGCGTTGCCTTCAGCATTTCATATTGGTGTGGGTGGATAGGAATGAAAAGCTAAAAATTGAAAGTTTTTTTTTTTCCATATAAATAGTTTACTTCTAGAAAATATATTTTGAAAAGACTCCGCAGAGTAATTGTAAAATGGAAACATTCAACACATACATTTTATATTAATAGTTCCGCTATTCATGTTAATAGGTAGCATTGATATTTAGGAATAATCTCTGTCATTAAGAGACACAGTATTCGTAATAAGGAGTTGATCTGTGTTGTTTCGTTTCAAGAAAGCATTGGATTCAACCACTGCTGCCTCAAATAACGCATCTGAAATAAAAAAAAAAAGAAGATTAAGAATCTCTCAAACTTCATTCTTAAATTTCAAATGTAAATTGCATATCTCAATTACATACGGTAAAGAGTTTTAAACATTGATATCAAATATGTAAATATTAAAAAATATATATTTATATTAATATATGAAATTGCAATAAAGTCAGCTTTCAAGAAATTAAAGTTATTTCTTCAATATTAATTACAGGAGTAACAATATCTAAATACGTATATTCTTCTAAATCCTTTAATAAAAACAAACTGTTCAGTTGAGCATTGCTCTTTTTAATAAAATGCGTTCTTGATAAACAAATAATTAATATTAAATAACTCTTTCTATTTTAATAAACTATACTTTATTTATATATTATAATTGTAAATAAGTCATTTAGAATTGCATCTCCTGAGTTTAAACTAATTACTTTCTGTTCTTTAATATAAATATGGAATTAACAGAGTGACTGTGGGTATGAATAATGTTGAATAGACTACACCTTAAATAACTCAGTTATATTAATAAAAAAATATATTTACAAGAGTTGGGATCAATTGATTCACATGATTCGCTCGATACAAATCTCCTTTTCATAAACATGATATTCTTCAGTTCAGTTCAGTTCTTTAAATTAAAAGTCGTACCTTGTATCTAATTATAGTTCAATATTTCAAAAATCTTTGGGAATTATTTCACTATTATTGAAGGCAACATCTTTCACCTACCATAGATACCCTAATAATAGGCTTCGTTGTCATGGAGATAAAACTCATTATCATTTTAATCTGCGCTGCTATTTCACTAGTATTCTATTAAATCTAGTATCTTCGCCGTCTACGAGATTATTCACTTTAAATATCACTGTTTTAAATTACTGTTTATTCCTTAGATTGATACACTAAATGCCTTCCTATTTAGGGGTTTTCCTTTCGGAGCATATCGAAGCACAACTATCTTAATCTCCGTTATCCCTGATCTTAACACAACAATGTCGTTTTTTCGCTGCATTTCCATTATTGTACTTACTATCATTTCTCTCGTGTTTTGAGACTTGTAAGAATTATTATACATTTGTATTACTTTCTATGTACACTTTCTATTTACTCCTTTACTGAAAGTGGTGTAAATTTGCTTGCTCCTACTAGAGCTCTTTGCATTTCGATTCAGAAAAAGCTAATTAATGTGAATCTTAATTCCAATTAGTTTTAATCAAATCAAAGCAAGCGTAAAAAAACTAGTTTATCTTCAAAGAAATTGATTGACTTCTTAGGCCTATTTTGTTTAATTATTAGTTCGTTGTCGTCTGTTGTTTCCATGATCAGAATAGCGGCCGTTTCTTGACCTTAAATATGCACTTCAAGTTTCAAGAAGATCCACTGACTCAAAAGTCATTGTAGGAAACAAATAACGTCATATATATATATGTGCAGACATAGTTTTTTTAATAAACCCCAGAAAACTTCCGGAAAACCATTGATATAAGAATATGATTAAATAACGAGACTTGTAAATTCTGTTTCTTAACAAAATGTTTTGTAGATTTATAATGACATTTCAAGCTTCAATTATCCTGATAGCTTCGTAGAGTGGTAATGACTAAAGATAAATAAAAAAACTGAAATTTATTCACAATCTTAAGAAATTTTAAATACACAAAACAAAATAATCAACTTAGGGTGAAATAAATAAGGAACTAATATGTAGTAGTTATTTTTTTTAAATTTATGATACTTACTCTGATTTCAGAAATTATTAAGTAATAATTTTGAAGATTACTGCAATCATTTTTTGTTTACTTTTTATTATTAAAGATTTTTTCTGTTTCTATAGCAATCTCCAGTTGTCTTTGCAAATACTTTCCACATTTTTTACAATTATCCAGTGATTGTAATAGGGGAATCTCTGAATGGTTTATCTCTGAAACATTTAACTTTTAAACAATTTTGATGTTTATGTTTCAAATATTTCGTTTAATAACTATTTGTTTCATATGATAGATCTAGATAAAAAAATTCCAAATGTCTTGAGTGACGTTTAAAATTTAAATTTCTCCTTCTTCTTACGGTTTCGTTCATAGTTTGGAGAATATTTTGTTCGTGTCTAGTTTTGCTGTGTCTGTTGCAAAGGTCATTCAGATGCACCTTAAAGGGAAAAACACAGTTGGTAAATAAAGTGAAATTCCTTGAGAAATCAGGTAAAAAAAAAATATAAGAAAGAATTAATATCAAGAATTAGGTATAATTAGGCAATTACATAAACCATTCTTTGTATGATAGGTAAAAAAACGTAGTTAGAATAAACTCTCCAAAAATAATTTTCTTACACTCCTTAAAATGCTTTTGTATGTTTTTAAACATTGCCAAAAAAAAGAGTATTCTGTATTTATAAACTATACTATTTGCCGAATAAGTTTTTTCAAAAAGATTTAAATTCTCATTTATATTCAAATAATCATTTATATTCAAAGCAAGCGAAGGAGAATTTAGAAGTGGATTGATGTAATGAATTGTTAGCGATTGATAGAATTCCTTATTTCTCTTCTAATTCTTTTCTGTGGAAATTATACTATTAAATTTATTAAAGTATTTTTTATTAAATTTTATGATACCAACGGCGATCCCCAAGAAAGTACTTTTAAATATTTAGATAATATTTAGATAATTTAGATAATCTTTTTCAGTAAATTTCAAGAAAATCCATTCGCTGGTTCAAAAGTAACAGCGAGACACCCCCGCCCACCCACACACACAAATAGAAGCTCACAGATGCTGTTTGATTTTGTAAGTTTCTTAGGCTTAAAAGAGTGAACATGAAAAAAATAACGAAGTAAAAAAACATCATTCCTGAGATCGAAACTGAATTAAGATCTTAGTCATCGATTTTGATCGGAGTTCATTTGAAAAAAATAGAAAAGAAAAGAAAAATGGAAACTAATTATCATTTTGAGGAAAAAGATTAAATTAGTTAACATAATTTCAAAGATTTAGATAAGATTTGATACAAAGATTACACAAAGACCGCCCGCGACCTCAAGGGCCTGCATAGCATACTTTAACTTTAATACAAAGATTTAATTTCGAAGTTGATTTAAATATCTCCAAAAATGTTGGGGTTTTTTTTTGCAAAAAAAAAAGTAAAATACTTTCCAACAGCAGAGACTTAATTAAATTTTTAAATACAAACTCTGGCTGAGATTATAAATGGCTGAAAATAATGCTGTATGTATTAAAACTTAGCACACAATAGTTCAAAGAAATTGCAATGGTTTTCTTTGGATTTTCGAAATGGTCACAAAAATAGTCATTATATTAAATGAAGTTAAAAATAACGCAATGTTGGTCATTTGGAGTATTTACATTAATAGTACTGAAAGGACTTTCCTTTTCAAGACGAGGTTTTCAGAGCAGAAATATTGACAAGAACGCCATCTGGAGTAGACATAATTGTTGTTTATAAACTTGTTCTCCACCTTCTTCAGATCAAACTCACATTCAATTTATTTGTAGCGTAATTTTGCAATCCAACATTTTAGAATCGAAAAAATGCAAAACAAAAATTAAATTGATTTTAATTCTTTTAGAACTATGAAATAATAACCTATGTAAAATCCATAAACTAATTAAATTATTGATTAAATTATTAAACTGAAAACTCTTTTACTTAATACTTCAAATGGCTAACTGCAATTCTTTCCCAAAAGAATATCATATTTATACAAGAAAATGATTACATGTTTTTACATGTACAATGTCGCATTATTATGTAGTTGTTCTAAACATCTAAACATATTGTTATATATATATATATTGTTGCTAACAGTTTTCGAAATTGTAGCATAACATAGAGATTTGAAGTTTATCCATTATTAATTAATTATTTAGTTTTTTTGAAAAAAATTCTTTTCGTATAATTATTTGATAACATCAGTATTATATTTAAAAAAATTACCTTTATTATTGTTAACATTAGGCAAATTTGAATACAAAACTACTTTTATAACTTCTCTTTTCTTTGAATCATCTTCTCTTTACATTATTATTGGCTTGCTAAACCGTTTATTAATTTTCTAACTTCATTAGTAGGACAGAACGAAATTTTGGTGTAAACTACAGTTGACACATATCCTCTACGAAGACTATCTTTCTGTGTTTTATGCCTGAAAATATTATTGATATCATTGTGTTTGTAGACTAAATCTTGTCGTTTTTGGATCTATTGTGCTATCCCACGGAAATAAGGACAGACGGAGAGAAAGACCGAGAAAGAATGGTGGGAGAAGTCCAAGATAAAACCAGAGATCCCCGAGAAAACCTGTCCAGCACGGATTGCCTGTCATCACGAAACCCACATGAGAACCAACCCCGGTACACATAGTGGTAAAAGTTAATTACGAAAGTCTAATTTTAAGAATTTTGCTGCCTATTAAACTATCATCTTAAAGAAATGTTGCAGTAAGATATTTCACCCGTACGTGTACAACCCATGAATTTCACTGACCATAATATTTTGTATTTCTTACAAAGACTTTCTTTGAAAAAAGTCTTCGCATATATAGTTAATCTCGAACAATCGTTACAACTGAAGTTAAAAAAATTAGTAAAAACTAAACAGATAATTAAATTGAAATCTACTGAGGAATTTGAATCATCTTTTTATAAAATTCCTACAGCATTAACAGAATTACAATTAATGGCAAGTGCTTAATAGAAATATACTCAAGCAGAGACTTTGACTGAATAACAGAATTACTTTATAGAGCAGGAGAGAGAGAACAGTTACACAAGAAATAATAATCTTTTGATCTCTAGAAAGAAAAGAAACCTTATTAGCTGTTATACTGTGATCATTACTGTTAATATCAAATTTTTAAATTTGTGCTACTATTAATAAATTTTAAACCTAACTTTGAATGCTAATGTAGATACTCAGTTCTTTTAGGCATGTTTTTTGTTTCTAAAACTTATTCTCTAGGAGACTAAGGATTATGAAAATGATTATAAATTTCCTTAGTAATTGCAATGTGCATTTTACAGTCGATTTTAGTACATTGTCAATAAATATCTGTCATCTTCTTTAACTTTTTAAAACTTTGTATATATCCATAGTTGATTCAACTTAAGAATTCGTTGATTGATTCTCATTATCAAAAGTAGAATAAGTGGAATGAAATCTCATAAGTAACACATTTATTTCTTCATCTTCATTTTGAAATGAATTTTTTTATAGAATTTTTCAACAACATCTTTATCCATAAAAAATCTCTTCGTCATTTATTAAATATATTTCTTTCTTTAAAGTCATTTCCAAATTTCATTCAACTACAAGCCATATTTCACAGAAGCCATCGTTCTAATTTTTCAAATTCTGAATTTCGCAAATTAAAATAACAATGATAAGATCTAATAACAATAGCAGCCGTGCTGGCGTGGTCGTGCGGTCTCGGCAGCGGCCAGCCGTGGCGGCCAGTGAGCCAGTACCTGGGTTCGAATCCCGGCAGTGGCATGGCTGTTTCAATTTCCTTTCCTGTGTTGTCCAGCCTCTTCTTCACTTTCTCTTCGGTCTGACGTCATTCCTTAATGGCGTCCTGGGGAAGGCCACGGGAAACCACCCCAGTATCTTTCCCTTGAAATTCTAGGGAGTCTGTTAGGGGTTCGCCATCTTGGGAACACTAGCGCTCCCTGGAACACGGAGGCTTCGGATACGAAGCGCGCACTTCGGTGCGTACCGGCCATACATAACAATAGCAACAATGTAGATACATTCATAACAATAGCAACAATGTAGACACACTGAAGTTATCTCAATGTCCTAAAAGCAACAAATAATAAGAATGTGGCTTATTATAACATAAGCAAACAATTTTGATACCAATTATTTAAATTTATCGTCTTTGTTCCGCATTAAGTCCTGGAAATAAGACAAGGCTATTAACTGAATAACCTTTATCCTTGTTGTTGATCTTTGGAAATGACTTTAAAGATGAAATATATTTAACATCTTTATCTGTTTTTTTTTTCCTTTTTAATAATTGTTCCCTTAGACGTTTATTATTGTATAAAATGAGAATACGCCGAGAAAAGCATTAACCTTCCTTCTCCTAACTTTTTCTGTTGCAACATTGCCTGTTATGTGATACCAAAAAACAATTTCAAAACTTCCAAGTATAATTAGAAATCAAAGATAAGCATTGATAGTTGACATTCACTAATTGATAGAAGTTGAAACAAAATATTCAGAATATTAGAGATTTCCGGATAAAAGCGATATTATAAATTTTTGTTAACTGCTTCATAAGAATTCCTACAAGTCCTTTCACGAAGTGAAATACAGCGGCAATACTCATAAAAGTCAATGATTCCTCCAACAGAAACTTAAAAAAAGGCTGCTTTCAACGAAGAAAACAGAAAACGTCGGTATTAAATGGATGAAGTTCAGTGCCTCAAAAGCATGTGCCTCAAAAGCATGTTCTACAGCAGAGAAGACGTAAGGACTAACAACAGGTATTCGGTGCCAGACATTGAATAGATTCCGGCGCCTGTTAAAGTAAAGAGTTCCGGTGAAAGACCACCAAAGCAGTAACTGAGGATAAGAGAGAGAATGAAGTTGGTGATTTTAGTTAAATAAGATGTGATAGTTCCAAATTTCACAAATCATTATTTAGTGTGCATTACGTTGTCAAACATTCTCAATAACCAAGATTGATAAGATATTAAGCCAATATTGAGGTTTTAACTAGTTATAAAGAATTTTGATTAAGAAATACTTAAATATTAAAATTGTAAAAAAAAAATTTGCTTCACGAGTATACTTAGTCTACCCATGCGAAAGAAACCACCTTTCTTTCTGAACTGACAAAAAAATTATTTTTATTATTAAACCGTTGAATAATTCAATAATTTTATTGGATTTCTCCTATCTCCCAAATTGTTTCGCATTAGTGGATTACTTCATACAATATAATATCCTCCTGCAATGTAAACAAAACAAAAAAATTATGATGAATGTCAGTCACAGAAACTTGCTCTACAGTTCACTAAATCATAAATTCTTTTTTGAAGTCTACCACACATATTTTTTATGATTTTTAAAGATATTAAAGGAATTACAAATTACCTATAACATTTCACTTTCTTTTTAACATTTGAAAGAAATGGGTTTAAATAAACTTTCTCTTAATTCGGCATAATTATTAATGGATGAACTACATCAATTCGACAGATATAGATAATTCAATAAGAAATTATTAACATTATTATAAATTGTTGCTCAGTTTTTGACTGGTGGCTTTAATATGATCTCTCATCGGAGTTTTCTTCTCAAGATAAAGGTCATATGGTGTTCTCTGGTTTATAATTAACTGAGTTCCATAGAAATTTGCGAACTTTATAACAAGTTCTTAGGAGAGTAACTTTTTTCATTTGCTTGTTTATGTTCGGATGCAGTCAGTAAGTTAAGGCTGTGATGAAGATTCTTTGGGATTAGACCTGTTGCTGAGACAATGATCGGGACGTTGTTAACTGTTTTCATGTGCTACTGTTTTTGAATTTCTATAGCAAGATCGGAGTATTTGGATAATTTATTGTAATAACTTGATAATATATTGTTTATTACTTGGGATGGTCACATCAATTAAAATTGCTGTATTCATTATTATTGTTATTATGATTACCCTATAATAATTTAATTGATTTTTTTTTGTATCTTGATGTCTTTTAATTGAATGGCTATTATTTCGTTTACTCTTGTATATGTTTCTTTTGATCCCACTGAGCTTTGAATACTGGGCGAACCAAACTGATGATAGGTAGGAACCTAGAAACAGTCTGTTTTTGATTCCCGGTGTAAAAATTCCAAAATTACCTCAGTGGATCGTTTAATTATTGTGCGTTTTTATCCTTAATGATTTGCTCACTAGCCACATTTTTTTCTTTAGCACTTAATGACGAAACTGGTCTTGAATGAAAAATTACAATGACGTCAAAACACAATACAGTTATGTTGCGTATCTGAGTTTGTTTTTTTTGCCTGAGTTGTTGCGTTTACTATGTATGGAATCTATGGCTCGAGAAGCCTTCCCTTCAACTCATTTAACCTTTCCTTGGAACTATTTAGCGTCTGCGGGGGTGGCGTTGGATGGAAGTTGACTTCGGCGTTGCTTTATGTAACAGGTTTAGTAAATTCGAAATTGCGAACTTCCACCTTCCTGAAAAAGTAACATCTCTAACACTGGGGATTGCACATAGCAAAATTAGTCATTATCAATGGTAAATGGGAAACGTTTTATATTTTTATGTTGCTCGTAAGGTTGATTGATGAAAAATCAACCTTGAAAGCAAATTCTATTTGAAAGTTTTCGGCTAACGGATATCAAGAGATATTTGTGGAATAATAAATTTCATGTACATTTACTTGAACTGCTGAAGAATACCTTTGCTGTACCATTTTAGGACAATTAAATTAAGCCAGAAGATACCACGTTTTCGTATTTTCCAATTAAAAATCTAGAATTTGTCTGTGGGTTGATTTGAATACTTGATTGAACTCCCAATGACTAATTCCCCAATGACAGAGCGGGATTATGCTTCTCTCCTTTGTATGCAAGGAAAATCCAACTATATATATTCCAAATACAAATTTTTAAAAACTGCTAATGTGAGTATGTACCTAACATACTTTCTGTAGTTTGAGTTTAAGAATACATTCTACCTTCTCCCCCCCCCCAATACTTAATATTGGGTGTATTTTCGAAGGGTATACCAACCAATTACAATGTTAAGCTTTAATGAGATGTACGTATAATTGTACACAAAATTATTCTGAATTGTAAAATCTTGAATATTTTCTTTTTTAAAGAATAAAAAAAAAGTAAATTTTATTTTTTTTGTGGTTTTTGTGAATCAGACACATCGAGAATTAACATATTACAGGACAGATTCACGATAGTCTAGTCTCCTTTCTTTATTAGGTTCCTGTTGTGACAGTGACTATTTAGAAGGAGTTTTTGTCAAGATAAAAGGGAAATTTACGCCAACGGAATTCATTTAGTTGAAGTGGAGAGTCACTTCAGCTTTGAAACAGGGTGGGGCGAAGCACTTTCGTGTGTGGGAAGATTAAAATGTCAGATTTAATCAATAACACAACAGGGCATTTGCAGTAGTGACATATTTCTAGGCGATTTATTACAAGAGACTCAGTCGCAATCAAAGGGTGTTGATAGGATTTGTGATCTTTTATTGTGTTCATGACGATTACAGTTATTGGGGATTTTGTACTTAGAAAAATTCATCGTAATTCATCTGAAATTCAATTTTTTCCTAGACAAACTGCCTTAAAATTTTAAATTGTACAATTTCTGTAGGCCTATAAGAAATGTTGAAGGCAAAATATAAAATTGCTTTAAATTCAATTTTATTTTTATAAATAAGATAAAAATTATTAACCTTTAAGCATTCATCATCAGTTATGAACTGGTTTCCATAGTGTTACCTGAATATGGGCTTTTAGAAGATATGAACGCAATCTACCAGATCTTATACAATATTTTAGAAGTACAACTGACAACTATCTCTTCCAATAATTTTATTGCAATTTTACAATGTGAATATTTAATCTAATCTTGTGAATTTTCAAGTCAGTATATATTTAGTATTTGTTTAAATCAATGTCTATAAGTTACATATATATTGAAGATCACGCAATGTTGTTGATATATATACAATTATATAAATTGCTCCTTTAATGCAACGCTATTCCAGGTGACATTTACGAAAGTTTTCATAAGAGTGAAAAAACTATCTAAAAAATTGAAATTTAAAGGAGTTATGAAAATCGCTGTGTATACATAGATAATGTTGCTAATTAAAACGCGTAAGTGAAATATGATGCTAAGCTGCGAAACAAGTTTTGAGGTTACTTAGGATGTAATTGCATAGAATTTTCTAACTGACCTTTATTGTTCTATGCAATAAAATTCTAAGTGTTAATTAGCTTCAGAAATATTTATAAAAAACACTTTTATTCATAATGAAACGACAATATAGAATTGCTGACCTAACAACACATTACAGATAGAAGCTCTTATTTCAGTCGGTTGGGAAGCGCAATATCTAATGTAATAAAATGAACGTAGTCCTTCAACTGATTAATCGCTGTTACTTTCAACTACTATCCATGACTGAGGTCATGAAACATTCCGGGAATTATATTTTCATCGCAAGGATACCTAAGATCGTTATGCTTGGCCGTGCTGATAGGGATTGGCTTAGTGTAAGCTTTCTTAAAAGTAATGTTTTCAATTTTGGGGCATGATTTACGCCGTCTGCGATGAAAATCAATTTCTGCGAAGTCCTGGGACATCATAATTATACTTAAACTTTATGAAATGGCTGCTGTCCTTCTTAACCTTCACGACATTCAGATCAGACCATGTGACTTTCAAGGGTGTATCATCTGCACCAAGCAATTATTGGCAAAATCTTTTGCTAGTTACTTAAAATCAAAAACCTTGCCTTGCTCTAGTGGAATCCCCTTGTAAGGCGTTTCGGATACTTCTGACATTCTACTACAGTCATCCACTGAGCAGGTGTGAACAGCTCGAATCCCTTTTTTTCTTTTCTATTATTCTGTGCATATTATCGCCTTTGTTTTATGTATGGACCACTTCTAAGAAACAATAGTAACATTTCCTAAGTGAAGTCGCCTGAACTGCTAACAGGTATATAAGAAAAACAGCGATTATGGTTTTGGCCGCCACAGCTATCGGAGACGAGAATGACATGTTTTATATCTTGTTTTGCCTTTTCTTTTAGAAAGTGAAATATGCAGATTCCAACCCTCGTGCCACAAGTAACACCTACCAGGAAGGTCGAACACAGACAACGATAGGAAGATAATTTCCTTTTGTAAATTAGGGCAGAAGACTTTGCATGATGTGGTACCTGCAAACCTGTTGTGAGTCGAAATAAGAATATTCAGAATATACCTACATTCTGTGGGTATTTTCTTTTGCTTTTCGTTTTGCATCATCCTAGGCAGCTTGTCCTGCTTCTTTATTCTTGATGCGGAGCTTGTATTTGTCTTCCATCTGTATTTGTTTTCCATCTTTGGCAAATGCCACAAAGCTGTTTTTTGGGTTTATGAAACCCACTATTAAATTCGTTGTAAAATGTGTGATCATACAGCCACCTTCTATCCGGCTCCAATTTCTTTTCTTTGCATCAGTCATAGGTATGGTCTGTGTATGTCACACAGAGATAGCTTTACATCTAAATGCTCTTTAGAGCTTTTTTTACGGCAGTAGCAAGATTCCACTCTGCTGAATGAATTAATGAGGATACTAATGTCTTTTAAAATTCCAAACAAATACAAACTTCATCAACATGTCTTCAATATTTCGTCCTATTTTTCAAGGACTTTCTCAAGATCCATATGTTTAAAACTTAAATAACGAAAAATACAAAATATGAAACATAAAAGGAAAGAGAAAAATCCTTTTTCTCATTCCTAACATTACAAATTATAACAAACTCTCATATGCGAGATCTTACATTGTAAATTAAACAATTGAAATCAAATATAATCATAAACAATACAATCATAAACAACTGAAAACAAATAAACAATTAATTTTAAAATAAATATTTGTGAATAAACATGTGAACTTTTAACTAATCTTTAAAATTCTTTTTAATCTTTTGTTTTTTATTAATGATTTTCTAAATATATTTAAGGATACCTTATTAACTCTAAGTGATTTGTTTTTATTTATATATATACAACAATTTATTAAGCAAGATTCCAAAGCGAATCTCTTAAATTCATCTGTGACGTAATAAATTAGATGAACTACAGGGTCTGGATTGTGATCATTATCCAGACAATGATCCGCCCAATCTGAAATTTTCCTAGTTCCGCTCCGGTAGGCACGGACGTGCTCATCCACTCGTTCCCTAACCGTCCTCCCTGTACTTCCTATGTAAATACCCCCACAATCCCTACACACCAAGGCGTATACTACACCCATGTTTTTTAAAGAATTTTCATCTTTTTTCTTAGTATTCTTGAATAATTCATTATCCTTTTAATAAATTAAATTTATACTGTTTTCTTTACAGGCTTCTTTTACATGTTTGTGGATATTCAAACCAATTGGTAAAGTAATACATTTCTTATACTCGTCTTTATTAGAGACTTTATTACTTTTGTGAGATCTTCTTTCTTTGAAAAATTCTTTGATAATTGAATCAATGAATTCTGTTGGATACTCATTCATGATCAGCTTATCTTTTAGATCTTTAATCTTGTTTTTCCATAACTTTTTTTCTTCAGTGTAATCCGTTATTCTTCTTAGATATCCTTTTATAATGGCTTTCTTTTAAATGATAATGAAGATAAAGATATGATACTAATGTCTTATTTGGTTATGGGAGCCATTTTGTCCAAAGAAGCTTTCTTATCACAGTCTGAAGACTGTTCTGTAATTCCACGTGCTCTGTAATTCCAAGAGTAGGTAGGAAAAATGTACATCATACCTTTATTCGCTGCTTCTTAATCTCAAACGTTATATAAGCGGTTCTTCCGTTTGTTCTGATCTGAGTTAGGTCTTTTTCTTTTTGTTGTATTGACTTGTAACAACTTATCTATGAGGTGTTGCTTTCATTGATGAGCCGTAAATGCATAGTAAGATTTTAAATAATGTTTCTCGCTTATTTTCCGTAATTTTCTGTTTGCATTTGCATCGGATTGCTGCTATAGCCCGACCCCATTCTAACAGCTTCTTTCGTTTCTCCTTTAGCTGTGGTGTAAGCTTCTCCTTTCTGCTTTTCGCTTTCATTGGTCTTCATTTCTCTGCCTTTTTTTCATTTTTTTTCTTGGCTACAAAAGCTTCAACCTCCTGAGAATTAATAACTGCATTGTCATCCACTAGCGCCTTTTCTGAAGTATCTTCTGACGTATTCGTAGGTTTATCCTGTATATTTTTTAATGTCTGCAATATCTGCAAGTATATGTGGCGTTTTTTCGAAATCTTGGATATCTTGAGAACGCATTGAAATATGTTTGGCATTTTGATTGTTTATTCTTGTGTTGGGCCTAACAGTCATTTCTAAACAGTTTTGACAACACGTTAATCCCATTTTGTAGCTTTGTAGCGGCCTTTGTTTTTGTCTTTTTGTTTTGTCCTTTTGTTATTTATTGTTGTTCGCCTACTAGTTGTAGGGAACATTGCCGATATTGCCTCTCGGCTTTTCGGTAATTTATTTCATTGCCTTTTGCCTTCGGCGAGGTCATAGCCAGTTTGGCTCATGGTTTCACCTTAGGACAGTCTTTCTGATTCATTTTTATCGAGGGGACTGGCTAGAGCTGAAGATCCAGTAGAATGGTGAAACAGCTGTACTCTAGTTCCCCTCATAAAAATGAATCTGAAAAGGCATTTTGATTGTTTATTCTTGTGTTGGGCCTAACAGTCATTTCTAAACAGTTTTGACAACACGTTAATCCCATTTTGTAGTTATGTTTATTATTACTTAGGATACTTGTGTCCGAAACTTTTGACAAACAGTGGACATAGGATGATTGGTTTTTTGGGCATACTGTACATAAGCATCTATGAGCCACAAAAGTATGGGGAGATGGGGAATTTGTTATATGTGATTTTGCATTTAGAACAAATTACCGTAAATGTCACTTGGGATAGTATGTCACTGAAGGAGCGAAATAATAAATGAATTACAATAAACTTTTGATAAAAATCGCTAGTTAAACTGGTACGAATCTTATCTGATAAAATTAAATTGGCACTATCAAAAATAGAAGTTTAGCTAGGCGTTGGAGCTAAAGCGTCATTGATTACACGATTGACTGAAAACTGTTCGTATTTTCTGATTCCCTACCTCATGAAATCTATCAAACTGGCCTTCATTTTGTTTCATAAGCTATAGTTTTCAGAAATTGGTATTATACAAAATAAGTTTTTAGAATTGTTTAAGAAGCAAATAATTAAAATAAATTATTTCTGGGAGGAGTTAAACATGATACGTATGTATGGTTCAGAGTTATATTTCCCACCCCTGGAGGGTGGAGGGTTTCCTGTTTTTGAAAATGTTGACTTAGAATTCGCGCAGTTCTTCATTGAGAGGAAGTTTCAGTCCTTTCTCGACCTGAAAACCTCGGTGAAAGCAATTCAAGCTTACCATGTACCACAATCATCAGACGTGGACTTCCAATCTACAGGTGAACTTGAAGCCTTAAAGCCATCTGAACAGTTTACACAAGCCGAGTTAAAGATCGTATAAGAGATTTGGACCTTCCAGAAGCAGCTCGGAACTTCTTCTAGCTTCGAGGTTAAAGGAAAAAAAGGATTAAAGAAAAGATATTAAAACAACGGAAACTCGATATCAGGTCTCTTGGGATGTGCAAATGACGGCCGATTACTGTTGGTGTTTGGAAAGAGACACTTGGGATCAACACACCAGAGCTTCGAAAAAAACCCGCAAGTTTTCTTCACAGTGAAGTGTTATAAAGCATTGAAATTCATGAATAAATCCATTATATTTCTATATTATTGTTTCACATTTAAGCCTGTATTAAATACATATAGGAAAAGTTTTGCCACAGCTAAATTGTAGAAATGAGTGTTTATTTAACAGATACAGGGTAGCGCACATAAAACCTGCCCCAAAAGGTTTCCAGGTTTATTTTGATTCTGAAAATGAACACTATTTAACGTTATTACTCCTGTTCATGTACATTATTGTTGGTACATTTTAATGTTCACAATAGATGTTGGAAGTGGCCGCTATCAGCCTCGATGCATTTCTTCGCCCGCCGCAGCATTCATGCAGTATGGATTGAACTGACCTGCGACTCATACCTGCCTGCAGGGCTAAACATAACCTAAACATACGTTCCGCAACATCGGCGACAGCTTCTGGGCTTCGTACACGTGATTGTTTCGCTCTCGTTGCGTTCATTATACAACCAGTTCGACGCTTTTTTTAACTAAATCTTGAATCGTTGATTTATCAGGAATTTTGTCACCAGGATATTTTGCTTGATAACGTTCACGAACGAATTTGTGCGAACATACTCCTCCATAATAAACACGCGTTTAGGAATTGAATACGCCATTACTCACACGCAGGCCGCCAAACAACCCTCATCAGCGCAAGCGCCCGAGTGTGGCGAACACACATATCGGATATCATATACGCATGATTGGTGGTGGCGGGTATGGAACGCACCGAAGTGCGAGCTTCGTAATCAAAGCAACCGTGTTCCGTGGAGCTCTAGTGTTCCCAAGATGGCGAACCCCTAGAAGACTCCACAGAATTACAAGCGAAAGATACTGGTTTTCCGTTGCCTTCCCCAGGACGCCATTAAGAAATGACGTCATACCGAAGAGAAAGTGAAGAAGAGGCTGACAAACACAGGAAAGGAAATTGAAACAGCCAAGCAACGGCCGGGAATTGAACCCGGATGCCGACACAACGCCCGCACGGCAAACCGCCGTCAAGACCGCTCGGCCACGCCGGCATGGCTGCACATGTATTTTATCATTGAAGTACTATCTTAACGAACATACAACATATACCTTTAAACCTATTGGAGTCAGTTTTATATGCGCCACCCTGTATAATATTTGTTTAAATTTTAAGTTAATTATTACCTTTTATTTTGATGTTGTTGAAAAACCTAGCCCCATAGAGAAATTGAAATCAGATTAGAATTTAGGGTATTTTGAAATATATACCGAGATGGATTAATAAAAAAATTAGGAATTTTTTTTTTTTTTTTTTTGCACTTCAGTCTTACTTTCTTATGTTTAAAGATCTTGATAAATTCTTATTACTTGATTCTGATTTCTGAACAATTTCATTTCCTAAGATATTGGATTCTGATCTCTTTGAAGATCCTCTCCTTAGTCTTTCTGAAAATAAAGAAATTACATTTTAGTTAAACTGAATTAAGAATAGCGTCAACAAATAGCGGACAAATCTCTAGGCATTGAAATGAAAAGCATCCTGGGTGCAACCTTTTTCAGTGTGCGGAGCAGAGCAGAAGGGTTTCATTCATATTCCAGAGTATAAAGGTATATGGGTACAGGGGGCAAAACTTCTTCATTTAAAAAAATTTACACTTCTTCAGCTGTAAATTTCAGCAAACTAAAAACATTTTCACTTTCAACATTTGAATTGGATTACGATTCGTACGTTCATCTTATTGTTGCAATTACAATATTTCAATATACATCAATGGGTAGTTTGTAAAAAGTGTTTAATGGTAAACTACAAATGATTAAAGACCAAACTAAGTTTAAAGCAGGGAAAAATATTTATTAAAATGAAACGATAATACAGCTAGTGGCACAAAAGCCGAAGAATAGTTGGGGGAATAATCACGGGATATCTAAGACTTTCCGATTTTATTTTCTATAAGGTATAAATGAAATCTTTAATCTTGCTCTTTGTTAATTAGCAAAATTCGAAAAAAATCTTTTGCGATTATTTTCATGGGTTCAGTTTTTGGCAAAAATACCACACACCTAGTAAATCATCAAATCAAATATATATAATTTTATCCTTGGGAACTGACCTAGATAACTGAAATTCTAACAAAACATATGTTCAATACCAAATAATTTTAATACCACTGCACCCGTTTTAATGAAATTTGGCATACTTACTCAGTTTTTTACGCTGATTTCGAAACTCAAAACTATTTTTGCCGTAAAAGCTTCGTTCACAAGTAAGTATTTGGATTATAAAGGTGAGTTTTAAATGCCTTTTGGCGTTATGGGTCAAAAATAATAATTATTCCATTCTTACTTTTAGTAAAATTTATTTACAAGGACAAACTTTAGATATGGTTGGTATTTATTTCAAATCAAATCAAATATCAAATATATATAATTGGCTAAATTCGTCTGTCTGTCTGTAACTCGATATAATTAAGCTATTAAGATAGATCCAAGGGTTCTCACTTTCTTCCTTTTAGTAAAATTTATTTACAGGACAAACTTTAGATATGGTTGGTATTTATTTACCAGAGCCTGTTTTTCGTCATGGACAGTTATTTGTTGCTATTTCTCGAGCACGTCGTGCTTGCGACGTCAAAATCAAAATTCTTGACCGAATAGATCAAGGACATCTGTTAGAAGGATCTGATGCTGTTTTTACAAAAAATATAGTTTTTAAGGAGATATTTATTTTGTAGTTGATGTGTGTGGTCGGTTCGCACCGAAGTGCGAGCTTCGTTGCCGAAGCATCCGTGCTCCAGGGAGCGCTAGTGTTCCCAAGACGGCGAACCCCTAGCAGACTCCCTAGAATTACAAGGGAAAGATACTGGGGTGGTTTCCCGTGGCCTTCCCCAGGACGCCATTAAGGAATGACGTCAGACCGAAGAGAAAGTGAAGAAGAGGCTACAACACAGGAAAGGAAATTTTTGAAACATCCATGCTCGCTACCGGGATTTGAACCCGGGCGCTGGCACATTGATCTCACGACAGACCGACGCCTGAGACCGCTCGACCACACCAGCGCGGCTTTGTAGTTGATAGTTGACAATAAAATGATTTTTCAGATTTTTTATGCCTGTCGTCCGATAGGCTTTGCTGCTAGTTACTATACTAATTGCTGAATCAGAATGAGAGATCGATTACAAAGAAACTCAGCGATAAATTACAATTGTATAATTTATTCCCAGATCCATTTTTCGGATCATTAAGTCATAGAAGGGCAGTTAATGCTGCTATTGTTTGAGCAGCAACCTTACTAGGATTCATCTGTGAGGTGATAGTTATAGCGCCTATTGGAAGTATTCCCCCGAACTCAAATAAAAAGAAAAGAAAAAAAAAAAAAAAACCTACAATCATTATAAATATAAACTTTCGTAATCCCACCCCCCCCATAAACAACACTGCTATTATTATTCTTATTAACAAAATATTACCATAAAAATTCTGCTGTAAAAATATTACCATTCTGCTATAAAAATTAAAGCACAACCTCCACTTCTACACTGAATGTTAAATCCAGACACTAACTCTGACTCTGCTTCTGCTAAATCAAACGGTGTTCGATTAGTTTCAGCTAATATAGTAATTAATCATATTATTATTAAAGGAAATGAAATAAATTAAAATCATGAGTAACATTGAATGTTCTTATAATCTATTAAATTACATCTTTCAGTTAAAATAACTACACACAACAAAATGAAAGCCATTCTTACTTTAGAGAAACAAACACTGAAGTGGAAAGAAACATTCAAACCCCACGCCAGGATTCGAGTTTAAATGTCTGTCTCATGGCAGCAATCGACTTGACCACAAGGCTGTGCCTGAACGGCGATAAATCTACAAAACGATGTATTCTCTTAACGTTCGTTTCAGTTAAAATTAATTTAAAAGATGTGTGTGTAAATGTGTGTGAATATGAACTGAAATGAAATTAACTAACATGCAAATGAAAGAACATTAAAAATATTTTATAAAAAAATTATTTTTAAATGTTCTTTTATTTGTGTGTTGGTTAATTTCATTAAAATTAATTAAAACAGTTTGTAAAATGACTTAAGGCAATTTTTTTGTTGCTACCTTTTTAAAGTGTCTTGGCGTCAATTTTTTTTACTTTGGCAATTCACCTTTTGTTTACTTACGTAGATAGTATCTAGGAAAAAAGAGCCATCTTTTGCACCACTCGGGTTCTTCGTTTTAAAAAGGGCAGCCTGTCCTACTTGAATGTGAGGAAATAGAAATAAAAGCTTTATACTTTGCACTTTAAACTAAATGAATGAATGAAAGATGATATTGTGAGTATAAAGTAGTGCTACTTGAGGTCTTGGAAAATTAGGGATTTGATTGGTTGTGCAGTCAACTTCAATAATGAGTCAATTAATAATTAATACTTCTTTTAATGGTTTTTCACTAAAAGGCTATACCGTGTATCACATGAAATATACATGAGTTAAAGGCAAATATTTGACATTGTTTTCATTGGGTTTCAAGCTTTTAGGAAACAATGAATTAATAGAAAACATGAGATGTTAATAAATTTGTTAAATATTCAATTATTACAAAATGTGCATGTTTTTAACTTTATTGGAAATGATTTATTGTATGATGGCTATTAATTGTTTGTTCTATTCAGATTTAAATTAGTGTTCGCCAGATTTGAAAATGGTAAATCACATCCGAAACATGTATCTTGATTATAAGAAATTATATGAAACTATGTTTATAACCCATCTTTTAAATTATTTTTGGATGGATTAGAACAATGGGTTTCTTTAGTTATTTGAAATATAAGCTTATTAGCTTACCGTTGTTCAATTTGAGAGGAAATGTTCATTGCACTGCTATGGGGATTTTTTTAAAAATCCCATTTCTGTTTTATTCTTTTTGCTTTAGTTCTGCTATTTTTTTCCCCTTCTTTCTTCAACCTAACGTACTTGTGTTATGAATGTTAGACAAAAAACTAACACTGGATTAGAAATAAATATTTAATATTCTTGAAAATAACATTTAACGTGCACTGGTAAATCATTAAACAAAAATTCAATTAGTGCCTAGCAAATAAGCCTCCGCACCTTAAGCCATCAGCAACGGGAATCCGGAACAGCGGTTTCATCCTTATTACGAATCATCAGCCGTTATTTTTTGAAAAGATTCAAAAAAAGACGGAAAACAAAAGTAAATAACAAAGACCAGTTTAGAAGAAAACTAAAAGAAAATGGTCCTTCAGGACCAAACTATAAAAGAAAATGATTAAATTCAAGGATTAATTGAGACCCCTACTCTTTTCTCAAGCATTGTCGTACTGGAATTGAATGGAAATTTATTTCTATAGCTTTTGACACTAACAAATTTATATTTTTATTTTCATTGTAAGAAGTTATTCCCATTTTTAGAACAATTAGTAGATTGGAGATGGAGTTACGATCTTTCGAATTAAAGGATTGTATTTTAAGGTTTCCTTTTTGCAAAACCCTTTTATTTCATTCCACTGAACATTAAGCAGCATTTTTTAGCCTTTTCAAGTAATTAATAATATTCCATATGAAGTTGGTTTAAAATTATAATAAAATGCTTTTCGTAAAGTTCAATGTTCTAAATAATAAACTTTGACATTAATATAAAATAATTATTACATTGAAATCATGAGAGGAAGTTATTTAGAAATAATTAAACTCATAAAAAAATTATATGGTTGAAGTCTCTTCCAACTGCTTCCATCATAATATTTTAAAGGCATTTGGAGACGGCGGCGGTCGATTCCAGCTGCACTCTTTCGAGAACACGATCTTTTTATTATCATCCGTATTTTTCACTTGTTGCATTGCTGTGAATGTTACCTGGCAACTGGAAATCGATTTGCTCGCGCCAGCAACAGGCCGACTGTAAAGGACATTGCTTCTTTCGGATATTGGAATTTCACAAGTGTTGCGAATAGCCTGATAAAGGCTTATTAGTCCCCATAAACAGATTAATCACGTGATAACTTTATTTGCGGAGAAAATTGTCCATGACTTTTTCATTTTCTTTTCTTTTTCTTTGCTTCATATTTTTTTCGTTGCTTCCTTTTCATTAGAGGTTTATGAAATTGGGCAGTGATGACATTTGTCTATTATTAGAAAAGTTAAGAATAGGAGGAATAGATGCCACTTCGGTATAACTCACAAATCAGCAGTTCTTCCGTGCTATCTATGGATTTGGAACAGCATGGAGTTCAAATAAGAATATCTTAAGCTAAAATAATTGTTTTATTATTTTGAAGATTTAGTAGTGAAAGGTAATGTATTGTTGAATTGTAGATGCTGCAAATGTTTGGAAAAGTAATTGTTATCAGTCTCTAGTTACACGTTATTATAGTCATATACTATTATCTCATTAAGAAAAAAAAATCAGTTTTACTTACAAATAATTTTATTAGTAAGTAAAGTTTTTTAATACTGTATTATGAGAATATTAAAGTTAATGTAACAATATTACATTATATTTTCATGCTATTGTATTACCAGTTTAGTATTTGTATTATTTGCACAGCAATAATTTAAGATTTTTAAATTGTAATAATAAAATATAAATTAACTCTAATGAAAAAAAAAGCGAACTCTACACATCAACTTGTTTACGCCAACTTCTTCAGAAAACTTCGAACACTTCTTGGCTTAATTGAAAAGTGACGTAAAAAGCAGTTCCGGTGAATTTTATCTTATAATTCCGGGAGACAGAAAGGAAATTTTGAGAGAGGAGTCTATAATTCATAGAATAGTCAAATAATTCATAATTCCTTTTTAAGATAATTTTACTAGATGAAATATCGAAGTATTGGACATTTCATCATTCTTAGATTTGCTTTACGGTTTCATTTTATTGGATTTCATTGAATAAATGCATGTTGAAGCTTTTACTTAAAGAATAATAGGCTACTCTTTATCTATAAAGAAGTGAAAGAAGAAAAAGTAACTTTAGTTTTTCCTGTAGTGATTAACAATTACTTTTTTGCATTTCTGATGAAAGGAGGAACTACAAGAAATGAAAGGTTTCAAATTACAAAAAAGTAAAGAAAGGAGATAAACAAAGAACAAAAAATGACTTTATCTCTTTAATCACACAGAGACTGAACTCTTCAAAGAAGTCCTTTACAACAATTGTAAAGAAACTCAATCTTAATATATAAAAATCAAACAAATTGAAAATTGAATTACAAGTCGAAGCCAAGCCTTTGAGTTCTAATATGAATGTCTCCTAAGTCCATCTAATTAAATAACTGACGGTGAATTACCTTGTTGTTAAAATAAGGTGATAACTAATTTCAACTAATTTATTTAAAGTGAAAAAAAAATATTCTGTTAAATCAAAATTCAATGAACTATTTTATTAAGAATATATTTAAAGTAAAATAAATAATGTTTGACTTTAATGAAACAAATCTTTTCTGACATGTTTTCTAAAACATATTTCTATTTTTTAAAAATATTCCTGAAGACAATGTTGAAAAAAAAAATCCTATTTTATTAATTATTTAAAAATTACAAAATGATTCATGTTGCTTTTGGAAAAAAAAAAAAGCAAAAACAACTATTAATAATAAGAATACTCAAAAGTTACCGACAACAAAATTCTGATAATGAAGGCAATTTAATTAATTACTGTTGTTTAAAAAGAGCCTTAAAGTCACTGATGTAATTCTAGAAGATATTGGTGTAAAGTCTTTAATCATATATTTCAATTTTTTCTTAATCATTATTCCAACTCCTCCTTGTCCACCTTTTTCTCCAAATGTATGTAGTATATAGTCTTTTGTTTCTATTATGTTGTTTCCTTCCTTTCTCACTTCTGACAGTCCTATAATATCCCAATTAAGAGATTTGAGAGCATTTTCAAATTCTTCTAGTCTGTCTTCTCCCAGTAGGGTTCTAACATTGTAGGTGCAAACGTAAAGTTTAGTTTTTGATCTAAGTGGAGGTTTTCTCAATTTTTCATCAATTTCTGGCCTTCCAGATGGATTTAAGCTAGACATGTCATTTAATTGAGAAGTGGTCATTATCGGTAGAAGTAAGTGCCCATTTTGGCCTTGGCTGTTGTGGCCTTTCTTTTTTTTTCTCTTCATTTGGGGGGAATATGGTCTAATCTCCCACGCTGACCAAACGGGTTGGGAGATGCATTTTTAACCTTCTGCCAGGTTCAAATTAGGCCGCTTCTAACCTGAAGAACAGACGCCTTTTGCTGCCGCTCCACTGGAGTAAAGACGCAGCATCAGAGTGTCACCGTTGATCTTGAAGATTCTTCCGCCGACCTCTTCGCCAGTTCAAATTTAGCCGCTTACAGAGTTATCCCGGGGAAACCCACAGGCTACCTCTTTATCACGTTGCCCGTCCGCCACCACGAGGAGGTAAAGAACTAGACTTATGTTAACTAAAAAATATATTTAGGAAGCAAAGAAATTGAAAATGTAGATGAATACATCTACCTTGGACAGATTGTAAGCTTCAAGGATAGACAAGATCGAGAAATCAATAGAAGAATTGTTCAAGGTAACAGAACCTTTTGGACACTTAAGGAATACCTTACAGGTGATCTCCCAATATGTCTGAAAAGAAAAATATTTGACATATGTATTACCCCTGTATTCACATATGGCAGTGAAACTTGGAACACCACAGAAAGACAATGCGAGAAATTAAGAGTGTCACAAAGGAAACTTGAAAGGAGAATGCTAAATATAACTATAAAGGACAAAATAAGAAATGAAACTATAAGGAAACAAACAGGAATCAAAGACTTTATAGAAGTAATAAAAAATTCTAAATGGAGATGGGCAGGGCATTTGGGAAGAATGAATGATGAAAGATGGACTCGATTACTAACGGAATGGCAGCCAAGAAATGGAAAGAGAAAAAGAGGACGCCCAAAAAAGAGATGGAGAGATGACCTATAGAAATTCAGGGGTGCAAGATGGTGGAGAGAGACAAAAGATAGAAGAAGGTGGCGGAAATTGGGGGAGGCCTATGTCCTGCAGTGGACTGAACCAGGCTAAGAAGAAGAAGAAGAAGAAGAAAAAGAGCCTAAAAATGATTTGGAACAGAAAGAGTTACCAGTTTTTGAATTTTCCTGATCTACAAAAAAACAAAACTAAGATGAAAAACGCAGAACTCTTCACTGGCCATTTTGCTGAATTCATTTTACAGATAACGAATTATTGTTTCGTCATATTAAGACCATGCACAGATGTATGTGATAAAACACATGAGTTGTATGTGTTGCATTCAAGACAACCAGAGACAGCTTGATCTTTTACTGGCATTCGAAACTATCATTGAAACTGCAGTAAATGTTACCTCGCACAATACATAAAATCCTATCTTAAAAAAACTGAAGATGACAGGATTTTAGATAGTACAGTAGATCGACAAATCCTGTCATCGGTGTTTTTTTTAAAGGTCTAGTTTGCTGATGTGCTTTACTGAACTGGAATAAACAGAGTGACCCAGGAGGAAAAGTTAATATTCCGTGAGGTTAAAGTATCAGTCTATCCAAGTACTACAGTATCAGTCATTTCGAAAACTTTATTGAGCAATAAATATTAGAACATAATATCTCTTCCTATCAATAATTTTGAACTGAACATTTAAACAGTTCTATTTTGGAAACCATTCGGAATATGATTCATGTTCATACATTTTGTTTTTTAGAATGAACGATATTGTATGTCCGAACCAGGATTCCAATTCCGATATGGGCTTGGATGTTTCGTTCTTTCTTCTGCATTATGTTACTTTTTCTTTCAGTTATTACTTAATAGCCTCATGCCTTATTTAAAAAGCCACTATGATCAAAGAACAAAGAAACTGTTACTATGACTTCACATAACATTAACCTTTCTTTCTGGGATAACCCTTGTAATATTCATTTGCGATGACTCTTGCTTTTATATAAGATTCGATGATCTCAGGCCTCATTTAAAGCGAAAGGATGATCAAGATATGTGAGCTTTAGTCGTGATCTGGAAGCAATAAGCTACGAGAACCACCAATCTTTAATGTTCAATGGGGTAGACCTACTTTCAATCTGTTCTGCATAGAATTATCAGTTGTCTCTGAGACTAACTACTCTCCACATTCTGTTGCCAATAAATATATTTTGTCTTCCATGACCGCGTTGTCATTATACATTATCGTCAAGTTAAAAATTGTTTATCAAATGATCTTTCTCATAGAAGTTTATGTTAAAGAGACGAAACTTCTCGTATAATTTCTTTAAGAGAAAGTTAAAGGATCGCCACCACAGGCCCATGCAGGCCCAAGGGCTCGCGGGAGATAAGGCTCCCGGCGTTTCATGACCAACGGGACTAGGTTGAGGTCAGGAGTCAGCCCGACGCCCGCCCGCCTTTAACTCCCGGGAAAGAAACTCGGTACCCATTCTACATTGGTCTTTAAGAGAAAGCAATATTTTTTTTTATTACCAGAAAGAAAACTTAGCAAATAAAGGAACCCAGGATAGTTTTTTTTTAGGCCCCCTAACATTTTGAGATATTTAGGACGAAAATTGGAATGAGAATTTAAGAAAGTTTCCTGTTCATACTGCCATTCGTCGTATCCGATTTTGTTCAATACCTGAGCTATTAAAACTTTTTTGCACTACTTATTAATTCAAATCAGAGCTACTTTGTGCTATCACTCTGTTCCTCTGGAAATAATTTTTCGAAGTAAGCCAAAAGGAAGTTAGTTTTTCTTATAATCATGTTGCCATACAAAAAAGCTATTTTTGAGTAAAGTTCTAGTTTGATTGATTTATTGTTCCAAGCATTGGAACAAATTTCTTAATGTAGCAAACATTATGAGATGTTTCAGTAATCAATTACACTAACTGTTCTAATCGGCTAATACATTTTACATTGAAGTTAATCCTCGATAAATGTACGAAAACTTTAGGCTACCTTGTATCAATTTTATTCCATTTTATTTTCAATTTTATTTAAAAAACAAAACAAAAAAAAACATCAAATTAAGCTTTTTTTGATTATATTTCTTATGTAAAGACCAATGTATAAATGAATAATGTCTATACCTTTTCTTGGAGAATTATAGGATTTGCAAAATCTTAACAATGCTTTTTTTTCAGAAACAGCTGCATCTGCACAGTTGCAAAATTCATGGAAATCGGGGCCAAAAGCCAAATATGAAACGAAAGTTTGATTGAAAGGATTAATCCTAATAGAATACAGCTTTTAAGGACATTGAAATAATTCTCATCAGAGTACAGAGTTATCATCTGATGGTAGGATCAGTGACATAGTATAGTGTATTGTCTACCGAGTGTGTGAAGCATATGTCGCTCCGCAAGGATTAAAAAAATAATTACATAGCCAATATGCAGGGGCGTGCAAAAGTAGGTGTACAGTTGTATACCTACTATTTTATTATTTTTTATTCCTTATTTTATATTTTTTTAAATAATTTTTTCATATAATTAGGGCTGATATATTTTGACCAACTTAAGTGGATAACAAAACATTACTGGAAGACAGAGAATGCCGAAAAGGTTCGACAGAAATGGGGTGAAGAATTTGATACCCCTACCAAGTAGACTAACAATTTACAGAATATTCGATAAATTTGATCAGATTTTCAAACGCCAGAGAGTGATCGACCTGTCATTGTTATTACGGTCCCTTAAAATGAAGGACAGTAGAGCCCCGATTATCCGCGAGTGCCGCGAAAATTTTTTTTTTAATTACGAACCTCAAAAAAACCAATTTTAATCCAAGCCAACAACAGGGAAAATACAATAGGCCCTACAGTGCGAAGATCGAAAATTACTGGCTGGTTTATTACGCATCGTGATCCTACAGATCCTCTCGGTATTTGTGGACGCAAACGTAGAGCAAAGGTTTCTGCTTTATTGTACATATTTTAAAAGTTTTACGTATTATGGTTTTTGTACAGTAAAACGTAGTTTTTAATGGTGAAATATTTTTTTTTTCGTGTTTACACCTCATTTTTGGCTTTTTTTCGGATTATCCGCGATTTTAGTTGTCCGCGAAGCCCTTGCCACCCAATTCCGCGGATAATCGGGGCTCTACTATATTTTTACTCAAAGCCCACAAAAATAAAAAAAAAGAAAGGAGCTTCACTGGTTCAATTACCAGTCGTAATCATAAATAATTAAATCATAAAAAAAAATAAGGTATGCAAAATAATATATAGTCAATAAAAAAATAATCGATATAAACCTGCATTGCTACAGTTTCGCACCCACTGTTTTGCATCGTTCTATATTAGGTATAGTATAACTATTATACTTAGTATTATAAAATACGTAGTAGGTGTACAACTGTATATCTACAGTTTTTCACTACACTGTATATCTACATATTTTGTTAAAAGAATACGTTAATAAATCTTATAAATTATAATTATAAGGTATAAGGAGCATTTGTTCTCAAAAAAAAAAAAGGTTAAGGGTCACAGCAGGCGCCAGTGCACACATTACAGCCAGTACCGGGACTCCTCTGGTGGTGATCTGAGAATAGTCCAATTACCAATGGTTGCAATGTGTATGCTACATTGCAATAGCAAATGTGGGATTTTGAAAATAAATGATGTGTAATAGTATGAAACAATTTGTGAAGGTTTCTGGAATTAAATCTTTAGCTGCTTTAATCTTTTTAAGTTTACAAGAAGCAATTGATTCAGCAGCGATAGTTACTTTCATTTTTATTGTACGATTGTCTATCAAGCAAAATCAAGAATAATGTCGAAAGAAGTGGAAGCGGAATTGTTATATATTGTTTTCCTATTGCAGAGTTGCTATAACCTTATTCAAGGCACTAAGAATACGTGCGTAGATTTTACTTCTAATTTTAAATTAAGAAAATACGAATACTTTCAACTGAAGTCCAGGAAAGTTTATATTTTAGCTTGTAAATTAAATCTCTATAAATTTCATTGTAAAAGTCAATTCATTTCTGAAACTGCAGTTACTGAAATTTGACCGATTTCGAAACAAGTTACTGGCTCTCCCTCTTATTTCACATCCTGTGAGTTAAGCGTTTTGGGGATGACTTTGTTGTAGTAGCAGAATCAGATGCTGAAGCGTTAAAACAGCTTTCACTTTCACTAATGACGACGCATTACCTTTAGGTCTTCATAAAGATGGAAAAATAATCAGATATTATTAAAACAAAGGCTAAATGATAAGTTTACAAAGAAAGCTCTCTCTCTCTCTTCTTTGAATTACAAATTAATGACAAATTATTAATGAATAAAAAACAAAACAAAAGTCATTGTGAAATGTTGAAGTGAAACAATTAATAAAATTTAAGTAAATGTGTCGTTTTTCACTATACATACACCTTGATTATAAATGAAAGCAATAATGTTAGAAATGGAACAAAATTTTAGTTAGCAAACTTAAAAAATTAATCTTAATTAATATTAAAAACAATTTGTACAATTCATTCATTCATCAGTCAATACAATCCCCATCCGGAGTAAGGGCCTTTCCTAGTTTCTTCCATCGTTGTCTATCTTGGGCGCCATGAGTCCATAGCACTCCCCGTGCCTTCTTGATTGAATCATGCCATCTTGTAGCTGGACGACCACGACTTCTATGACCATCTCTAGGATACCACTTTTGAATTAGCTTCGTCCATTTCTGTGTTGACATTCTGGCCACATGACCTGCCCAAGTCCATTTTTTCTCCAAGACTTCTTTCCCAACATCCTTTATCTGTGTTTTACGCCTAATTTCTGTGTTCTTAATACGATCTTTCAACTCAATGCTAAGCATACTTCTCTGACAAGCCCTTAATTAATTTGTACAAAAGAAATAATATTTTAAATGTTTCTAGCAAAACTGCAAATCTGAAAATATACAGGACACCAAATTCGATAACCAATATTTCGTTTTTAGTGTCTAAAAACTTTCTGAAGGTCTTCTTTTTACATAAATAAATAACATAAAAAGAAAAGAGAAACACTCTTTTCTCCTACAAAATTAAATACAACAAAGAATATATATTAAACGAACAAGATATGAAGTAACAATATCTGAGACATAACCATTTCATGATATACACAAAAATGAACCTAACAATGATTCATAAAAATGATATATCAAACAGACTTACACCAATTTTAATAATTTGCTCAATCTTTTGTTATACTTTAGAAATTTTCTGAATATCCCTAAAGAAATTTCACTGACTTTTTAACGATCTATCTTTATTCATGCATTCACAGCAATTGATAATGCAATCTTATGGACTCATCTTGAGTCTCATAAATAATATCGATAATACGATACGGATCGTGGCCTAAATGGAGACAATGGTCCGCCCAGCAATTTCTCTCCTTCCAATCTGTCTTTCCTAAACAATTTATTACCTTTGTAATACACCATCCTAATCTCCTTCTCTTTAAGTAAACTTAAAAATTTATAATCCCTAAATATTTCTTTCTTTCTATTAATAAATTTATATTTATTTTTCTTTTTGAAAAACTCCCTAAATGTACACACAATAAAATTTTATATTTTGTAATATAAAATATGAAATGATAAAATATGAAATATTGGTTATCGAGCTTGGTGTCCTGTATATTTTTGGTTTTGCAGATTTATTCCGATAGAGATTGAGTAGGATGTTTTTATTATTAGTTTCTAGCAAATGTTTCTCTCTATCTCAACTATCAGTTCATTTTAGAAAGTTTTTATTCAGAGATTTAACAACAATAACAGTTTTTACTTTTGAAACCTGTTTTTGCAATCGATTTTTTAAAAATTTAATATTTCTATTTCGGTGAAACTGAAATGTAATTCAATGTCCGAATCAACAACATATATAATATTGGTATATATCAACATTAACTCTATATCAACACCGGTTAAAACAAAGCACATAGCTTTGTTTATCCCACATGCGAAGCAGTAGCCTGGTGGGATATGTTGTAACTACTAAGCCCCGCCTATCCTCAAATGGTACATTAAATTATATCCTTCTTTGAAAATGTATTGCTGTCGTCTTCTTCAATAGGCGATAATCAACTCTACATCCAATCTGAAAATTTTGGAAGCCTTACAATCGTTGCATCCAAATCAAATTTTTTAGTTCAGCCTCTATATCTACTAGGGTTAAAACGAAAACATGGCTTTGTTTATCCCAAAAGTCAAAAAGTAGACTGGTGGGATATTTTGGAACTACGAAGCCCCGGCTATCCTCAAGTGGTCCATAGTTAGTTCATTTAGGGAATTACGGAGCTGTTCCAACTAAAATAAACATTTCCTTTGAAGCAGAACTTTTATTTTTATTGACAATAAAATATTTATACTTTGAAATTGAAGCAGACCAAGCACTCATTAAAGATTGATAATATTTTTAGAAAAATAAATTACTATTGCTAAGGGAATGTATACAGACCAAAGGAAATATTTATAAGATTCTTAAATTATTAATGGCATTCAATTCTGATTTAATTGGTTTGTCATTCACTTCTTTTATCCTCTTTTCAATTTGACAGTAATGAAATAATTGTATTTTATTTAAGTTACTTTTTTATAATAGTTATAGAACTTTTATTTCATGAACATTATTAACTAAGACACAATATAATATTGATGTATTTCTGATTGTTCTGAAAATTATTGAAAGTAATCAAAGTTTCTCATTTCAAAGATTTACTATCCTCCTCCTATAACGTATCTTCTTAAACTTTATTACAATATACGATTTTCTTACTCCTTACGTTTTGGAGATGAAAAACCTTGTCGTCGTTCAAATTATCCAGAGTTTCAGAAATAAATGGAAGATATAATTTAAATCAGTAAAGTACTAGTGCAAAAAGAACATATAGTAAAGGTTTTTTTAAAAAATATTTTAATATTTTAAGGAATGAAAAATACTGGTGATTTGGTCAATAAATTGGAAACATTTAATGAAAATAATAAGAGGCGTTCCATTTGGCGTCTTTGGATATAGATAATATGTTCAACAACGTTCCGGTTGAAGAAACTATGTTAATTTTAGATAAACATGTGTTTGAGAATAGAGAATTATTATTAAAATATAATTTAAATAGGGATACTTTTATGGAATTAGTTGAATTTGTTACTCAAAACACATATTTCAAACATGATAAAAGATTTTTCAAACAAAATAAAGGTTTTCCTATGGGGTCTCCACTGTCGGGACGTTTATGTGATTTATTTTTGAATCACTTTGAAAATAAATTATTAAAGGAAAAACAATATAAACATAGGTTCGAATATTATCGTTATGTTGATGATATTTTGATAATTTGGTTTGGGACTTTTCGTCAGTTTGACATATTTTTTGAAAATTTAAATAAAACAAGTGCAGATATTAAATTTAAAAAGGAAATTGAAGTAAATAATGAGTTAAATTTCTTAGATCTCAAATTAATAAATGTAAATAAAAGGATTATAATGGAACATTACAGAAAAGATTGTCAGAGTAATCATATTTTGAATTTTCGATCGGGACATAGAATAGGTATAAAAAAGAATATTGTTGAAAATTTTATAAGGAGAATTGATAGGAATACAAGCAAACAAGATACTTATTTGAAAAAAATTGATGATATGACAAAATTATTAAAGAAAAATGATTACTCTAAAAAGTTCATTAAGAAACAAATTAATGATTATAATACTTTTAAAATAAAAGAGATTGGAAAATTTACAAATAAAGTTTTTATTCCATATATTAATGATAATAGCATGGTTTTGAGGAATATTTGTAGGTCTTTTAATATAGATGTTGGTTTTAGATACCAGTACAAAATTAAAAATTTATGTAAAAAAGTAAATAAAAGGGAGGGGCAATATGAAATGGGAATAGTATATAGGGTGGATTGTAGAACGTGTGGGGAATTTTATGTAGGGGAGACTAAAAGAACTATGGCAGAGCGCATGTCTGAGCACGGTAATGCCTTAAAAAATGACAGTAGGGACGTATCAGATATAGCAGAACATTGTATCAGAAAGGGGCACGTTATGAATGATTATGTCAAAATCTTATATAAGGAAACAGATTTAAGTCTTAGAAAAATATTGGAAAGTTGCGTAATAAAATGTACGAGAGGGTGTAATTTTAATAGGTAAGAAGGTGCTAAAGTGGACCCTTCTACGATAATGTTAGTTAAGGATTTAATTAAAAAAGATGTTAAACAAGTGGTAAATATTAACGAATTTCATTATTGAAATGTTTTTTAATTATTGGATTGTTGGTTAAATTAATTGATTCAAAATATGTGAGGTGAGTTATCTTATTGTAAACAAGAATTGATTTATCTAATGTGTTATTATATTCTTAGTTTATTTGGATTTATTGTTAAATATTTGTTTTTCAAAAATTGTGAAGTAATGAAAGAGCATATTTGCTATTTCATATTGTAAAAACAATTGTGAATTGTTTCAACGTGTTTTCATGTTATTACTATTTTGTATTTTTGGTTATTCCGAAGAATTATTTTATTGTTCATTTCGCTTGAAGAAGGGATGGCGTAAATATTATCATCCCGAAAATTCGCACAGTTTTTTAAATAAACTATTTGATGGAGATATTGTGTTATTTGTTTAATAATGAATTTCATTCATCTTGTATATACCTATTCTAAAATAAACAGTAATTTCAAAAAATCTATTGCATTTATAAAAGTAAAAAATAAAACAATAATACCACAAGTTCAGATTAATATTCCATCCATCCATAGTCCATCTGTCCGGAGACAGGTCCACATCGCATGGAATTCAGTAGAACTCCCAGAACCTCCTGGGAAAGATACTGGGGTAGTTTTCCGTTGCCTTCCCCATGATGCCATTACGGACAGATTAATATTATGTAACGTAATAAATATTTGCCGTGTGACCTTACGATTCCATTTCAATCAGTATTACAAAATTAGTTTAAATGGAAAATACTAATCAATTGATCTACAATAAATGAACATTTTACAATAAATGAACATACAATGAACATTTAAAATTGTCACAAATTTGAATAATGAAAAGCGAGGGACAGTTCATGGTAGTGCTCGCCCCGTGCGCATGGGTCTGACTCTCCACGGGTTTCCCATCTTTCCCCTCTGTTGGCGGCATCCTCTAACACCCGACCAGGGACATAAGCTTCCCCTGCCCACCTCCTCAATTGCGATCCTGTTCATCTTTGCCATGGTTCCATCCGATGAGTAATTAGCCTCGAACGATTCTTGATTGTCTTTTATCTTGTCGTGAATAGTTGACTCCATTCCTTTACGTTGACGTTTTTCTAGGCTATGATCCTTATTCGATGATGGCTCTCTGCTGATGAAATTCTATCTTCGGTAACAAAAGGATCAAAACATATTGTCTATGCTTTGAGGCTTCAATTACCACAACAGCTTAAAATATTTCATTCTTGCTATCAATCCATCAATAAGTGCTGGACAGCATGCATTTCACTGCCCCTCATAAAGATAAGCATAACAACTTCTTATTCCTGGTGAGACACCAGCAGTGACCTAGAGATGTTTCCTGATAACGCGTTGATATGAAATTTTTTCATCATCACTTTTGAAGTTAGTTTGCATTTGAAAATTAAACAAAATGGTGAAAGTTTCATTTTTTTTCCTTAATCTGATAGTTTACTTTAGGCTAAAAATAACTAATATTAAACATTTTTAATTATTTTGTATATTGCATTTCTTAGGTACAGTTTTTCTGAGATTTTAAATTATCATAGAAACTGATGTTTTTAATTACAGTTGATACCTGCAGGTTTACATTTCTCCATCTAAGGTTGGGACCTTTACTCATTTACGTAATTTTCTAAAGTAGTTCAATTTATATTTAACCTACTATTTTTTATTTCTTTAGTTATTGAATGTTGTTTATAATTGGTATTGAATTTGAAAAACTAAAATTTTCACTTTATTGTTGTTTAATTGATTACTATTTTCCATTTAAACTGATTTTATAATAATGATAGAAATCGAATCGTAAGTTCACACGGCAAATTTTTATTATGTTACATAATAGTAATTTGAACTTGTGGTATTATTGTTTTATTTTCTACTTTTGTAAATGCAATAGATTTTTTGAAATTACTGTTTATTTGACAATACGTATATATAAGATGAATGAAATTCATTATTACATTTTACTAATAATTTTTCATTCCTTAAAATATTAAAATATTTAAAAAAAAAACCTTTACTACATTTATTTTATGCACTAGAACTTTACTGATTTAAATTATATCTTCCATTTATTTCTGAAACTCTAGATAAATTAAACGACAACAAGAAAGATTTTCATCTCCAAAACTTAAGAAAGGAATAAGAAAGTCGTATATTGTAAAAAAGTTTAAGAAGAAACTTAAGTTAAATGAGAAACTTTTATTACTTTGAAAATGTTTGGTCAATAAGAAACATATCAATATAATTTTGTATCTTAGTTAATAATGTTCATTAAATAAAAGTTCTGTAACTATTTTAAAAAAATTGTTTTATTTGTTATAAAATTCATGTTCATTTATTACAAAAAATAAACTTAAATAAAACACATTTTATTACTGTCAAATTGAAATATGGATAAAAGAAGTGAATGACAAACTAATTACATTAGAATTTAATGCCATTAATAATTTAAGTGTGTTTCTTAAATATTTCCTTTGGTCTATACACATTTCCTTAGCAATAGTAATTTATTTTTCTATAAATATTATCAATCTTTAATGAATGCTTGGTCTGCTTCAATTTCAAAGTATAAATATTTTATTGTCAATCAAAATAAAAGTTCTGCTTCAAAGGAAAGGCTTATTTTAGTTGGAGCAGCTCCGTAATTCTCTAAATGAACTAATTATTGATTCAGACTCTTGAAATGTCTTTCAAATAAAAAAAAAATGCCTGTTCAATTATCAGAACAGAATATTACTTTGGCAGGGAAAGTATCTAGCTGTTATTTAACAGAAAGACATTTTTATTATTTAAGTAAAACTGGTTTAGAAAGACCAGATCGTTATTAATTTATAATTTATGACGAGAACACTTTTTTTTTCGTTTTATTGGAGAGAAAAACATTCATTTTTAAAATTTATTAATAAGTCGTCAAACGTAAAATATATTGAAGTTGATGTCAGAAATTCATCTCTATAATTCTTTTCATTCCATATCTGAAAAGAATCATTCTTAGAAGCAACGTCTTCACCGAACTATGCAGGAAAGGAAATAGAATTTGGTAATATTCGTCGTCTATTTTTAAAATCGTAGTAGATTAAATGGCGTAATAAGGATCATCTCATTAAAGGTAAACATTAGAAACACTGTAAAGTAGCGTTCTCTACAGGGATACGTGGCCCTTGTGGTGTAGTCAGAATCTCTGCGTTTCCTGAATAACGGCACCAATATGAGGGCAGTTGCTTAGACCGACGCGACGCCGAGCAGCGGATAAGAATCGCTGGATAAAACAGCGGATGGTAATTGCTGGATAGGAAACCCGGTACCCATTTCACAGAGTTGGGTAGACCAAAGAACTCTTATAGAATTATAAAATCCCCGTCCTCCTCAGAGAATGGACTCCTGCGTTACTTCACTATCGGCTAATATACTGGTAATGGTAATTATAATGAAAGTCTTAATACTTTCTAGTATCGGTTTATAAGCATAGATATTTTCATAAATAACAAAATAAAGTGATGCTACAAGTACATTTTTACATCGTACTTGTGTTGTATTTTAATGATCAGTTTTGTCGAATAAGGCGTGAAATATACAAAAAAAATGTTTTATAAATAGTGCAATTTATAAATTGAAAAGAATGTACGGAAAAGAATATACTATTAAAATAGGAGCAAATCAAAGTTTAAATTTCAACCCATGAAATTTTGAAAATGTAAAAATCTTCATATATTAGAATATGAATCGAATGAACATTAGCCTGTGAAGAAATAATTCCCTTCTCTGTTTTTCTATTACTTTGATTCTATGGTATCCCTTAAATTTTAAAATGCAATTCAATGTTTCCACAAAAATTTTGGAATAAGTTCTTCAGAAAACCTAAAACGTCTTTCTATAAAAACTCTTAAAAATGTATCGAAATTTTAAGATAAAGATAAAGTGTTTGATAACACCATCCCACGTGAGACCCATTAGCCATGGTGATCAATTTACAAATAGACAGCAAAGGTTATTGACCAGAAATTGTTCCCAGGCTGTTGGAACAAAGCAAAGGTCTCTTCGTCAGTCAAACCTGAATAATGGAAAATCAAGCAGTCGTTTCCAAATCAAACAGAGCGAAAACAATGGAGCTACAACCATTCCAATAGCTCATACTATCCCCGAAACTAAGAAAAGGAGTTATGGAATTGGAATTACAGGCTTTGATAGACTTTCTAATCCTATGTATGGCAACATAGTAAAGACAATTTGGATTGTTTCTTTTCTGGCATTATTTGTAGCAGTTCTCTATCAAACTGGATCTTGTATGAAAGAATTTTATTACGGGTTTCCTTCTGTGTCAGTTACATTTATCCAACGTCACTATTTTCCTATACCTAAAGTAATAATGTGCCCAGCAAGATTTTCGACTTTTCGCAATCCAATGATGCGCGAACTTCGTGAAGAATATAAACGTTATTTCAACATTTCCGAAGATGATTTGGATTCTGTCAAGTTTTCTGATCTGTTGCGCCTCCCGAACAACTCTGTTACCAAACTGTGGAATAGGTCTCCAATGAAAACGGAATATATCAATGTTCATCTCCAGGTAAAAGCATTTAATGATCTTCTAAAACCTGCATATTTTATGAATATATAAATATACATAATATATATGTATATAAAACTTGTCTTAAATTTTAAATGAGATAAAAACTATTTTGCTGCTTTTCATGAATGTAAAATTCAAAGGTATCAAGAAAAAATAATATTTAAATACCATTCTTCATTATTAATTAATCAAGTTGATTTCCGTTAGTGTATTTTATTTGGTAATTCTTAATTTCAATTTTCATAATAGTGCTCAGTTTCTAACAACGATGATTCCTGTAGGAGCAATGTCGATATGAAATATGTTGATACCATCACTGGCAGATGTGTTCTGATCCAGAAAAGAGGTTAACCTTCATTAACACATGTTTATTTTCAAATAAAATAAGAAAATTTTCATTAAATTCCATAGTTAATACAAAGTTACTAATAATTTCATTTAAATTACTAATAATTTCATTTAAATTACTAATTATTTGCAAATAATAATAAATAATAAATATAATAATAAATAATAAGTAATAATTTGCAGTAAATTACATAAGTAATAAAAAGCTTCTAATCAAGTTGAAATACAAACTTTTCAGTGTCAATTAGTTAAGCTTTTTCACAAGGGATGTCCTTGACATATTTTTGTTTTTATAATAATTTAAATAATAGAACATTGAATTTCATAACATAAATTCTTAGAGATCGTTCCATTAATATATTGAACTTCTTTATAGCGTTTAACATAATGTGAGATGAAGGAAAGAAGAATAAAAAAAATGTTTAATTATTATATTTTGGAATACTTTAATTATGATTATCGATGTTTTATAACCTATTTGATTTGTAATTATCTTTGATTCTATTTTCAATGTTCTTAAACGCATTATGGCGTCACTTAATGTTGTTCAGTAGTCATCCTTTCATTTAACTGTAGTTAACTGTAAATTTACGCTATTCATTTTTATTTTTGCATTAAACTTCGAAGTTCCATTCCATTATCGATTCAAGATCCACCTGGTGGCCGTACAGTAAAATGTAACTTTAACGATTAGACAGCGAGTTTTGAATATGTAGGATAAGGTAGGGTAAGATGAAGAACTTAAGCTTCAGATATTGTCCATCGGCTTAGTAAGTGGTTTAAAGACCTAAAATTTGAAAGGACACTTCTTGTAACCTTTATGTTCAATAAAAAAATAGGAAATGCTGTTTTACCCTCTCGAATTATGAAATATATTTCACCAAAAAAAAAAAAAGTAATTTTCGTCATCTTACCCTACCTAAGGGGTAAGATGACGAAGGGGGGGGGTAAGATGACGAAGGGGGAGTGGGTCGGTAAGATGACGAACAGATAAAATTAATACATTAGAATAGAAACATTTTATTTTAAAAATGCAAAGAAACAACTTCACTTACTAACATGTGGCATGAAGTAAAAAAAGTCAAAGATGAAACACTTAAAATACAAAACAGATTGCTCATAATGAAACAAAACTTTTAGGTACAACAAAATTTAGAAGAACATTATTGTTGGCTCTGGCACGTTATGTTTCTTTGCTACAGCATTTACACTTGAGGTTTTATCTTTTACTTCAGCAATAACTGCATTCATTGTCGCCTTATCCCACTTTCCCCTGTCACTTTTCCTTGTATAATTTCATGGCATGTTGTTTATAATACCTAAAACATTCATAGATAAACAGTCATACATGAGGATTTAAAATAAAAGAAAAAAATAACTGCAACTAAAATTCAGTTTCAAAACCGATTTTTAAAATAGGACAAAAGCTATTCATAAAAGGTACTGAAAAACATATTGGATAAGATGACAAACTAAGCAAACTTCTCGTCATCTTACCCCCACGCCGCCAATTTGGTTTAGAACTTATTTATCATTACCATAGCTTATCGTAAACAACCTACACGACACATGGTTCTTTAGGTTATGAGTTATATTTTGAGAATATTTTATGAAAGAGCAAAAACAACTTAACGTAGTCGAGTAATTCCTTACGCTGTGAAGTCGAAAAATTAAAGACGCACGGGAAACAAGCACAGCTTAGTCACTACTGCTCGCAAAATAATCTGGCCCGACATCCCTTGCAGTGAACTTCGATACCTGAGTCTCAGAAAGTGCTTGGACAGGTGCTTCTATCTATGAATGCGTCGGAGAAATACCGAGTTCGTCATCTTACACGCTTCGTCATCTTACCCGACTTTCCCCCAGCTACTACGAGTTGTATTTTTTATTGAGTTCTTTCTAAATCTTTAAATAAATCTCTAATAAACAAGATAAATAAACAATCATAATGAAAAATATTGAAAATTAATGTAATTCACAATAATAAAAATAAGTCCAGTGATAAGATGTTACTAAAAGATAGTTAATTTAAATTAGTTAGTTAAATTTAGTTAAAGATTGATTGGTTTAATCTTTAATTATAAATGTCTGAGTAAAAAATTGAACTAAAGAATATTTCTGTGAGGATGAATATATGTACCGTATTTACTCGCATAATTTCCCCTTTTTTTTCATCAATATTCTGACAAAAAAAGGGGTGGGGGTGGGGAAATTACGCGATCTTTTTCAATTTGAGGAAAAAAAATATGGTGAAAGTGTAAGGAAAACCATGTTAAACATTGATTTTTAAAGCAAGAAATGTAATTAACAACAATTTTATTAACACGCAACATTTAAAATATAAGAAATCACATCTCAACATTTGTTTTTTCTTCAAAGTGCAGTTAAGCAATAGGCATGCATGGAAGTGTGTGCGCGACTGTGACGTAATTTCGTAACTCACGCAGCGCAGCCCGCCATCTTTATACCTGCTCACCGCATGACGTCAGCATCAGCTGCCTGCTAATAGAGAACTTAACTTTATTCGCGAACTTCACATTTTCACAAAACACTCGAAATTGTTGTACTGATTCAGAAGGAGTCTGCTCTTGTACTGATCAGGGTGGGGTTGGAATCTTCCCTAAAGTAGCGTGGGATAGAGAAATGCGATAGTAACGGTACATTGTCGCGTCGTCGTGAATTGATCACCAATCAAAGTCATGTTGGAAACGCGTTGAAGTAGAGGTGGGGAAATTATGCGATAAAAATAAAAATTGAATTTTGTAATCCACAAAAACTGGGGTGGGGAAAATACGCGATGGGGGAAATTATGCGCGTAAATACGGTATATATAACAAAACAAAATGAAAAACCAAGAGCAGCACCAAAATAAATAAATTGCCTTTCTGATTCGATTATCGGATTTTCAGGCAACAAGAATACTGTGGCATGGTCAACTCAACTGTTCAAATTTCCGAGTGTTACAAATGGATTTCAATATTAGTATTGCATGATTTCTTTAGAATTTAAACTTTATTTGTAATTTACTTGATGTAATTTTGTTTTTAATTCCGTTATCTTTAAAAGGCTTCCGGAGCAAAGTTAAAGGACAGCATTTAGTAATAGATTAAGAAATAAATATAGAATTCGTAACTGTAAAATCAATCAATTTAGATTTTACGCTTATATTATCTTCAGCTGAAATAATATAAGCTTAAATAATCCAGCTGATGAACGCTAGTGAGCGTGAAATGGCTATTCTGAGATGTCAACTAGTAAAATACTGGGTCTCAACCTTTTAATGTGTTACCATTTTTAGGCGCTTTATTTAATTGCGCATAAAAAAATTCATTGAGGCCAGCGGAGACTGGCACATGAATTTTCTATATTTTATTTTTAATGTGTATTTTTTATTTTTAATTTTATTCTTGGAGGTTCCACATTTCTGCTGATTAACATTAAAGTTAAAATTATTTAGGACCCACATATTGAGTTAAAAATTGTTTATAAATAAAAATTAATAAAACCTGGAAAGTTTCGGCCCGTTTTCTATCACATGTCCATCCTCACCAGAATATAAGCTTAGATAAACAAATCTTAACTAACAGTAACTGATAGCAGTAATAATAAAATAAAGGCACTTTATTTATGTTTTTATTCTGAGAATACAGACCAAGCTTTCCGATTCGAATTTACCCATTAATATATATTGCTAGAATTTTCTATCCTTTTGAAAATTTACGACAACGAAAACTTTTGATTATGCACCCTCATGCAAAACTCTTATGGACCACGACAAATAAATAGCGAAAACTATAATTCAAACATATTAATTTATCGAAAGAGTCCATTAAAGGTCTCACTGAATCATGGACTGCAACGCTCAATTCCCAGTGGTCCCTTGAGTGGCTCAATAATAACAACTACGCGTAGTTGTTGTTGAGGTAAAATACTACTTTCAGTTATAAAAAAAATATAGAAGTAGCTTTTCAAAACAAAATATCTTAACTTCCTTTGAAGGAATTACTTTAACCCCTAGACTCTTAACTTAAATGCAGACAAAATACAAATAGTCTAAAGTTCATAAAAACAACAGATTTAATACATTGTATAATAGTTCCTGTACAATTATCTTCTGTCTTCAATGATTATTTTCCTTTCAAATCAAATAACACTTGTATAATTTAATTAATTACTGTCTCTTAATATTATCTGTGGGCCCGGTAGCCGCTTGGGCGGGTTGGAGGTGGCGGGTTCGGTTCCCGGCCTCGGCGGAGTGCGGGAATTTTTCCACGTTCCTTTCTCCTCCAAACGGGCCCTAGGGTATACCCAGCCCTCTCTAGAATGGGTACCGGGTTTCTTTCCCGGGAGTTAAAGGCGGGCGGGCGTCGGGCTGACCCCCCGACCTCAATTCGTCCCGTTAGGTCGTGAATGCTGGAGCCTACCCTCCAGCCACCCCATAGGCCTTTGTAGGCCTGTAAGTGGGATACTTAATATTATCTATTAATGTTCACACGTTAAGATTCTTTTCACGAAAGTTCACGACTAGTTAACTTTTATCACTTAATGTTGCTTACAGTTCTTATCTTTTAACCGTATGGGTAAACAGTTACTTGACTCTTAAGATCAATGTTCTTTATCGAACGATTTAATCTTTAAACTTTAATCTTTAGTCTTTAATCTTTATTCCGTTGACGACATGTACAATTCCACGAATTCTCCGAAAGTTCAAATATAAATGGAAAAATGTGACTTACGATTATTCCAGATATAAATCCTCATCAATTCCAAAAGTTCCTGTGGATGGTAAAAGTGCAGATTACGGTAACCGGAAGTGGATTTTTTTTTCTCCTTGTGAAATATGGCTGTTTTGGGACTATTTCCGGAAGCCGGAACCGGAAATTGACGTCACGTTAGAAATTGAATAGAAAAATCGAAACCGAATACAGAAAAAGGATCTGTTGCTACAAGGAGCGACAGTTAATATTTAGAAAAGGTTAGATAATCCAGAAAAAGGATGTCTTGCTGGTAGTTATGAATGAAATGTCACCTGTGGACTTAGAGTAAATTTCAAGTTTTTTGGAAGGAAACAATTCGTTAATGCATATTAGGAATAAATGTGATGGAAAACCCCGGTTTTTTTTCGTAATTTTTAAGAAAATTCGAAATTTTCTTGGAACTCTTTCACAGGCGGCGGATGTGCACATTTTCAAGGCAAAAGCTTGTAGCGCCTTTCAGCAAAATTTTCCCAATGCCTATAGCGCCCTTTTAGCAAAAAAATTCGACCGCCATGTTCATTGTCTTATACGTGTGCTTCCGCAAAAGAGTCCCGCTTTAAATTCGAAGTTTCTTAAAAACTAGCAAACAAACCCGAGGTTTTTCATCACTTTTATTCCTAAGATGTATTAACGAATCGTTTTCGTCCAAAAACAATTCAATTAGCCGTAATTCCACAGGTGACATTTCATTCATAACTACCGGGCGCGCACTTAATATTTACAAAAGGATTGGGTAGTTAATTGACTATTCGTTAATATGATAAAAATTAGACCATCATTAAAAAAATAGAGAAAAACCTGAATATCTACGAGGATTGCCATTTTCCGGGAAGGGTGCCTCAAAATTAAAGCCACAAGTCAATATTTACGATAACCGCATGCGATTCATTATAACTGTATTTTAAGAAAATTAGAAAAGAAAATGCCGAGCAATCAATTAGGCCTAACTTCTGAAGCATAACATTCAAAAGATAAATTTACCTCCATAAATAAGATAAATCCTGAAATCCTGGATGATTATATGTCTTCTAAGATCATTTTGTAACTTTAAAAAGCAAAATGAAGTCACAAAGCAGCAGATACTTTCTAATGACAACATAATTTGAAATCCAGAAAATATTGAGACGCCATCCCCAATAAAATTGAAAAAGAACCTGTTGCCTTGGTAAACACGTGATTAACGACCTAATTGAGAATTACGTAATGTATTCCTACGCGCCGTGAAGAGGAGGCTTTGTTGGTTTCGGTTTCGGTTACCGTGTACTGCACTTGAACCCCTGTGGATATTCGATGATAATCCTAAAATATACATACGATACTTGTTATAATAAAACATCCTTTTGGATAGCTAATTCCAATCTCCTTTAGGTTGCCTAGCAACGAAATATTTCCTGCAAAATATTCATTAAAGAATTAGTATCCTATAAACTTTCAGAAGTAAAATCCTTATTTTACATAATAATCGAAGCATTCCGTATTATGCAATTTGTTCATGTTCTTTGATTGCATTAATACTCAAAATACTTAATGAATCCTTGAGACTTATCTTCTTGTCTGGAATTCGCCATTTTCGAGTCGTCTCTCTTCTAACACGGAAAACGAACTGTCTGTAGAAAAGCATACAACACAATCACTGAACGTGTACGTCAAAGTCTTTGTTATCTTAACAATTAAATGTGAACAATAATAGATCTCTTTCGCACTTAGCGTTTAGTTGTCCTTAAACAGTCACTCTTTCGTTGTGCACATGTTCCTTATAATAATTGAAAATTAATATCATTTCAACAACAATCGTTTATTTATTTAACTTCTCTTCATTAAAGTTTTAATTCCTTATAGATTTAATTAGGGGATTTTTTCATTAACTTTATCATTTGTCTCTCTACATTGAAACTTGTATTTTTTAATATCGAATTTTCTTTATTCAAATACATATCCTTCGATTAGGATTCTGAAATAAGAATGGAAATCATGATCCAAATCATCGTATAATAAACGGAATTAATGTAGGGTTGTCCTCTTTGTTTTGCTATTATTTAGTTTATACTGCATGGAAATGGGTGCTAAATTTATTTTTCTTTCGAATCTCCAATGAAGAAGTGTAGATGGTTTGAAGATCTTTTGAAATGTTTATCCAAAATTCTATTACTTAAAGTAGTGGCTCGAAGAGATAGGAAATCCAATAGTTGCCACAACCTCTCCTCAAGAACTGACATAGAAGAGAAATGTCATTGATGGTGGCGATCCGCACTGGGCAGGTTTTACCGGGGTTCTCCTGTTTCCCCTGCATTTCTCACACCATCCTTTCTCAGCCTTTCTCTCCGTCTGTCCTTCTTTCCGTGGGATAGCACAATAGATCTTTCAGATCGCGATGCTCATTACATTACATTACATTAGAAGAGAAATGACTACAAAACTGATTGAACTCCTTGTTTATCGATCAGAAGGTTCTTTTTTGTATGACTATCTCAGTGAAGAGTCAATAATGCAAGGAATAATAAAACTACACTAATCTTTCATTTTGTGTAAGAGAGAAGTACATCAATTGTTTTGTTAAGTGGATACCTGTGCTAACCACTTCAATTAACTCTTATAATTCACCTACAGCTATCAGAAAACATCAATATGGAATTTGGAAATTTCAAAATCTAACTAACATAATTTTATTTTACTATTATGAAATGTACTATTAAACTATTTACTTAAATTCATTAGGTACATTTCAATCTTTTGGTGCTGCATCATTTTTTAATATCAAAATTTTGAAGAGTCCTGACGTACATAAGTGGAAGCTAACCGATTTTTTTATACGGGTAAGTTATTTTAACATATTCCGTATTTGTCTTGAAAGAAACTACATTTAAATAGTCATGTGGTAATATAAACCGTGATAAGTTATCAGAGATAAATAACTTGAAATATTGCTACCGAACTTTTGAACAGGTTCGGTGGCGCTGGGGGATAAAATGCGACTAGAGCAGAATAAATAAAAATCAGAGAATTTATTCTTTAAATGAAAATACTTCAAATACAGATCTCCAAAAATATCGAACTGTAGAATCGCTCGGGACGGTCCAGGTGGTCTTCTCCCGGTGCTGGCCTTCTCGTATCGGGCCGGTCCTGATGGCGTCTCGTATCGGGCCGGTCCT
>JAFIDM010004315.1:72429345-72474370 GCA_023159025.1 Thereuonema tuberculata
AAGGGAGATTGGGTTGGTTGACCCTATTCTTCTCACAAGGGAGACAGTGTCGGTCGGATCAAACAAAAAAAGATAGGGGGAGAAACTGGACAGTTCCACAGGTAACAATATCACAGATAAATAACTTATCATATCTTATTTATCTTTTTAACTTGAAAAGATAGATAAGATATGGAAACACTAGGATTATCAGAATGAAACAAACTGATGAAAATTTCCCGGCAAAAAGAACAAAGATTATGGAGAAATGACAAGTAGGTCATAACGTGAATTTTCCCCCTTATCTCCAAAATTATACAATTCTTGGAAATATCACAATTGTCAGGTAATTTCCAAAGTCTCTTTTTTTATCCATTATAGTTAATTGGTATCTGGAAACTGCTGTTTCAAAATATTTGCTTGGAAAGCAAATTTGTGTCAATATTTATCTCTTGATGAATTTAATTTCTAACACTGAATACAATATTGTTACCGATAAAATGTGCAGGTCACACTGGATGATTTCCTTCCCTAGTGAGAGTTTCCTTCTCTAGTAATTGACCTCGTTCAGCCAGATGAAATATATTGAATAGCTGAACCCATGCAAGACAGTGAGGCTGTGCGAAGTGAACGATTCGCTTGCTTGGCAGGAAAGCTGTGAAGAAGCAGCAAGACATCGGCCTAAACTGAAGGCGAAGATAACAGCAGATCCAGAGATTACTCATCAAAGGAAGATAGCGGTGATGAAAACTTTTTATTCAGTCAAATAGAAGAGGAAGTCTTCGTGGATGCTTAGAAGAACAGCCGAAAAGAAGAATACTTTTCAGTATCGAACCAATACATAAGTGGTAGCAGTTCCTGGATTTGCAGTTAAGAGGAAGACGGGGCAACTGTTACTCGTTCAGAGGTTCTGAAAATAACGTTACTTTAAAGAACGCAGTTCAACTGAAGTCAGAATAGCTTCCAGATAGCTGCCGAATAAAGAAGGGAGATCTTCACTGAAAAGCAATCCCCATCAGTGAAATATAGACTGTGGAAACCTTTCATTCCCTATAGTGTAATAGTGAAGTGACTTGTTTATGTTCGAATAAGAATGTAATCATAGCTTGAACTAATCATGGCTTGAACTACTGAAATATTTTTGGCTTGCCACTCAATTGGTAGCAATATGTTCTAGTTCACTATCGAGTTTCATAAACGAATACCTGTAATAGTTCTTAATATACAAAAATCTGTTTTATGTTTGGCTACTTTTAAATGATCTGGTAGAATAAAACTAGAATAAAACTAAACAGAATTAAAGATTTATTCCCACCTTACATAATATAGATAATTCCCCTTATGTTTGAGTTTTGATCTGTTTACTCATTATCTGAATGAATGAAGGATGAAATCAGTTTCAGAACAATTTACCAAATTTATTTTTAGTCAGAATCACTACTTTTTTTTATTTTTCTTAATCCATCTTTCATTTTTCTCAGTTTTTATGTAATTATCTAAAGCTGTCTGAAAGTTGAATGTCTAAGAATAGCTATGAAACGATTTCAGTGTAGAGAAATATCCCTATCGAGTCTGTTAAAGGATGTCATGAGATTTTAAAGGATGATCTTAAGACTATCATTAACATCAATTCATAGACATCCATAATTTTCATCTTGTTTCCCAATAAAACGAACTGAAACCATTTTTCCATGTTTTTTCAAGTCGAACTATGCTAGAAGTGCTTTATTACGTATTCCACTTTGCTGTGTCTGCTTGTTACCAATTTACAAAACCAATTTATAAAACATGGAACTTAGAAAGATTAATACATGAAACTGATTTATGGCGTTAACCATAAAGTTACTTCACAGATAGCTTACAATTTCATTTCAAAAGGTCTTTTGCCTGGAGAGAATGTGTGATATTATTGCTAAGAGATTTTTTTATGTTGTATGGGCAAAAACTTCAATCACAACACTTCATATCTTTGAGATTGCCCCTTTGAATTAACAGCATTATAGATAAGGTGCATGTTTCTGTATATACAGTTGCTGTAGGCTCATATTTCATACTGATTTACGATGATCTTGTTCCATCCTGTCATGTAAATTGAATGAATAGATTCAGCCAATTCTTCCGATCTGAATTTGATTGAGGCATGCATCGGATATTGTTGGACGGACTCAACTTTCTTTTCTTCTTCCAGAAGCCTAGTTGAGCTGAAAATCTGGCCTTTTGTGTGAATCCCCATTCATACCCTCAGAACTTGAGGTTCAGTATGAGAAAGATTTGTTTAAACTGTCTGTCCATATAGTGTGTGTTGGTGATATTGCTACCGTGCTTTCGTGTCGGGCACGATCGTACGGTGGCGGGGTAACGGAATGCGACTGAACACTGAGGTTCTTAAAATAACAGAGACTTTATTTAGTTGGATAAGTTCCAATACAAATAATTTCGAGTGAGAATTATTAATCTTCGGAACGTCAGCGATGTCTTCCTCCAAATGGCGGATCGTCTGTGATGTTTTCCTCCAAATGGCGGGACGTCTGTTTATGTCCACTGTGACTGAGTCTCCTAAGATCGGTCACGGAGGTCGTTCCCTGTCGTCTCAAGCCGAACACCGAACCTCTTCGGATCTCTGCGGCGTATGGATCACTTCTCTCGGCCAGGGTTGACTTTTCCGATGTCGTATAACGATAATGGGACCTCTTCGGTGATGACGTGCTTCATTCGGGCTTCACAACTGAAGTCTTCTCTTCTCACTGTCCCGGTTGGGAATCTTCTTGGGTCCTTTGCCAATACAACTACTAACTACTTTTTCCCGGTTGGGAGTCTTCTTGGAGCTGCACGCCACGCAGTTGAATCAGCTCCGTTCTTCGGATAGGACGCTTCTTTTACTGGGCACCTGCCCACGACTGGATTCGAATGCTTTCTCCTGAATGAAGACCTTACTTCTGGGCCCCTGCCCAACGTTGAATTAGAACGCACCTCTTCCAATGGAGATCCTGTTGCTGGGCCACTGCCTGAAGACCAAGGCGACCACTCTCCTCTATGTGGAGTCCTCTTATCTGGGTTGCTGCCCGTAGACGAACTCGAATGCTCTCCTCCTAATGGAGACTTCCTGGATGGGCGGTTGCCCCAAGACGAAGTCGAATACTCTCTTCCCAATAGAAACATTGCTGCTGGGCTGCTGCCCGAAGACGATCTGAAGTTCAGGCGCTTTGCGCCTCGTTTTATGGGCACAGATTGCCTCACTCTTGGCTCTGGAACGATCGACTCGACACAGGCAGATTGGGTGGATCGAGTCGACTCCGTTGAAGGGGAGTGGTCCGAAACGGCAGGTAACAATATTTGTTATGAAATTTTCTACTTCATTATTTTGATCATTTGAAATTTAACTCCTGAAATGACAAACTGAAACCTTTTCAATTTGCTCAAATATTTCCATATCGTTCTTTAATAAATAATAGTATTGTTTAATTAAGGTCATTAAATAGTTTTATTAAAATTTATTTTGTATCAATTAAATTTTGTCTTATTTAAACCTTATTTCTTATTTAACTTACTAGTTTCCTTCAATATTTTTTTAACAGAAATTGATGTTTCAGTTTCTTCTTAACGAATTTAATACCATGTTAAATAATAATAATAATATTGTATCGATAAGTTTACATTTTATTCGCCATGTCATGTCTTGTTTGTTTTGTTTTATTTTATTTATTTTTTAAAATCCAACCTTCACATGGGTGTTGAACTAAGACTAGAAAATTTGGTTTTGTTTCCAGCAGAAGTGTAGATTTTTGTGGGACTGTGTTTAGTTGTGAAGGAGTATCTTAAAAATTAAGTTAAAATATCCCACTGCAGACTGTTGAGGTAGCATGATTTAAGATTTTCGGCGTTTCCTTAGCTGCGGAGCCAAGTTGAAGTCGGGTGAAAAGAAACCGGCGCCCATTCTTCTTGCGGCTGGTTGTATACGTCAAGAGAAGAATTTGGAATGGGAAAACCCTCGACTTCCTCCGGGGTCAAAGTTTAGAACCTGATTCCTTCAGGTCGTAGTTAAGCGCCTCACTCAAAGCAGATTTTGTACAATGGTTTTCTAAGCTGTTTCAGGGGTAAAGTCGAATAGGATTACGACTTGTCCTCGGCCTGAAATTCCTGGCATTCGCTAGTTGGAATATTAACTCTTTTTCCTTCTTTTCTTCCTTTGTATCACAGGACGGCAAATTTTGTTCATTTTAATTAAAAATACTAAATTATTACTTATTGTATGTGATTCTAATGTAATTTAGATATATGTTTTTTTTAGTTATGAATAAACAAAATTTAATTACTTTGTTTGATAAAAATGACTGCTTAGTTGAAATAAAAAAATACGTTAAAAATTTATTAATAATATAAAAATAATTTTTAATTTTTTGATAGGGATCACAAATTTCCTTTGAAGAAAATCCTCATTACCTTGAAGAAACTGCCGGATTAATGACACCTTTTCATTTACATGCATACTTTCTTATAAACGAAGTTGAGGTAAATCTACCTGTAATTCCTACATTAATTATATCTGCAAGTTAGTTTGGGAATATATTGATAGTGTGATAAGATATTCAATTGTAAACGTTGCATAAAAAGGAAGCACAAAAGGACATGAATAGCTACAGCAACAAGAATTTTACGCTCGGTTCATTTTTTTTTCAAATTTTTAATTGCATAATATCAGACAGTGTCATTACATAGTTGTCAACATATTTTCAATTTATGCTTTAACTTTTCTATTGTGTTTTACAATTTCATTGCAATTTCGTTATAACTTAGAATTATTTGTTTTGAACATATTGTATTGCTTTTCATTTTTAAATTTAATCCTAAGTAACTAACTAACAGAACTTCAATAGTTAACTGTTGTTAGCAGTAATGTGTTATTTCAAACAACAGATGACTTTAAAATGTACTGAAATGACGTAATTAATTTTACCAATTTTATTAAATAATTTAAGAAAAATATTATTTTTTTTATTTCTATCAACTGTATTTATTATCTAAAGGAACATCACCTCAATCACCCTCTTTTACCGTGTGAAGATGGCAATTCAGTGGAACGATGCATTGATAAATGTATAGAGAATCTGTTATATAGTCAAGTCTTCTGTAGGTAAATACAGTTTTAATTTCCTTCTCAGTATTTCAATAAATTACACTTCTAAATTAAAATAACGTTACTTTTTAGCGGTCCCTTGTTACAGTTGACATAGGGAACCGCTATTGCTTTTGTGTTATGTGCCTGTCACAATCTGTAGCGGCGAAACGGTTAGATATATTAGAATGAAACCTTCACCATTGTGTTCAGCATCAAAAATTAGGTGATAGTTAGCATCAAAAAGTAGTATATTTTCGAACGTATTGTTGTATAAATTCTTTAACATATCCAAATGATGCACTAAGCATTGTATTAGCGGTTACGGCTTGCCTATAAAACATAAAGGATCGGTCTTGCATTTATATGCTCTTGCTTTTTGATGCGAATACTTATCTCAGAACGCATACTGGTTTTTAGCAGAGATAATTGAAAATATAATATGCCCAACGCTTATGAAAATTTTAAAATAAATTTAATTTTGAAACACATTCAAAATTAACAATACAATATTCTAAGAATTATAGTTTGCTCTAAACAATCTTGAATAACAATAGATATCACATACATATACTACAACTCATAAATGCTAACATAAGTATCATAACACACTATGCAATAGTCAAGGCCCATATACTTTACAACAATTCTATTATTTCTTCTAAGTTCTCTATCTTAGCAAATCTAAACTCTTTATCATAACAATGTATTATTTCTGACTTATGTACGTAATTACAATTAATTCATTTCCACTTATTTTAACTATAGTTCTTAAACTAATAACTGGTTTCTCACCTATGTGAATTTTTATTAATAAATTATTTTCACTTAATCAATATGTCATTCTCACTTGTATGTTACATGCATTCTAACTTATGCATTATATTGACTCATGTTCAACTATTGTGTTAAATAGTTGTTCACAAATAGTTGTTCACAATCTCGTTACTTATAATTGACTTTTATCACCTGTGTGAATAATTCTAAGTGACACGTATTGTATGACTTCAACAATACTATTTTACTAATAATTACTTGTTTAATATTTTCTCGGAAACACAAAACAATAATTAACTTTTGTGATTATAATTGAATCACTAATTAGTTACGTTTCCTACTCTTGAATTCTTCTAATTCCTTATTTCCAAAAAATAAATAATAACTGTATTTATAGGAAGATGTCTTCATTCGTTCTCACCTAGTGATGGTTCGATGATATCTTCTAAGCACACACACAACTTCAATTATTTGAAATTAGCACTTAATTCACTTAATTCACTTTTAATGATAATTAATGATTTATATTTTCACTAATATTTTACGTAGCACAAACACTCTTGATTAGAGCTGTCTTCGTTTTACTGCTTCTTCCTTCCGTCTTCAAGTTGATTTTCACTCACTTTTATAATCAATAACTAACAATGGTCAGCCTTCACTACTTCTTAAAGGTATCCCGGTATAGGTTCGAGTTTTTCCGTTCTTCCTTCGTAATATTATGGGACGGCAAATCTTCCTTTATTAAAATACTCCGTTGAAGTTGACATAGGTTTTAGGAATAGCTTCTTCCTTTTTATTGTTTATTCAAACTTAGAATATCTTTCCTTCTCCTTATTATATTTAATAATATTACTTATTGTCCAAGTAAATTTTATTTATTTAATTGCGGCTTGCAATTAACAACTATTAGTAACAACAGTTCTTTACCTATTACTCTTAATGGAATGTTCCGGCTTCTTAAGCGTAATTAATTTCTCTTCTTACGATATTCTTCTATCGCTTGAAATACTCTCTTGAGCTTTAATTAAATCTCCATATAATTTAATTATATCGAAAGTCCACAGCTTCTTAATTTCTATATTCCTTAGAATTAGTTGACTCAAATCGTCTTACGAACTTTACTTCGAAGTTCACCTTCTTCATAGTGGAATCCCCTGACTTCTAACACATTAATTTTAAACGCAGTTCAATTTAATTTTCTCGAATCGGTTCGATTCAAATTGTTTATAATATTTTTACTGTTCTATTCACTATTTCTCTAGCGAAATATAATTTCCAGAGTTTTAGACTTACTCTGAGTTTCATCTGTGGTGGCCGGTTCCATTAATGCTGGGTCTGAGTAGCATTTCCCGCTAACCTCTTCATATTACCCGCTCGGTTCAACTTCTCGGGTTCAAACTCACGGACACTTCTGTGACCTCTGTCTCCTTACTATCATGTGATCACTCTCACAACGTAGCAGCTTCATTTGCATATTTTGAAACCAACTTTAATTAAACTTAGTTAAGTCAATAAAAAATAATTAATAATTAAATTTCTTTTCAAGCACAATAAAAATACTATTAATTAAATTAGCACTTCAACTAATTTAAATTTTATTATTGGGGAATATTAAAATTTAATATCCTCATCACTTTTAATTATTTTGTTTATACAATTGGGCATATGATGGGGCCGCTTTGCTTTTGACACTGTCTAAAAGCATTAATTACCTTGTTTATTCTAAGTTTGTACGAAATCTATGGCTACTTTATTAAAATCCTTTTTAATGAGTATTGTATTCAAAAGATAATTATGGATATGATATTTCCAGTCGAGTAGCAGCGGTAAAACGGATTGCAATTTACAGACACATGATATTCCCAAATCTCATTCATTACGTAAAGTTCCTGCATTTTGTACAAAAAAATAAGTAAAAAAAAAATAGATCCAAAAAATTTGCCTGAATTTCTTAAACAAATGGCAGAAAACTTTAGTAATTAGTTGACCTAAAATTCTTCCATGTTTGATAAAAAAGTAACGTTTGACGTAATGAATTTTCTTTCGTTTGTCTATTTTTTTTTATCATACTATAGTGTAACTTATATAGAAGATCATAGAGATTGCATTCCATGAAAGGGCAAAAAAACTGCAAATGTTGTTGAAAAGATTCCTTTGATTCCTTTAGTAATAATTATATTTATTATACATAATCTTTTCATTTTCAGATTACCATTCATGAAGAACGATTCATTACCTCTTTGTGTGACTGTAAGGGAATTTGATGAAGCTTTTGAAATAAGCAGAAAAGTAATAAAGAAAAGAAAACACTGTCAAAAACAATGTCCCAGAAGATGTATGGAACATCTTCATATTTTAAATGCACAAATTTCTCGATTAGTAGAAGATGAGGAACCAAATCCCTACTTTCAAATCCAATCAATGATAATTGACCTCACAGTAATGCAGCTTAAGGAATATTATTGGTACACCTTCACAAGTCTTGTTGCAGATATTGGAGGATGTTTTGGTTTTTTTGTAGATGCAAATGTCCTTACAATAGTTGAAGTAGTTGAAATTATTGTAGAAGGATGCACTTTCTGTGTAAGTTTTAAAAATTAGAAACTCATTAGAAAATTAAATAAATAACATCTATATAGCAATATTCATGTGTTAATGATGCTCATAAAGTAGATTCTAGAATGTTTCTTAGATTAACTGATACGCATAGAAAATTCATTGCGGCCAGCGGAGACTGGCACATGAATTTCTATTCTTTTATTTTTATTGTACATTTCTTGTTTTTTAGTCTAGATTTGGAGGTTCCATTCTTTTCCCTTCATAACGTTTTCTGTTAGTGATTGTTTTTCAGTTCTTCAAGTATAAAGCGTAACTTAACTCATGAAGCTTAGTAATACTACAAAATAATTATTATCCTAAAATACTTATATCATTCGTATATTCTCAACAAATATAGAATGGCATGAATAATATATGCATGTAAATTGATGTCTAATCTGTAATTCTACAAGATTATCTTTTCTGGGATAACAATTCTGGAGAGTCCTTTCTAGGACTTTTTTTGAACTCCATGCTGATTCTAAAAATGAAATTTAATTGTTGTCCTAAAAACAAAGTTCTTCTAAAAGCCATAGTATTTATTAATTGCATAAATATTTTGAAAATCTCAATCTTTCCATCACTTCTGTGCATTTTCCCTGCATTATATTCTTCTTTCAAAACTACCGATCGTAACATAGTATTCCCATAAATAGAGTCCATAGGTATTTATTTCTTTATTTTCTTATGTATGTTAGTTTTTTAAACAATAAAGAAACTCACTTTCTGCTGTTAGCATACATGTTACAGATAAAACACTTCCATACTCTATATTCTTATTTTCAATTTCAATTCCTCATTCTTTATGACAGTTGACTATAGTCTGTCCTACTGGTAAGGTTCACTGTAAACAAATCTGTTTTAAGTGTGAACATTTATATGAACAGTGTTTTTTATATAGATTAAGAAACTATCATTGATTTGCAATTCAAGTTTATAAATTCTGAATATAAAAATTATATCAAAGATAGAAATAATATATATGCCACCATTTTATATAAAAAAACCATTATACTCCTGTAATTTCAAAGTAAAGATCACATAAAAAGGATAATCTGATAATACATAAACTTCTTCATATTGATTGTATTTTATATAGTAAGAACAAAACAGTGATACTTCTTAGTAGGATAATAGTATATAGATAAAAACAATTTCTATATTGATAATAATAATTATTATTATTATTAATCAATTTATTTATTTATTTAATAATAAATTACAAATTCAGTCCTACGATATACCTATACCTGTAGGATCTGTTTGCAGGTTCTGTAAAATACATACATTTAGTTTTTACAGATAATATCCAAACAAAGTACTTGATGACAGTATGTAACTTTTTTTACTTAATAAACCTAATATGATGTATTAATTCAAAAAAAATTTTTTTTCAAATGTTTCAGTTTATTTTTTTTATATACGGTATTATTTTTTTGTAATATTTCATTTTTTGGTATCCTCATTTTATTAAGTTCATTTTGCTTTAATTTGTCTTCTATTTGTGTAAAAAGTCTTAATACCATTCTATTTTGATTTCTCAGTCCAAAGTTATTTAACATCCCATAATATTTCGTTCTTTTTAGATCAAAAGAACTTCATCAGGCGGCTAGGGATAGGTTTAGTCCTATTCCCTTTACAAGAATACATTACAAAATGATAGTGTGGTATATGATAGGGTGATACATTATTTTGGTTGTTATCAATTCATAGTTATATAACAAAGAAAATCTTAAAATAATATATGAATAGTGATACATTCTTAACAAAACAATGTAATACTAAACAGTTATTAAAGAAATTATTACTGAACAAATGATAAGAATTTCTTTACATTTTTAATGCTGTTTTTGAATTTATTAAATATATAACTCCTAACTTTTAAAAATTTTCTTTATTCATACATGGAAAAATGTTATAATACAACAAAAACATATTAGATAACCATAATATAGATAAAGATACATTCATGAATATTTTAACATTTATTTGCTGTAATTGTTTTTTTCAAATTGAAAGGTAAATATTACAAACAAGTAAAAGGCTTTCCCGTGGGTAGCCCAATATCGGGTCCTGTCTAACATATACATGAATTGGCTTAAACACAATTTTATTATGAAATGGAATAAAACACAGTATAAATACATGAGATAAGCGGATGACATCCTCAGTATGTGGAATGGAACTCATAGACAATTCAGTAAATTCCATCAGTTTCTTAATTCAATAAATCCTAATTTGAGTTTAATTATTGAAGAAGAAAAAAATGGTTCAATAACAATCTTGGATCTATTGCTAACTAATAACAACGACAAAATAACTCATGAATATTATAAGAAAGAACTAAACAGTAATCATGTCTTCCATTTCCACTCTGAACACAATAAACACACTAAAAGAGCGTTGATCCATAATTGCCTAAGAAGAATTGTTGATAACTGAAAACAAAAAACTATGGAACAGTAACATAACAAAAAATGAAACAAAATTTTGAAATAAATGAATACTCCAAGAAATTCATTGACAAATCTGTCAATAATTTTTTTCATATTCAGAAAATATGAAAATAATAACAAAAATAACAAAAATAAAAAAGATCTCAACTTCAACAAATTCATTAAATTACCTCTGGGTATCAAAATTTAAAAAATCTACAAAAGAATTAGGCAAAACTAATGACATAAACATAATTCAATATAAAAACAACCAATTAATAAAGAAAAATAATATAGAAAAAGAAATAACCACAATTTCATGCACGCTATGGGTTTCATATATAAATTAAAATGTAGGGATTGCGGTTCAGTGTATTTTGGTAGCACAAGCCGTACATCAAAAGAAAGAGTACTTGAGCACGTAAAAGCTGTTGAAAAAGGTAAAAAAGGTATATCAGACTGGCAGACCACTGCCAAGAACAGCAACATAACCCTGACCCCATAGTGAACATTTTATTTCAAATTAATGAAGAAGTAGACAGATTTATGATTGAATCTTGCATAATCAACATTTTTCGTGTATGAATAAAGAAAATTTTTTAAAAGTTAGCAGTTATACATTTAATAAATTCAAAAATAGCATTAAAAATGTAAAGAAATTCTTATCATTTGTTCAGTAATAATTTCTTTAATAACTGTTTAGTATTACATTGTTTTGTTAAGAATGTATCACTATTCATCTATTATTTTAAGGTTTTCTTTTTTATATAACTATGAATTGATAACAACCAAACTAATGTATCACCTTAGCACTACTATCATTTTGTTTTGATAACCAAAATAATGTATCACACTATCATATACCATCACTATCATTTTGTAATGTATTCTTTTATAAAGAACCTATCCCTAGCCATCTGATAAAGTTCTTTTGATCTGAAAAGAACGAAATATTATGAGATATTAAAGTTGATATGATGAAATGAGTTCAATATGAAGATTATTTATTTATATATGAAGAAATTATGATTAATTTGTATATTAGGTTCTCTCTTAACAGAACATAATTATATTATATAAAAGCGATATTCTATCTGTCATTGTCGTAAGACTTTACGCTTTTCCAATTTTGTGACCAAACTATAAGAGATAGATTGGTCATGTAAAGGGATAAAATGTAGATGTTTTTAAGACAAACAAAAGGCTACAAAAATCTTTCGAAAAAAGTTTTTGGTTTCCAAGATGGCGCCTTTTAAAGGGTCAAATTTTGACTTTTTCTCAATTTAAATGAAAAGTATAAAAGTTGGAAGAGAACATTATATTGAGAAAATGTTAGTATTTGAAAGTTCTATCGAACGATATATCAGTCATTAACAAACGTTTCTGCGTTTGGAAGATACATGTAAAAATGAAGTGTTTTTGCGGCAACCCCCCCCCCCGTGTGAGTGCCAACGCGCAATACACCTGAGTTAAACGGAGAAGCCCACAACGAGCAGGGAAGTCGTGTATTAATTTGATAAATAAATAAAGGTTTTTTTTTTTAATGCTATACATGCAAGGGTTCCGGAGCGAAGCCACGGTACCCGTATAGTATTAAATAAAAAAGAAATTAGACTGAAACTAATGAAAACTAAAAGAAATTTAGAATATTGTTTTCGTAACCTGTTAAACGAAATAATGTTATTTCTATCATTCAAAAAAAAAAAAAGACAGATAGAGAATTTTAACAGCTTTTTTTTTTATCAGTTTTAATACTAACTTAAAAGTTAATTATCTTGTGTGTGCATCAAATAAATCTTCTAATTACAATATATGATTGCTTTGTCGTTCAGGAAACAGCTCTGAATATCTGTTTTCCCCATTATAAGAGGGACAATGAATAAATAGAATTTTGTAGACAACAAGTAACTAAATTTTGTCCTCTTATATTTTTAACCAATTCTTAAACTTGTATCGCTGCTTCTGAATAACAAAAAAACTGGGGTTTTTTAATATTATGAAAAACTAAGTTTTCGTATCAAAAGGAATTCGTCTCAAAGAGTCTCTTGATTTGGATTATTATCTAAACTTCAGTATTCTTATAACTAATCTTCAGCATTTTTCATGTAAACTTTTTGATTTTATAAGTTACTTAAAATCAAAATATTTTGTTCTCAATACATAATCCTGTTCTCTAAAAGGGAAGAATATATCTGATTTCAAGTTGAGATGCTTAACAGTATAGCATATCATAATCAGAGTTTATTTCTCTTGTTACTTGTTATTTCTTAATATTGCTTAACTTCAACTTTCAACTATTAATTAATCAGATGTCCTTAACTATATATGGTAATAATATTCAGAAATTATGGGAAAAAAATAAGAAATATTTTTGAAAGTTTAACATAACATCATCTTCTTCTTCTTCTTCCTATATTGTATTAGGCCTGGTGGCCTGTTACGGTCTCATTCCATCTTTTCAGGGTCTCCCTACAGATTAATAACATTTTTATCGAAATATAGTAACAATATGTATAATGATAAAAAAAGTTAATACATCCAATCTTTAATATATATTTGGTTCATAAATCATTTGTTAATATTACTTTAATAGTTAGTAAAAGTAACTGAAATACATTTTTAAATTGCATTATTTCAGATGCGAGAACGAAAAAAAACACAATCCAAAAATAACAAAAAAAAATATTTCTGGAAAGGAAGGTTAACTCGAAGAAATCCTCATTCACAGCAGAAGGCATCAGTAAATTACAGTAACAGGAAATGGATTGATAAGATTAATATTGGAATAGTGGGTTGCGATAGGATTTTCAACTCCAGATCTAATTGGAAAACGAAGTCATTATGGGTGGTTTGCCTCGCATGTTCAAGTGTGCTTTGTTACATTCAGATCAAACAAACATGTAGTGATTTTATGTATGGTAAACCGGATGTCCGATTAATAGTCCATAAGAATGACTCAGTGAAATATCCTAGTATTACAGTTTGTCCTTATCGACCGTTCGAGCTTTCCGAATACATAGAACGATTAGGATTGGAATATAATTCGGAATATAATTTTACTTCATTACCTACTCTATCGAACTTAATAAGTTATTTCGGCAAAGAATTTCTGCAATTCTGGAACACGGTAGCAGTTACAAGAGAACATTTTGCCAACTCTTTCTTTTTTGTAAGCATTTACGTTTACTATATTTTATTTGGTATTTCTATTTTATAAACCTTCCGCTAGAAATTTTATTAAAGAAGGATCATAAATGCTAGAATTCCATTTACACTAAAGACTAAGAGGTTCTAAGTAAATTAAATTAATTAATTTTATAATAGCAAATTTTTGTTTCATAACAATTAAGTCAAAATTAGTAGAAGTGGATTTTTATTTATTCAAAATTTGTGAATAGGATTATTTTTGAAAAACCAGAAGACATAAAATCTATTGTTTTGGAAAAAAAATGGATAAAATTTCAATTTCAAGTAATGTAGATTTTTTGATGCATAATTAATAGTTTGTTAAAAGTCAGCGGTGAGATGATATTATTATTATAAATGTTATCTTATAAAAGTTATAAGAAATTGATATAAAATATGCTTTTAATAATTAATGAATAATTTGCCAGAGGAAAATTCTAGATGCCTTTTAACCATGATAATATCTAGATATCACATCAGGAACTTGATACATAGATGTAGTATTTAATACAGCTGCAAGTAATCATTATCAAATTGCTTATTCTGTAATTGAGGAACAACCTCAAAATGTCAATTATCTTTTTCTATACGTGATCTTGACTTCTGAATACTACAAAAGTTGTATTTTCTTAAAATGTTTTCATTTATTGGAAGATGTGTTGTTAAGCTGTAAATCACTACACATCACATTCCACTTAACTATAGTAGATTCAAATCGAAAAACTAATATCAAGCTAATATTGTCTATGTACTCTTTCTACTGTTCCCAGGATTTTTTTTTTATTCTGGATTGAAAATGATTATTTTCTGTCTCTTATTTGACAACATTTATGGAAAATTTGCTTTGTAGAATATCACTTCTACAATTAAATAAAACACCACAAACATCTTCCTTACCAATATTTCCTCCTTATAAGCCAAGGACTTTCTCAAGGTATATTTAAACTCATAAATAAATAAAACAAAATATAAAGAAAGAATTATCTTTCCTTATATATTCAAAATTTAACAAATAACAACGTGAAATTCTTAAATAATTAAAATATAGGCCTATCTTTTCAAACAGAAAATATATAACAATAGCCATATGATCCAAATAATAATCAAATACAATAAACAACTAAATTATGGAATGAAAAAATGCAAAACCTAAAAAGAAACTATTAATTAATGAATATCCTGAAGAGTTTGTATTATCAGTCTCTAACGGTTTTTTTAAAGAAGAAATCCAGAGTTGGAAAAGTGAATGTAAAAAAAAAGTAGAATAAAATTACAGGTTTATAAAATTTCCCACAGGTATCAGATTAAGTAAAGAGGTAAAAAATGTTTGTAAAGAAAACAATGTTAAGATTTTTATTACAAGAGTGGTAGATTGATTAAGGAAAAGAAAAATAAGGAATTACAAAATGAGAATATACTACAAAAAATGGTAGTAGTTTACATCTTAACTTGTAGGATATGTTCTGAATTCTACATAGGAAGCACTGGGAATATGTTGCTAGAACATGTGAAGGAGTATTGTAGAGCTTTTGTTAAAAGGAAGAAAGGTATATCGGAATTGGCAGACCATTACATTAGCAATGGTCGTAACCCCGATCCGTTGGTAAAGGTATTATACGAATATAAGGAGGAATCTGAAAGAATAATGATAGAATCATGCTTTATTTATTGCAGTAAATGCATGAACAAGAAGAAATCCTTAAAGGTCAGTAACATTTTTTATAGTATTTTCAGGAGATATATGGACAAGGATGTAAGAGTAAAAAAATTACTCAGATGGCAGTAAGTCTGTTATTGTTTTATTGTCTATTGTTTAGTTGTTTATTGTATTTGATTATTATTTGGATCATATGGTAATTGTTATGTATTTTCTGTTAGAAAGGATTTGTTTTAATTATTTGAGAATGTCGCGTTGTTATTTGTTAAATTTTGAATATGTAAGGAAAGATAATTCTTTCTTTACATTTTGTTTTATTTATTTATGAGTTATTAAATATACCTTGAGAAAGTCCTTGGATTCCAAGGAGGAAATATTGGTAAGGAAGATGTTTGTGGTGTTTTATTTAATCGTAGAGGTGATAATCTTTTGCAAGATATAGAAGAATAAAGAGTTGTTTCGTAGAAATAAAAAAAAAGTGTATTTAGAGAACTGACCTAAGAATTGATCAAAAATTTCTGTAAATAAATTAATGTTGTGAATTTCTGATTCATAATGTCAGAGAAGATCTAGCCTACGTTACGTTACGGTTATATTTATGTTACAATAACAACATTTCAAATAACGAACTTAATTCCGATTGACAATGCTTAGCGATTTTTCTTAATTGATATTTCTGTACTAATTCATTAGATTACTAAATTTTAAACAGATTTCAGTAATGAGAATTACAGTAGAACCCCTCTAATCCGTCACCTTTGGGACTGGGGGTATGGTCGGAACGCAAAAAGGGTCGGATTATCAGAAATTAAAAAAAAATACGGATTTACTGCGTTGTCAAGCAGTTCAAGTTTAGGCTTTTTCAATGTTTTGCGATTCTTAAGAGCGTTTTCACCATCTACCGTCACTGTATATACAAGTAAACAACGCAATGGCACGACGGGTGTGAGTCACCGACGAGTCGGGGACAAGTTCGGCCGGCTCGAGCACAGTCGGATCAACCGGAGTGCCGGACCAGCCGAGGGCGGACGAGAGGAGTTCTACTGTATATGCTATACTTAGAATAAAATAAACTATTTTAAATATTTCTTTTCAATTTCAGAGTGAATCTGTAGACCATGAAGGAGGAGAACACTATAAGTATACTACTTCTACTTATGAAACTACCACAATTTATGGAAAATGCTTAACAGTGGACATTGGTAAATTTAAAAAAATTGTTTTTTAAATAAGAATAACAAACATCCATAAAAAACCTTGAATGAAAACAAAAATAAAAGCAAAAATATATACTACTCCAATAATGTTAAGCTAAAATTTGATTCACCCATTGTGGTTTATTAATAATTCAAATGTGCAGTTTGAATTTTTATGCTTCAAAAAAATTCACTGAGGCAGTATTGAATTTTCTCACTAATTTTTCATTAGTGAGTTTTTTATTGTTCATTTATTCTTTTGATGCACCACTGCGCTTCTGATAAGAAACAACATTTTGCAAATTTCATGGAAATTGATATTATTGTCTGATTATCGTCATTGGGTTGGGTAAATTTAAGAGCGCATAATGTTTCTGTGCCCGATAAATCACAGTTTCATGGTTTCATTACAGTTCTAGTATTGTTTTGAAAGTTTTATGGATTGATTGCTAAATTAAGATAGTTAACAATTTGACTGTCTATTGTGCTATAATTATATCGACTTTAATGATTCTGTTTATGCAAAAAATTGTGAGAAAGTAAAATTTCTTTAAGTATGTCAAAAAGTAATTCATCAAAGACTTCTGTAAAAAATAAAATGTAAAAAATAAAAATGTAGGAAAAAAAAATTAAAAAAAAAAAATTAAGAGTCAAACAATCGAATTATCAAATAGGAATGTCTTAAAAACCTAATATTGAAATTAGGTTGATTTAAGTTTGCCATTATTGTCACTAACACTCAGAAGTTCCAATTGAATTTCTAAGACAGTCAAGTTCAAGGAACGACTCTAAAATATTAAAGTATTTACAAAAGCTATTCTCTTTTAAAGATAAGAATAATTAAAAATAATTCTGAACCACTTTACACGAAGTAGACTTAAAATTATAAAGCTTCACAACATTACATTTGATGAGTAACGACTCTAAAAGTAGAACTTATAGAATTAGAGAGACCTTTGGGACTCACTGTAAATTTATGTTTTGCCGGTAATCTAATTCGACAATCTTATTTCAATTTTGCCATCATTTTCAACACTTCCAGTTTTACTGCTTCTTGAGAATGTAGAAAGGATACAAAAGAACGGAATCTTTTTTCTGTGAACTCATATTTGATTCATCACCATATGATTATTGGTTTGGACATGGCAGGTCCATATCGTTCAGAACTGTGAAGTATCGCCTAAATTTTTCGGATGGCAGTACACTGTAGTCAGAATTTCTGATGAAACTAAATTGTAGGCATGGAATTTTTCTTTGGAATTTTGATTAAGAAAAAAAAAAACTCAGCTTGATGTTAGCTTCTTTTATATGGTTTGGCCGAAAGCAGGATAAAAGACTGTACGTAACTTTATTATACTTTGTTTTTTTTTTCCTACCTTAAATCCATAAGATGGATTAACGCCTAATCCAGTGCTTCATTTAAATCTTTGTGAAATCACTGCTATTCGTAATGCTGATCAATTTTATTAAGTGACTCCTACAAAAGAGGTGATTTATTTTGCTCGAAAAGTTTATTATATTAAAAGTTTAAAAAGTTTACATTAAAGTTTATTATCCAACTAAAGAATATTAAAAGAAAACTCCGAAGAACAAAAGAATTTTTTGTCTAAGTCTAAGTTAAATTTTATAGTAATTGCCCCACCGAGGATTAAGCCAATATCATAATAGAGGCAATGATGTAGCTTGCTGAAGGCAATGATGTAGCAATGATGTACCTGATTGTGGAAGTAAATTTATCTTAAATGATATTGTATCAGACGAAAGAGTACAGATGATAATTCAAATATGAATTCTCTTAGACTTAAAGAGGATTTCTGCTAATAATAATTAAAGAGAAGTGGAGGCGTAGAAGCATTTTAGAAGATACTGCAGTCACTTTAAGTGTGGTTTGAAAAACAAACAAACAAACAAAAATAACGAGAGAAGAAAAACCCTAACAGCATTACTAACATTAAACAATTTCAATTTTATTGCACTAGCAAAAATAACTTACTAGGATTCTATAGATAATTGATATTATTATAGATAAGATATTCTTAATTTATTAATTTTAATTTGTGCTTTAATTCGAATTGAAGAAATAAAAATTTATGTTTTGTTTACTTTTTTCTTGCACAGTACAACAAGCGAAGTTTGTAGGACCTTCAACTTTTTTTTCTTTATTGTTGCAAAATTTACCAAAGCATGTTGCTGTAAGTAATATTTAAGTTAACGAAAAGTATTTCTTAAACTGCTACTAGAAATAAGTATTGTTATTAGAAAATCACATATTAATGACATTGCACACCATAAACGAAAAGTTTAAAAGTTTTTAAAGAAAGAAAAAACATAATCTCAAGATACTATTACTGTATTTCTTGAATTTTAAAGAAAGATAATAATAATAAGAATATTTAAATTCAAGAAATAATAATTCTGTAAAAATGAATTGAGAAGAAAATTTAAAATTTTATTCAATCTTTGTACAAGGGCTATATTCTTTATCAAAGGACTCTTAAAAAATTTCAACGAAGTTTGTTAAATTTCTTTTCGTTTCTAGAAGTTCGTGAGTAATTTTCAGGGCCTTCTTTTCAAACGCTCTTTTCAGTCTCCACTGATACTCTGATAATTGTTGACGGAAAATAGATCCTTATTTGCCCGAACTCTGTAGGTCAAGTAATGTCTGGGACAGATTCTTAATAACGTTCTGTGACTGTTGTTGATTCTGGTAAAGCTTAAAAAATAGAAAATGTACAGCATTTTCTTAGAAAAAGGAGATGAGGATTTCCAAATACTTCCTTTCGGTTTGATATCAGGTCGAAGTGACGTGATCAGCTAATGATCACCGATGACAATTGATAAAAGCAATGGCAATGCTCAGCCATAAGACGTTAGAATTCTTTGTAAACTCTCTTCCGTAGATGCTTCTGCTTGAGGCATGAATTTGGAGGTAGCTTATGCAAAATTGTATTTTCTGCCATTAGAGATACTCAAAATCCTGTGGTCACTTCGTATATCGTGATGTGACGCTTCTCCCAAAAAATTGTCATCGCACGATTAATCACTTCCTCTGTTATCAATATGCAGAGATTTGAAATAAGTCTCATTTGAGACTCACGACCTTCACTCAATTACTTAATCTTTATGGCATAGAAATACTAAGATAAATACTTATATATATCCCCGGTTTGTCTGTCGCCTTATATCCCCGGTTTGTCTGTCTGTGGACACATAACCCACAATGTTTCGCAACGGCTTCTGTTACTTCAGTTGTAGGTGGCCTGAATGTTGAATGTTGTAGGTGCTTGTTAGCTCAGTTGGTTAGAGAGTTTCTCAACTTAAGTTTTTTTTTTTAAATTATTATTAACAATTCAGTGTAATAACAAGGTTTGAGTTAAGAATGACGATTATTCCATATCAATAGGGGTAGGTGAGATAGCATGGGGTCGCAAACAGATTCGCGCGAGCATTTTCTAGACCACCCCTGGCTATTCTAAAGTAAAGGTGGTTCAGAAGCCGTTGCGAAGCACTGTGATTGGTTTACTAATCACTATTCCTACCTTGTTTATTATTCAAAATGAGCTCCATCTGCAACTATACAATCTCGCCAACGCTGTCTTAAGCTATAAATTAATTTCTTGCACATATCCGTGGTTTGACGTTCCACGAAAACCTTTAGTGTCCTTATCGATTCGAGGATCACAATCTTGGAGATACCTCTTGCCCTTCAGAAAGTTGCCATATGCCTAAATAGGTGAAAAATCTCTTGGCGAAAGGTCCGGTGAAGATGGCGGATGAGACAAAATATCATATCCAAGTTCGTGAAGTTCCCTGCGGGCGAGTTTTGCCGTATGAGGTTTTCCGTTATCGGGAAATAAAATGGGACTTTTTCGATTGTGGACTGTATCTCTCTTTGCTTCTGGTGCATTTCAGTCAATTTTGACATGTATACCTCAGCTATAAAGGTTTCTCCCGGGAAAGGAAGTTCCAATGGATAATTCCAGCCGTGGACCACTAAATAGTCAAAAGAATTTTTCGTGGGTGAAGAGACGGTTTAGGAGTTGCAGCCAATGACTCGTTATGAGCGCTTACTATGATCATTCATTATCCACTTTTCGTCGCAGCTTGCAATTCTATCCAAGAAAGGCTCTTTTTCTTTGCGAAGATGTAGTGAAGAAGAAATTGTGTAATGCGTAGCCCTGTTGCCTTCTGTGAGTTCATTGGATACCCACGTGTTCATTTTTCGCATTTTGCCGGCATAAAATTCTTAGATCTTTCATACGGGTCAGACTATATCAGTTCTTTCACCTCCTCGGCTGAAACCTCTTTTTCATGGCGGTTTCTAGGATCATTTCTTACGTTGTAATCGCGGAATTTTGGAAACAACGCTGCAAGGTGCTTTCGCTTACATGGTCTTCACCGAAAACACTACATATTCCCGTTCGCTTCAACTGTTGGTAAACCTCGTAAGAATTCATAAAGCTTCACTTGTCGAATATCCATCTTCTCCATATTTTGATTCAACTCACAAAACAGGATGCAGAATACAGAAAGAACCTCAGGACCAGTTGATACAAAATGCAGTAGGAGTGATCCTTCAACCGACATAAATGCAAATCTAAAACATGGTTTAATTACTTCCCTAGAAGTGGTAATATTTACAGGTCAACAAACATTTTAGGGTTTCAAACTTAATATTTCAATAATAAAAGATCTTCAACATCTCACAATTACATTTATTATTAAAAAGCAAATTTTTTACAAATAGGCTTGAGAAAGAGGGAACGCATATCCCCATCGAAAATTTGCTTTTTAATAATAAATGTAATTGTGAGATGTTGAAGATCTTTTATTACAATAAATATTGTAGGAGAAAAGACCTACAAAAAGGTATGGAACAATTAATATTTCAATTTCATCCTAATCTTAAATAGTATAGAGAAAAAAAAATATTCATTTTCAAATTAAGATGAGTAACTCGTTTTTACGTGACTTATAAAATACCAAAATGCTAAATGGTGACTTTGATGATGTTCACAATTATATTTTAAATTACAGTAATATATCTAAAGATTTAATAAGAAAACTGTTCTTTAATATCTTTTTATTTTCCAGTATTTTTAAAACTACTTTTCTTCTAACGTAGATACTTTGAAGAGATGTTACTCGTTGAAACCTGAGCAATATTTTATTTTCCTTGAAATCTCCATCAATTATCTTTTGTTTTGTTCTTAGAGATTTCCTTACATTTTTATTATTTCATTCTTATTTTGATGGAATTCACTACGATGGTCTTTTAATATTTATAAAATTCTAAATAAAATATTTAAAACTAATTGATAATTAATAATTATTTTATGAAGTAGTTTTAGTTAATTAGTAATATTATCTTACTAATACATTATATACGTAATGCATTAGTAAGATAATATTTATTTTAAAATTCTTAACTATGTAGTTCTAAATATGCTTTATATTTTGTTGATTTGATAAGTTTAGCTATTATTTGACTTCCTCATAATATTTAATATTTCGCAATTTTTAATGACTACATTTTAGCTATTCATGCATAGCCTTGAAGATGATCCACGTACATTCGACCCCAGTATTGCCATTCCAATACATAATAGCTACATGGGTTTCTGGCCAGTCCATGTTAAAAAGGTCAGTTAAAACTAAAAGAAATTACGTAATGGTAGTTTTTATATTAATAAGTTTGAATTTCTTTATTTAATTCAAATGTTACCTATAGTATTATTTAGAATATAAATATTACTTTACTGCTATTCATAGGCCTATTATGATAATTAGAAACAAAATAATTTATAACTTCTATATAAAAAAATAATAGCAATAATAACAATAATAATAGAACAAGTGAATATAATTTTGTATAAAAGCATAAATTTAAGAGCTACCCATAATAATAAAAAATAATAAAAATAACAAAAAGAAAATACATTAACGTAAGAAAAAAGTAAAAACAGTTAGGAAATAAGAAAAACAAAAAAAAAAAAAGAAACCCACGCGGACATTGAGAGAAAAGAAAAACAGTAGATAGGCCTACACGGATTCGAACCGACAACCGCCAGCAAAGTAGTCCAAGACCTTACCCATCAAGCTATTTAGGTGACAACTGAAATGAGATGGCTGCATTTCTAACATTTAAGCTAATAGTGACAATATGGACAATAATATCCAATGAAAACAATGCCAAATATTTCCAACTTGGAGGGGGTGCGTTGGCCTCTGAAATACCTCATTCCTACGGTTTTGAGACTCTGAACACGATGGTGAAGTCCGTTTGCCGATCCGATCTTCCGCTCGGGAGTTGTTAGGAGGGGACAGACACGGACGGAAAGACAGGACAAAATCAATAGCTACCTATTTTGGTCGCTATCACAATAGCTCCCAAATGGGCCACTAAAAATAAAAGTAATTTAATGCGATTTTCAATACTATAAAATTGATACATTGCTTTAAACATCATTTGAATTCGAAAACCATCGTTTCGCCAGAGTATTTTGATCAAGGCGATACTATAGTCGAATCCCATCATGGTGCTGCGATGTTACTTTCTTCTTGTATGCTTGATTCGCTTCATAAGGAGACAGAAGTCTGACTGTCACCATATGGTGTCTGCTGGTTAAGATATCTAATTTCTAGATCCGGAAAATAGATCACGGGACAAGACAACGCAAGTGAAAAACCAATATCAACCTAAAGAATTTGTTTGACCGCGATGATTATTGGCATTTTCAGGATTGTTTTTTTAAATTCAAGATGACTGTTTTTTTAATGTGATTAGTATTATTATATTATATCAGATCGTTTTAAAGCGAATGATCTAAATTATATGTAAAAGTAAGTTGTTAGGTTTGTCTGTGTTTACGTGAAACCGAACTGAACGAAGAATGGAATTGCATTTTGGATTTATTGCTGACAAAGTTTCCACGTTTCTTTCTGGCAATTTTAGTTTTAGAACAATGGAAATCTATCGGAACCTATGTTAATTTGAATCAAACAATTGACTTCTCACAAAGTAATGAAAATAAAAGAACAACAGATTGTAGTTATCCCAGCATCTAGGCTTAATAAGGCTTCCATGTCTATTTACAGAGGGTTGATACATTAAATGATCGATTTTTCAACCCCTTTTTCCCATCTCTTATATTAATCCTTTCCTCTTCCCTCAATTCTACTTCAAATGCACTCCGACATTCACACTATAGCTCTGCACCTCAATTTCCTCTGTAGCAGTATTCGGCGTAAAATTGGAGGGGCCAATTCCGTTCCATTCCTATTTAAGAACTTTCCAGATACTCGGCAGAATTATTACAAGGTTGCTTCTTAATGCTATTTTCAAAAATCCAAATGCACAATAATCTACGGGATTATCATCAGGTGATTTTACAGGAAAGGGTGTGAATGGACTCTTATTGAACTCGTATTAAGAGATAATGCTTAAAATTGTAAGCTAGTTCAAGCAAGATGACTTGATGTCTCATCTTCATGGAAACTGACATCAGGAGTGTCACGGGCTTACAAAGCCGGTATTTGCCGTTTGACAATCTCCTCTAAAACGTTGTTTTGAGAATAGGCGGCATTAATTTTGACATTTGACTCTACCTTCTTAATGTCAACTTTCCCGGCATTAACTTGTGACGATTAGGAATCCTTTTGAGAAGCTCTGTCTGCATTCACAAACCCAATCAAACAGCTCTTTCTTCTCTTGGACGAATGTAATCCATTCATCTCCCCAGATCACAATATAACTTCACTTATCACCTGGGCTTAAGAAGATGCAGTTGTACTGGAAAGCATGCTCCACAGTTTGCTTCCCAAATGTCAGGTTCAATGGAACTTGGCCAAGTTCCTTTAACATTCTCTCTGGATACCATCCTCGAGAGTGTGATCCACATTGAAGCTATTTAGGACCATTATGAACTTAGCGTTTTTAATTTTTAATTAGTGCTTAATCATAGTGTTCTTTGATAAAAGCCGTTTGCTTCGACGGCAAAAACGATTTCATTAATTTTCCATTTTAATAAATTAAAATGATCCTAAAACAATTATGAATTTTGAGTAACTTACTATCACTGCATGTCAAAACTTGCAATTTATTAACCATTTGCATGTCAAATAATTTCAACAAAAATTATTTTTTTATTAAAAGAAATTGTTTTTTTTAATCATTTTAAATAACAACTTTTTTTCTGTTTGTATAGAAAGAACATTTGAACCTTCCAAATTCTCCCTGCAGCCATAGCTTCACAACAGCTGAATGTCGACGCAACTGTTATGATACCTTAATTCAGCAACATGTACCTTGCAGGTAAATTCTACGTTATGGAAAGCAACTAATTTTTATCCAGCTTCAGAAAGTTAGCAATGTGTTCTGGTCTGACAACATTCAAATTTATTACATATAATTATAAAAAATTTTCAAAGTACCGGTAATATATAACTTCTTTCTCATGACAGCATTCTTTAATTGCTTATTTTGTTTATTCTGAACAATAAATTACAACAAAAATCATTTGTTAACTTTTAAATTTTTAAACAGAATTTTCATACATCGATTACAGAAAAAATAACTTTTAAATTTTATGTTACAATTCTGAAATGAGAATATTTGATAGAACCTTTTGGCTTACCACTTGGCTACCGGGACTACATAATAAGATATGAGAATTGTATGAAGGACAATGCCGCAAATTAATTCGTTCAGTGATTCAATATAGCTGCATTCTCTCCTGCTTGGCTGTTTCAATAAAGGTTTTGCTGTGCAAAGTCAATCGAAACAGATAGCATTAAATGTTTATTTCAAACATCACAGAAGTTATGCTTCTCAGCCAGTCTGTGACACTTGTCAGTTCTGCAAAGATATTACTGGAGCTAAGTTCATCGGAACGAACCGAATAACAGAGGAATGCAATCTTTGATCAAATAGCGATTAACAATATGATACTGTTAATGCTTCAGCAATATTGACTTTTAAGTCCGTCTGTTAAGGTTGGACCACTCTACCATTTTTGCTTTGCGAATTAATACCAATTTTATTTATGAATATAATGAAATGAAATCAAGTATTTACATTCTTGAATAGTTCCCGATTCTGACAAAAATAAATGCAATGAAAAATCTCTTAACAAAAAAAAAAAAAAAAAAAATTCAACAAAAAAAAGTGGACCGCTCTGCCCCGGTCTCCCCTACTTGAAAAGTTGTTAAAAGAATTTGAAAAGATCCTATGTTTATTCACTGGTGTTTATGGCTTTTTTTTGATACTTAGCTCTTGATTTGAAGATCTAATTGCATTTCCAAATCAGTAAAGTTCCTCCTTTTAACAATTTATGTCTACATCTACAAGTTCAGCTTTCTAGAAAGCACAGATTTTTATTTATGGTGATAATAGACAGACAGACACGTCTAATTCGGCTTAAGATTACATTTTAATACCTTTTTGTTGTAATCCTTTTTATCTGCAATATATTTGAACGTCAAATATTACAATATCCATGCTAGTAGAAAAACATTTAGAAAACAAATATATAGAAAAAACTGTATGCGTCTATGCATTTTAATATTTAATTACATTATAATAAAACGAATATAATTATATTTGTTAGAATATTTTTTTGTGTAGATTTTTAGATAAAGGCATTTTTCGTAATTCATTTATTAACATAATGCTTAATTTTGTTTACTTATTTCAAAGGATTCATACAATATAAAATACATCTTGATTTATTTCAAATATCTTTCAGAAAAAGGGATTTTTAGCTTAGAATTCAGTGTAGAACCAAGTAAGAATGGTAAAAGTAAAAATGTTTATGAAGAGATTTTTAAATTATTTTGCTTGAACATGAAATAGATAATACTCGGATGAAAATAATACTGCTTCTTTTGTCCAAGAAATAAATTTGGTGAAAATTTGTTTTGTTCCAGCTACATTCAAATATATTTAGTCGCTAAATCTATCTTGAGCTCAAACCTTTAAAATTTGGGAAAATTGATTAAGTGCATTATAGTATAAAGTATATTCTGCCTTAATCAAAAAGTAACCCAAGATGATGTTTTGTCGTATTTCGCCTGTGGAACATGTCTCTTTAATTGTCAATCAACATTACATGAAACCGTTTTCCATTCTCATTACTGACTTCCACGAGATTTTCTGGAACGAAATCGAAGGAGTTCAGGAATTAGGTTTTTCTTAAGCACTTTGTGGCCTTCTATGATTTCATTAGGTTTCTACCTTTCGATTTTCCAAAGGAAAATGTTAACAAGGTTTTTGAATGATTGCCAGGCTACTTTTTCCATTTCATTGATGTCTCTTCAAAATTCCATTAGGTTTTTTAATGCAAAAAATATTCCCTTCTTGATTTGTTGCGTTATCGTCAACTTCAGGAAAGTTATGTGTCACATACATATTTCCAGCACAGTTTGTTCCATTGCATTACAAAAACATTTTTGTGAGTCTCAGTTTGACATTAAGATAGTTAGACTTTAGCGATTGACTAGTAGGTGTTTGTCACATTTTCCTGTACAGGAATGAGCGATTTCCATTTCAGCAATTAGTTTTTGATGTAATGGTTCTTTCTATTCCTGCTGTCCCATTCACACAAAATACAATAATACTTTAGGATTGAACATTGTCTCATTGTAATGATGAATATTTAGCATCCAATCAAAATACATATATGATAAATATCAATAAATAGAATACTTATCTGTGTCACAGAAACATATTAAAAAATACCTAAATTCCAAATGCAAAAATAAGAATCATAAATTAAACATGGATGATTGTGGAATTCAAATAAATCATATTTTCAATTTAGAGTAACATTACATTACAGAGAACTTTCTGATGATGAAAAATGATTGATCAGTTTAAATGTTTTGTAGTTAAGATGACTTAAAAACATTACTGTTTGTTAATTCCATTTTTGTTTTGTTTTCCAGACTACCTTTTATGAAAAACGATTCTGCTACAATGGACGAGTGTGAAACTCCAGAATTGATATACAAAGCTTTAGAAGCTGCAATTGCTTTCACCAATAATTACTCCAAAATCGAATGGTGTAATTGTCCACGGAAATGTAATGAATTCATTATTCAAGTGTATCAAAGCGATGTAAAAACGAGTGCTTTTAAGGCATTACCTATAGCAGGTGTAGCATTTCAGTTTGCAAATAATTTCATTCTAACAACTCAGGAATATTCACAAATGACCGTATTTACTGTCTTCGCTAATGTTTGCAGTACTTTAGGACTTTTTCTTGGTTTTAGTGCTTTGACTATCTTGGAATTAATTGAAGCTCTCTTTATATTCAAGTATTAGAAAATACAACCAATATTTATTTTGTTACTTTATATTGACTTTAAACAAGATCAATATTAATTTTCATTATTCTATTGGCTATAAAGATAATTATTCGTTTTGTAATTTTGTAACTTATCATTTTTTATAGGAAAAATTAGTCATTTTCCAAAGTTTTGAATAAGTATCAATGCTTCTCTGAATTAATTTCAAAGAAGGATATAATTTCAAATCGATGAAAAAGAAAAAAACAACTATTGAAATATCACTGAACGCTTAAATTGTAACTTATTATTGTTTCAACTTGTAACCTTCTTGGTCACTTTAAATTTACGTTAATTTAGTATTATGCAAAAGGCTGTCGCTGAACGTTGCAAAAGGAAGTACTTCCAGATGAATGGAAAGTCATGATAGATAATATATTTTTTTTTTAAATCAATGCTTTTAAGAAATCCATATAAATCCTTCCTGATGTCCAAATGGGAGAAAGGTTGTCTAAAGATTGTAAGTTTCACTTTAGTAACATTAGAAGTAGCATTACTGAGGCTTATAATGATTTAATTTTTCTGCACCTCTAAGACTAATTGCATTTAGATACTACTAAACTAAGAAAACATCGCTGTTGTGAATATTTAAGTGAGACGAGATAAATCTGTATTTATATGTGTGTACTGTGCAATAAGTATCTGCCCAAAGGTCTATCGAACCGATGTTCCTCATCCGCCTAATGTGAATGTACTTCTGTTGAAATATTGCTTGATTTCGTCCTTTTCCATCTCCAAGACTTCGACCACTTAGTCGCTTATCAATCCATTGAACACCTTATTACTTGATTAATTAGCACCTTGTTGCGAGAATTACAACAATAATTCTCGCAATTTTACTCGTCCTTGAAGAATTTTTGTCCTTAAAGAATTAGAAAACATTAAAGCGGTTCTGGATTTTTTATTTTGGCTGAGGGGTATATAGTGATTATGAGCTCCTGAACGTGATTCGTGGACAAGAACAGTTATTCAAGGAGGAGAATTATTATTGATATTTATATATATATATAAAAAACTTGTATATTTGTAGTTTTTATACAATTTTACGCCATTTGACTGATCGGAATTTTACGTAGATATTCTTCTACCCTGCAGAAAATACAGGCTGCCTTGCAACTCGGTTAACCACACCAAAGGGATAAAATATCTGAAATAGCGCCACATAATGGACATGGTGGCGATAATGGGAACTACACATATATTTTTCTGCAATAATTGGAAAATTGGGTAAAGTTTGATGCAATAGGATTGTGGAGAAGGGGAGAACCACGACTCCCCACCACCTTCCTGGCAACGCCGAGTATTTTAAGCTAGTATATTATATCGAAATCGCAAATAACAGGAACTCTGTTCGTTCACTGCAAATATTTTCAAATCATTGTTTTCTAAGCGTGTAGAAGAAAGCACTGCGATTAAAAATAAATTTCTGGAAGTTACAATGCCTACAGCATGGGTAAACTCTAGGTATGATAGCAGCTTTGCTAACGCTTTGATCTACCTTGGTTCATGTTTAGTTTTATGGAAAAAGTAACATTAATTTTGATGATGAAAATCCCGAGCAACTGTAGCAATTCACGGAATCAACCATTTTTTTTAAAGAAAATTATTTAATTTGTAAATTCGGAATTCCAAAAAAGGTGAGGAAATAAATTAATAAAAAATAAATAAATTCAGATATTAAAACTTTATAATTTAAACTTTAAGTTTTAGTAAGTAAAAAATAAATAAATAAATAAACAATAAATGATATGTAAGGAATTTAAGTAGAAATTGTTTTATTTAAATTAAAAATTTAAATTTAAATTTAAATTAAAAAACAGATAACAATTGTTTCAGAAAAGTCAAATGGACTGCAATAAAAACCTCACCTTAATTATATTAATACCTTATGATTAATAATAAGCATTTGTTAAACTTTCACACGCTTTAAATATGAGAGATAAAAATTAATATAAGATTCTCTTATCATTATGGCCTCACTACCAGCTGGTACAGAAATCTACATATTGGTATTATGTAAAATTTTTAACTACATTAACGAATGTTAAATTCAAGATTAACTACTCAGATTAATGTAAACCTAACACTACTTTATTTTAATTTTGTATTTAATTATGTTAATGTATATTTTATATGTTTACTTCTTTGGAATTATTTTTACACTCAAATGAGTAGCGCACTTTATGAATAAAGTCAATTCACTTCAATTTATACCTTGTATGGTTTTAGTATTTTTGTTGGCTTTATAGTGGTTACTTTTCATTCTTTTTTTATTAGTAGTAATTGATCTCTTGGAATTTGTTCTCTATTTGCCAACACTGGGCACTCATACAGGATCATGCAAGAGGAGTTACCGCTATTTACGAGCTCATTTACGACGGTATTTTGAACAAAAAATGTCATATAAACCCGGGTCCTATTCTCAAAAGAGGATTTCCTCATGTACAACCTGAAGAAGTTTCTTGTTAAAAGAAATGAAATATTGTTAAGAATAATAAAGAAGATGGTTTTTCAAGGTAATGATGTGCTGGTATAATAATGAAACACATATATAGACTTTGAGGAAATGTGAAGGGCGTTTATAAAAGACCTCTTTTGTTAGTTGAGTAAAAACAAATGAGAAATAAAGAATGAACTTTTCAAAAATAATATTTTCTTTTCTTGCAAGTCTGTTGAAGCTGAAAATATGTTGTTAATTGCTTAATTCCGTCGTAGAGAAAGTTGTATCAAATGTTTACTAGACCATCACATTATTCTGAAGCACATATCAGAACAATTGTTACAGATCTTGATTTTTGTTATACGCCTTGTTCATAGTAATGTGTTTTTAATAAAAGAAAACATTATTTCTGAAACGTTCATTCTTTATTTCTGATTTGGTTTTACTCCTCCAACTAACGAAAGAGGTCTTTTACATACAATCTTTACATTATTATAACTCTGTAAACATTATGAATAGGACATAGGTGTATATTGAGAATAGGACCTGGGTGTAGTTTTTGCTAAAATGTCATCATAAATGAGTTCCGTAACTCCTCCTGAATTACTGTGAATTTCGGATTCCATAGTTTTTCTCTAAATTTATATTTGCTTATAATAAATAAGCTAAATATAAAAGTTACTAACCTATATTCCGATGCACTATTATTTATTTCGTACAATTTATATTAAAATAAGAAAGTTCATGAACTGATTACCAAAAGTTCGTCATTTAAAATTGTTGACTTATCATTATAAAAATCTTAGCATACATTAATTGTAATGTGTCAATTATATAACAACATTTAAAAAATGATACACACTAAAACTATAAAGACGGGTCAAATAAAAATATTTAAGATTTAAAATTAGAAAGGGGAAACGGCGATAGTTTCAAGATTGTTTCGATCTACAAGGGCTCTTTGAAGCCACAACACACATATAAAGTTTAAAAATAAAATTATTTACTATAAAATTCACAACCGGTTTCTCGGGCTCATTAATTTTTCTACAATAAAATTTACAACTGTCGAAGCGGGCAAAATTAATGAGCCTGAGAATCCGGTTGTGAATTTTGCGGTAAATAATTTTACTTTTAACCTTTTATCTATTGTAGTTTCTTAAAAGGACCCTTGTAATTCGAAGAACACACGTTAAAGTATTGTTCCAATCTCTTCATCAAGCTAATTAACTCTTATCACTAAAATCTTATCTAAAAAAATTAATCATCAAAGAATCAAACATTCAAAATTTGAAATTAACATTATTATCTTCTTTGTTTTAGAAAGCTGAATGAATTGTTGGTTTTAATAATTATAGCTAAATTGCAGAAACGTCTGTCTAGAGACAAAAAACTATTCCAGACACAGGTTATTTTTCATGCAGTTAGCTGGTACATAGACACTAGTTTTCTTAATTGTGGAGTAAGGCAACGCCATCTTGAAAACATGGCCTGATTACTATGCCACAACAATGGTGATGGCACGACACTTGGGCCGACACTGTCATTCCGACGATTCTGTAGCTGTCATTTGCATAGCTTGCCATTGATTTGTAAGTTTTCTTGTGCATATCTTGTTATTCAGTTGTACTTTGGAGTTTAGTTCGAACAAAGCACTACTGAAAAGGATAATATCTAGTCACAATGTCTGGGAAATGTTCTGTGACTGGATGATGGAAATTATTCAAATAGGCCTAAAGTCAACGCCTTTAGTTTCCCTTCGGATGACGAACTTCTACTCAAGAAATGTAGCTACCACCGGGGCAGCCGGGGCAGTACCCCGAGGCCCCCGAGCAAAGGGGGCCCCGAACGAAGGGGGATTTTTTTTTACGAAACCATAAACACTTGTTGCCCCGGGCAGAGCCGGCGTTATGCTGTAGCAATATGCGGCAATATTGCTGGAAAAAAAGAAACAATTTTAGTTGTCGGAAAGTATTGCTGGTGCGCCAGCGAATCACATGAACGGATGAAATCACGTGACAATGGTGACGTAGAAGGAAGGCGGCGTTTTCACGATAGGAAAGTCACTTCGAGCAGTTTTTGTGAGATAGAAGGCATAAAATCATCAAAACGGGTCGGCCCAAAAAAGATAATTCAAACAAAAACATTTTGTCAATTGATAATGAAAGACTCTTAATTGATTTCTACAGAGGGAAGGCGTTTAATACTACAGCGATTCTGTACGATCGTAAAATTAGGCCTAAATGCACGTAAGAACACTCGATCGCTCCCATTTTATTCGCAAATAAATTGTATGAAACCGATGTCGTACAATCGCTGGGAATACTGTCCCAGTGAGTTTGTAATGCGCCGTTAATCATCAATAATCAGGCCAATACTCGATTACACAAAACTATGTTCGCGCGTGATATGAACTGACAATATCAATTTTAAACAATATTGCCGCATATTGCTACGTGTTCGGCCAGCATTAGGGATTGGCGAACTTAGAAGAAACAAGGATTGTCCTTTTTTTTTTTTGGTTATTAAAATAGGATTGTCAAAGGCCCCGCAAAATTCATCTTGCCCGAGGCCCCGCACCCTCCTAGCGCCGGCTCTGCCCCGGTGCCCCCCATCCTCTAGCTAGGCACTGGGTGAGTCCAATCCCAAGAAAGGATTTTCAACCAACCAAGCATTCCAAGGTATTTATTTTATATTTCAGTGTATTTTAAATTTTATTATTTTTAAGCTTTTAATAAAGCAATTCCTATTTTTTTTTAAATCGAAGTACGTTGCAATATCTCTTGAATTATAGCATGTTCTTTTTGTTTCTTTCTTTAAATAAAAATAAAAGCCTTACATTTCTTTCTTCTAATTAATTTTGAAAGAAAACAATAATTTTATTTGTCTTACGGCAAACGCACGCCTTATTATAAAAAATAACAGTTTGATTATCAACTTAAATTTTTAAAACTAGTGATGCAGTACTTGTTTTTTGATATAACCTACTGTATATATATTTTTTTAATTTGTTAGGAATTTGTTTGGTTTCTTTTTATTTTTTTTAATTTTGTTCTGAAACTAGTAATTTTTTCAATTAAAAAAATTACTGAGACTTAGTTATCTTATAGTTTTTATCATAATTTTATACTTTGTATTTTAGTTATTCCGTTTTTCAGTGTTCTAATCATTATTATTCAGTTTTCTGTATTTATCTATTAATCTGTTTATCTTTAAATTCTGACGGTTGTGGCATCTCTTTTTATTCACTTGATTTAAATCACAACGGTTTAAATCACATGTCATTTAAATCTACCAATAAATGTAAACGCCACAAACAATCAAATCATTTGTACATAGTCTATAAATACCGATGTAATCCCAAAATAAACAGATCCGTTGAGTTCAGCAGAGTTCAGCTAAGTTCCAGCAGAGTTCTTACCAGTTCTCAGAGTTCCTTCAGATCCAACAGAGTCTAAGCCTCCTTATTTATTACGAACCAGACACCACGGAAACACCCCACATTTGATTATTCGATTTACCGTCTGTATAAATTAATAGCAGCTCAGGTTTTTTTTTTTTATAAATAAACTCCTTCTTAAATCTACACGTAATAATTACAAATAATATGTTATGTATTTAAATATTAGCTTGTATTTAAAAACAAATTAGTGAGGCTTTCATTTTCATAAAGTATAAGAAAAACGAAATTGGATTCTGAAAATTATTCAAAACATTAATCGATAACAAAAACGGAGAAGAAAAAAAAAGACAAAAAAAACTGTTCTTCAGTATGAATATACCTTCTGTTAATTCTTTTATATGTATTTGCCATATTTTTTTATATGGCAATAATTTTATAAGATAGATGTGTTGGTATGTATATTTTTTTAAAATATTTTTTTTATGTTTGCTTTACTTTTTTCCAAGTCTTTAAAGCAGTGCTGATATAGAGTCAACAATAGATTAATAAATACATACACATACTCTAATGTAATCTTATTTTAATTCAAACAAGATAAAATTGTTCTTAAGGATTACATATATCTATTACTGCAATTGGCCTTTCGTATTTAAAACATATCATCAGTTCACTTCTCATAAGCACAATTCATGTTCATTAATGCCTTTAATATAACATGTCATTACTATTGCATTACGGTAATTGTTCACTTTATTCATTTAATCAAAAGTTCACTAAACGTTGTTCACTAACGAGTTGACTTTCTATTATTCGTTATCGATAATCTATAATCATCTAACAGTTACTTGGGTTTTAACGATAACATCGGAGTTTTATGTTGATTAGAGTGTCTTGTGTTTTATCATCAAAGAATCTTGACTTACTTGAATTCTTCAAATGATAAAAAAACAAACTCCGTTTACCAAAACTAGAACGCTCATCAGATCCTTATACTTTGGGTACACTTTGGAACATTGTAGGCTCAATACGTTTTCAATATGGCGGCAATCAAATCTCTGTTGTGTTATGCACTGAAATTATTTTCTTTCTGTCTAAAAAAACATGTAAATATGATTATATTTACACACTTTGTTATTAATCATAAATATCACTATTTAGGTCCGCTGAATATATGCAGTCATTTAGACTTAACTTGCATCCATAGTAGAGATTTCCATACTCTATTCTCTTCGCCATCTTATAGTTCGTCTTCTCTTTTACAACTAGGAAGCCTTGATATATGATGCTCATGCATCTACCATACTTCAGTATAACACTATTGTTCTCCGTCAACAAAACAGTCTTTGATATCTTTAATGATCATACGTTAATTCTTCCTATCATTATTACGAGAAGAGTGTATTGTTTTCCTCAAACGCATCACAGTTTATCTTCTGATTTGCTAGTTGAAAATTGCTTACAGTTCAGAAAATTGACATTAACAGTTCTCTTTCACTTAGGTCTGAACCAGGCCGCGCGGTTGGCGATGTCGCTAAGATACTGGTCTCTCACCTATGAGTCCCGGGTTCGGTTATCGTGTGGGTTTCGTTGATGGTGGCAATCCGCGCTGGGCAGGTTTTCCCGGGGTTCTCCCATTTCCCCTGCATTTCTCACACCATTCTTTCTCAGTCTTTCTCTCCGTCTGTCCTTCTTTCCGTGGGATAGTACAAAAGATCTTTCAGGTCGACATGCTAGGCAGTCATGCCACCCACTTTCAATTAATCTAATCTAAATCTAATATAGGTCTGAACCACAATAGACATTATTGATGCTTTATTTCAGTGTAACGTCTTTCAGTTAAATTAATATGAATTAAAGTAAGTAGTGAATTCTTATCATTTTAGAATAAACAAATGAATTTAAATCTCACATATCAAATTTTCTTTTTACTATACTATGACATCTGAACTACGTTGACTGTTTTTCTGTGAGACTTTAAAAGAAGTAACTTTTTCTTCGACAATAAAACTAGACAATATGTCTGCACCTCTGAAGATACTTCGACTAAAACATGGAGTAGTATATCTCAGTTTCATGGTTACCCAGAGTATCTCTACAACAAAATTCACGATAGAGAGTCATCATAAAAAAAAGGAAGAGATTAGAAGAACGTGCCATCTGTAGTAAAGAAATTAAAGCCATCGGCTGTCATAAAACATTCATTCAACACCGTGTGATTCAAACTCGTGATGAACTTCTTCAATGTTATGAGAAACATGGCAGACCGAAAGGATGGACTCCTATATCAAATCCTACATCTGTTGCCTTTCTGTATTTGGTATTTGAACCTGCTTCAAAGATTGTGTATTCTGCTGTTCTAGATTATCCTGAATTTAAAGTGTTATACTGAAATGAAAACGATACATGAGAATCATCAACTACTTATGGTCCTTTCACAAATCAATAACTAGAATGAATTAAATGTTATCCTTGAGAAGCTGGAAACACTATCTTTTACTATAAAATTGAAACATAGACTAACAGCCAATAACATGGTTCAGAGCAAAGTCAGCTGAAAATGAAGTATCCTCTGAAAAAAAAAGAATAATACAGATTTATTCAGGAACAGATACTTCTAATTTCCCAATAAGAAAGCATCATCTGATTGCCACATTCAAATGCCGAGCGATTCATCTGTTTGTCCATCCAACCTCAGATAGTCCAATGCTACGTTCTGTTTCAAGCTCGTCATGTGGCCGTAGTGGCCGCGAATTCGCCGGCGAGGCATTGCTACAATCTAGATAGGAAAAAGCAATCAAATTCCACTGGAAGTTTTGTTCCTGAAAGTGAGAATCGCTCTTTACACACACTATCACGATGCTCAGTTACAATGCGCTGTAGCTCTGGCTAATCATTAATTTGCTGCGAATTTTTGATCATTTGCATATTCGGTCGAAAGGTTTTTGTGAAGCTTCATTACTATCGGATTATTTTTTTCGGGATGTATCGATTCTTTTTGTCAAACAGTATATAATACAATGTATTTATATATTCCAGATATGTCTTTTCTACAGTATAAGAAGTACATTGGAAAAGTAGTTTATTATACAAAGTAAGTAATAACAATAGGTGTCTACATTACGCCTTTTAACACTGTGATCGGAGATGAATAGAATATGACATTAGGTATGTTACCCAGTCAAGATCATTACGTTACTCAAGCTGAACCACCAACAAAATTTTAAATAGCTGTTGCTTTAAAACTCGGAAGTGCTTTCGATTCTGTTTTCGTGATTTGGATTTTTAAGTTTTTAGATTGTTCGGAAATTTTGAGGGAAATTTCGGTAACGAACCAAAACTGTTTTTTCTTGTATTTTAACTTTTTATCTAAAGAGAAAAGCTCGGGTGTTTATTAGATATACTTATATTTGCTTCAAGAAATGAACAATTCTATATATATCATTATTTTTATGATCGTAAATTTTATTGGATTCAAGGAATTTCTTTTAAAATAAAAGGTGAAAGTTTGATGGTAATATTTGACTGCTGGAGAAGTTTATTAAAAACTAATACATTTCATCGTTTGGATAAATTACTTTTTTTTGAGGAAAGGGTAAGGAATTCTCAGGAGTTGACACTTGCTTTGCAAAATTCCCTGCACACAGGTATAGTTTCCATTTGCCGAAATTGTTTCCTGTGTTTTAAACTCTAACATTATGTCTAACATTATGAATTTACACTTTGTCTGCGGATTTAGGGAATTCTATCTGAATGTTGTAGCAATCGAAAAAGTTCAATTTCACAATGGAAAAATCTTCTTTCATCTTTTAAAATTCTAAATTTGAAGAACTCAACCAATTATTTTTTACATCATTGGATTTATACTTTCTAAATTGGTTTTTTGAAAAGTTATTTTCTCTAAGTCAGCTCTTTATTGCAATAGTCATATGGTTAAAGGTATCCTTTATCCAACGAAAATTCACGAGAAATTCATTCGAGACCAATATATTATATATGATGAGGAAACAATGAGTGTGCCTGTGATGGCAGGGACTGGATTTACAAAATGGCAGATTACTTTCTTTCTATAACTTACGTAATCAACAAGGTGTCAACAAGATAAATCGTAGATCGTTCATATTCTTACAAAGAAGCAATGCTCAGTCTTCCAGAACACATCAATTACTATTCTGGAATATTCCATTGTCTTTAGTTCTTAACTTTTGCCTCTTTTTGGATCTATAGGGTTGATAGAAAATGGAAACACTTACTGAGAAAGAAGCACAAAAAAATTCGCTTTTTCAAATTGTCGTTGTTGCGAGGCTTGCTGTGTTGATACGAAGTCAGCTGCAGCCCCAGAATTATCAGGGGACTTAACAAGTCCCCTGTTGTGTTGTAATAATTAAAACTGTTAGATCTCTAAAAAGGCATGGTTGTTGGTGGGTCTAGAAGAGGCATTTGTAAAAGAATGACCAACATCGTAGATGCTGTAAGAGGAATAGTGTAATAGGATTTACTCTTCTTTGAGGGATTCTTCCCACTCCGGATGAGCAGGGCCGGCGCCGGGGCCTCGGGCAAGATGAATTTTGCGGGGCCCTTGACGTTATGTGACACCGGCCCAGGACCTGTCATAGTCGAACTAGGTTTTAACTGGTCGTAATCGGACACGTCACATCGGGCATTTCTTCCCTTGCTTAGTTTCCGATTTTTTTTTCTGTAACAGATGAATTAATATTATAAAGGGGCCCCCATAAGCGCGGCCCCGTTCGCCACCCCCTAGGATGAGGTTCAGTGAATACTTCGGCTGAGTTCCTTGAGCCTTCTCCATGAGATGATGAGATTTACACGACGTTTGCCGCTTCTCCTTTATCCGTGTCTCTGTGGGCAAGTGTTTCCACATTTTTGTCTTTCCTTGTACCAGTATTTCAAAGAGAAAGTTCGAAATTCAAACTTTTTTAAAGTCCATAATATTTAAAATCCGAAGACCATGATTCTCCGGGAAATAGCAATATTATTACTATCTTATTCGAAGGTCAAGGTTTAAACCATTATTTAAACTTTTTTTTCTAACTTTCCTAAATATTTTTTTTTAATGATATACAGACGAATGGACCAAAGTGACTGTTTCGAATAATCTCATTCAAAAGCCAATGGGGAATTATATTTGTTGTTTGATTAAAGTAATAATTAAATGAATTATTTTTCCATGCAAAGAAGATAAATCAACTAAAAAGAAAGTTACAAATAATTAAGGAAGCTGGGTAGATAGATCTTTTAAACAGAAGTCTATTTATGGTTTTTATTTTATGTTTAAATTACATTATCTGGAATCTGTTATTTTTCTAACATTTTAGTTGCCTCCGCCCTTTTTTATTATTATTTGTTGAGTTTAAAAACAGAAGGAAATTCAGAGAAATTCACGAAAAGTGTTTCGTGTTTATACCAATTAGTTTTCTATTTTTTATCTAAACTCTTTTCTTTTTCTACGATCGAAATCTACTGTTGCAGAAATGCCAGATCCTATCTGATAAGTACAATAAGCGTTTAATAACTTCCCAGGATGACTTAATGAAATATTCTATTTTATTAATCATCATCCTCTTCACATATCACAAAATAAATGTAAAATTAAAAATAAATTTAAAATACATTTATTACAAAGGAATTTTCGAAGAGACTATTTCCTTCTCTTCTTCTTCAGCTACAATAATTTATAACAAATATGGGAAGTGAAATCATGATAGTTATAACATTTCATTGCAGTATTTGATATTTTTTTTAAAAGAATTATTCATTAATTTTGGTACAAAAATATAAAAGTATAAAAAAACGTAGTCTTTCGTCACATCCATCCATTCTTGAATAGTTCAGTTATTGTTGTCTTTCTTTTTCTTTTTTTTTATTAGCAAACTTTCCTTGAAAAGGGTTTTTATAAAAGGATTCATCAAATCAAATTAAAAACTTTCAAAGCGATTGAATGAATCTTCTTAAAACTTGGCGTGTAAGTTTAAAGAAGCGATCTTTTACATTTTGTATTTTTTATGAGGGTTTTTGTCAAAAAAGTGACAAAACCTTCCATAGAAAAGGAAATTAAGCCGCTTATTAATCCTCTTAATGTCTGTACCGAGATTAAATTTGATTGTATTGAAAACAATTTAAGTATTTGTCGATTTCTTAATTTTTTTTCTGAATATGAAAAACCTCTAATATGTATTCAGCAGAGATAATAACTTGAAGAAAATGCGAAGATTCTTTTGTTTTTATTTTTTTCATGACTTGAAAAAAAAAAAAAAAAGAAGAAAAAGAAAAAAAGAGGCTCCTGCAATTAATTGCCAGCATTGAAGATGGAATGTAATTTCGGCATTCCGAAACATGTCTGCTCATTTTATTGATAAATGTATTTTCTTTTTTTGAATTTGTGTGTCTGCCTTTTCTTTTAGTAAAATATTTGAACACACGTAAAATGTTTAAATAAGTAAATAAATAAATAAATAATAGAAATCTTCTTCGACAGGTTCAAAACAAATGGTATTTGCAGGTTTTAAAAATAAATTCCAGTGACTTTTCTAAATATTAATTCCATTTTTTTTAATGCCAAATCAACTTCCCTGTTATGAAATAGTCGATCTTTGAAATTTTTAAAACGTGATGAATTTTGTTGAGATTAGGGGATTGAGAATTTTTCTTTTCAAACTTTGGTCTTTCAAATTTACTATGAATATGGGACAGGGTTTATTTTATTGTTTTCATTTACGTAATTTTTCTTATTAAATTGTGATAGTATTAGCTATATGTTAACTAAGAAAACCCCGAAAAAGACTTATAACCTAAAAAGTCTAAAACAAAAATTAGAATTACATGAATATATCATGTAGGCGATCTCAATAGGCGATCTCAAATAGAAATGCATGTTATTGTAATTAATTATCAATTATAATTAAAACCTTTATAAAAGCATACGACTGAAACATGAAACAGCAAAATTCTGGTTTTCACAATGACACTGCGATTTGCTATCAATTACAAATAATCCTTAGAATAAAATTTAACCTAAATCAAAATATTTAAAATGCCTTTCATGATTAATCGTGTTTATTTGTAATGTATAAGATACAAATATACCGATTAATCATGAAAGACATTATAAATATTATACATACATCTTATGTAAGGTATTTAAGACATTTTTCATCTTTCTTTAGTTACAGACTTTCCCTCATTAAATTGCACAACTTTTTGGAATCCATCTGAAATTCCTGACAGTCGATTCTCTCAAATCTCAAATTAATAAGTGAAATCTTAAATACATTTACATAGATCTATCCCACGTCATGAAACTACCATACGGCCTAACAAGGGTAAGAAGCCGTTATGGCAGACATGTGGTGATAATTTGGGAAGATATTAACGTTTTGGATTATTAAATTATGCCAATAGCAATTTTTTTCTTCTACTATTTCCATTTCCATGTTTACAGGGTGATTTGAAATGTTTTGAACGATTTCAAAAATTTCCTGTAAAAGCGTTATTGCAGGTATGGTGCGACGAATTGGTAGTTGGAAAAAGCACATGTTCTATTTTTTGAACATGTATATCTCAGAAGTGTGAACTATGACCTAAATTAATCAAACGGCAACTGGAAACCCGGAGTATTCAGTCTTGGCTAATGGGACAGCAGTTGGTCATTGGCTGTTGGTCGCATAACAAACGATTGCCTCTGCCCTCGCCGGTTGGTGTTGTTGTCAACTTGGCGTTCACAGGTAAGGAAAACGCCTACTGTGTTTTAGAATATCACGCAACCAGGTCGCTTAAATTGATCGTACCATTTACGAATGGAATTCTTGGCAGGTGGGTCATTCTGACATTTGGTGCGAAAACCACGCTGCACCATCGTCAACGACCTGGTTGCGTGAAATTCTTAAACACAGTATGCGTTTTCCTCATCTGTGAACGCCCAGTTGTCTATAACATCACCTGGCGAGCGGCAAAGGCAAGGACACAACAGCCAATGACCGACTGCTAACGCATTAGCTAGGAGTGCATACTTCGGGTTTCCAGTTGCCGTGTGATTAATTTAGGTCATAGTTCACATTTCTGAGGTATACAAAAAAAAACTTGCTCATATGCTTTATCCAACTGTACCATTTGTCGCATCATAACTGAAATAGCCCTTTTACAGGAAATTTTTGAAATCGTTCAAAACATTTGTAATCATCCTTTATATTTACTGTGTGTATGTAAATAAATATGTGTGTATATATATATAAGATTTTTCAAAATTCATGTGTAATATTCAAGCCATGCGTTTCCGAACATGGGTTCATAAGAAATAGATTGATTGTCAGCCATGGCCATATATATATATATATATATATATATATACACTCAATCATCAAAAGTCATGACCCACCCCTCCAATCAGGTTCCCTGACCATAATGAAACAGATCCCGCTGCTTCCATTCTCGGAATGCAGGTGCACAGGACTCCTTGATATCACACAATCATTGTAAGCAAAACTAGCTGAAGAAATGGCAGCACGCCGAGAGCTATCCGCATTTGAACGGGGGATGAATGCTGGTGCCAGACGGATGGGTGCCTCAATATCAGATGTAGCCAACACCCTGCAATTTTCCCGCACAACCGATGCAAGGGTCTATCGAGAGTACACCCAGCGAGGGGTTAGAACCCACGTCAGACAGATGAAAGGGCCGCCCACGCCTCGTTGATGCCGGTGGGTGTTCGCCGGGTCACCCGGCTTGCAAGTGCTGACCGAAAGGCGACAGCGGAACAAATCACCATGCGAAACAACCAGGGACGTCCTACAACTGTGTCCGTGACGAGAATTCAGTGAACATTGCGCGTTGCAGGATTTAGGAGCAAGAGACCACGACGGGTGCCACTCTTGACACGATGACGATGTGTAGCTGAGGACTGGCGAAGGGTTGTCTGGTCCGACGAGTCCGGTTTCAACTGTACGGGGCCGATGGTCGTGTCCGTGTCTGGCACAGGCCAAACGAAGCCATGGACCCCGCTTGTCAGGTGGGGACCACTCAAGCAGGTGGAGGCTCCTTACTGGTCTGGGGTGTTTTCTCGAGCATGCAATGGGTCCATTGGTACATCTGACATCCACTCTGCGTGCTACTTCCTACGTCGATCTGCTTGGGGGCCACCTGTACCCCTTCATGAACTGTTTTTACCCCACAGGCGACGACACCTTTCAGCAAGATAATGCGCCTCCACACACGGCCCTTGTCACACGGCAGGGACTGGAGGAATATGCTACCGACTCCACGGCAATGATTTGGCCTCCACGTTCCGCAGATCGCAATCCCATTGAACATTTGTGAGACGTCATCGAACGATCTGTCAGATCGTCACCAACACAAGTGGTAAATGTATCATCGTTATGGAGTATAGTGGAGGCGGCATGCCTTGCAGTGCCTGTCGATGTGTTCCGGGGACTGATAGACTCTCTTCCTCGACGGTCGCCGCCGTTATCCGGGCCAGAGGGGGCCCAACACGTTATTAGGCAGGTATGCCATGACTTTTGGTGATTGAGTGTATATATATATATATATATATATATATTTTTTCAGCAATGAAAATCTATTTTTAAAAGGTTATCAAAAGATTTTGGAGGTTCCTGATTAAGAATATGATAAATGGGTTACTACTTTTTACAATAAGAAAATATGATTACAATAAGCGAATCCAATCTTTAAGAAAAAAAAGTTATTTGCAATTATTTCACTCAAATATTGACAAAAGCTTGAATAATAATGTTCGGTTGCAAAAACTTCAATTATATTTAAGTGTTAAAGTGTCTATTAAAAGATCAGTTTAATTAACCTTAATTAAAGTATCCAGGTGAGTTGAGGATACAACTCACTGGTGATGAGGCATTTGAGATGAAAATGTTTTTAATCTTTCAGTTTCATTAAGTCATATGCAGAAATGAACTTTTTCACTACAATCTACATTCTCACTGTAATCTATTCACTACAATCAATTTCTGGAATTTTTTATTCTGGTATCAAACCAATCAAAACTTTTTTTAATTTTTATTTCATTTAAAACATGGAATTGAAGAATCATTTAAAAAAAGAGCAAACTATGCTATTTTCATTTAATTTTTCAACATAATCTAATTTATTACAAGTAATTGATAATAACTGATAGTCTGTTATAGGCAGCAGCCAATCTGTTCATAAATTTAGATTTTTCAAAAAAAAGAAAAAAATATTTTAATATTTTTATGCTTCCTTTTGATAATGAATGAATTTCATTTGATATTTACATTAAAATGTTTTATCCGTTTTTGACAAAATTATAACAATTAATTGAAGCAAATTATTAACTCAGAACTAAAAAGAACATTGTCAAATCACATTCTTTCTTGACATTTTACTAAAATTTATCTAAGCCTATATATTTTCCTTGTTCAAATTCAAATGTGAAGCATTACATTTCAAAGTCTGGTTGTGTTAATCCCATTTCATTATTTGTTAAATACAAAAGTTTATATTGGGTTTTGTTTTATTTTGTTTGTTTTTTTATTTTTTACATTGTAGCAAAATGTAGCAAAAAGACACTGTTAAAATGTAATCTTAAAGCAGCTGTGAGGCAGTCATCTAATAATGATGGTAAAAACAAGAAGAGACTGAGGAATTCGAAAATCAAAACCATGGTAAAGAATAACACATTGAAAAGTAGAGCAGCCTCAATGAATCTTCTGTCGAGATAAACCCCACTGAGGTAAAGAAGCAGCAGATTAACTAGCAGACGAAAATTCAGCAAAGACCTTTCGAGGAGGCAGTTCTCGATTTGCAGATGCTCAACACTGAGAATAACACATACAAACACAATGGCATCTGTTGGAAGCGATCTCCACGTATGATCGGTGTTAATGCTGGAC
>JAFIDM010004315.1:72504461-72529323 GCA_023159025.1 Thereuonema tuberculata
AAAGCTTTACGAGCACCACTTACCGGGAGAGAAATGGAAGTACGTCACTACTTTGGAAGAGGCATTGATCTAACTTAGTGATACCAAGAAGCCAAGGGCAATATTTTATTGCCCTTTTGATGCAAAAAGACGATCCGTGTGGTACCGCGAATGCAAAGAATACTTTTCGAGAGGATTCATGATTGTTGCAGGATACAGCTACAGAGGAAAGTTGCCGCTGAGGGAGGGACCTGCAAAGGTCATGATTAATGCTGACTTTTACAGAGAGCATATCCTGCAACCCTTGTATCGTGACGATATTCCCGCATTGCACGGCTGCGACAAAAGAAAAGTGTGGATTCATCAGGACAAGACGCGGAGTCAGACAGCTAGAGCAACTCAGCTGTATATGACCAATACGGTGACTGAAACCGCAATACGAGCAATCCCTTAGAGTATGATTCCTGTAAAATCCCCTGAAGCATCTCCACTGGAATTCTGCTGGTTCGGATTACTTAAACGGGTTCTGGGAACAAAATCCCAGTTTCACAAATTCTGGGAGACAGAAGAATACCAAATATTTTGATTTGAGGCATATTAACAAAGATTTTAAAAAAACAAAGACGGAGCTCAAGAAATTGCATGAATTGGAGAAGTATTGCTCTACTCTTTATGCCTGTAATGTTACTGCTAGGATAATACTAGGATACTGAAAGGGCATAATAGCTATGTAAGAATATACTTAGGTAGATTTACAGTAAGTAAATCACGCATTCACCACATTAACAAACTTAGAATTATTATCCAACAATCACTAGTATCAACCTTCATTAACATTGAAAAAAGCATTCGATAGTCAGAAGAGAGCCATGCTCTGGTGCAGTGAAGTAGTGTGGAATCCCAGACAAAAATATTAAGCAAGTGAAAAAAAAATATGAGGGATCCATCTGCCAAGTTGAAACTTGTGGAAGGCTATCAGATTCTTTTAATTTAAATGTAGAAGATAAACAAAGATACATCATGTTACCAATTCTATTTACTGTATTATAATTTGGATAAAATAATAAATGCTAAAGAAAAGGTTATACTAGAGCCTTTATGGAGAGTAAAGCCAACATTGCTAAAAACTATGACCTAAACACCAAAGAAATGAGACTCAATATCAAAGAGTTGTCAAGAACCTTTTGGTAAAGCTTGAAAATTGCTATCTGGGACTTCCAGCAAAAACCTAGTACAGAACTAGGTTCAAAACTATCGTACTCTAAATGAGTCAAAGAATAATTTATTAGTAATTAATCCAATGAACAAGCACAAATAAAAGGATAAAAATTAATAAAATAACATCACCACGTACGCATTCGGACTATCTTACATTCAGTCCTTTTTCAAGTATTTCCCCCCTAATTTTAAAAAGCATCTCCGAGCGGCAGGATTTGAAAGAGATTGAGGAAAAAGTGAACAAGGCCAAAGATAGAGGCCTAATCAACGAGAAAACTGCCAAATATATCCTTAACGTCAACACTTCGATTCCAAAGCTAAAAGGTTTGCCCAAAGTTCATAAAGAGAAGTTAAATGACATGTATAAAGTTCGTCCTATTATAGATTGTAAGGACAAGGCAATAATGATTATCTCACGGATTATTACAAACAAGGTAAAAAAATTGAATTTTAAGTCTAAATACTATATTAGTAACCGGATCCTGTTCTTGAATATATCCATAGTCACACCCCTATACCTAACACTCGATTAGTATCATTGGATATCACTAATTTATATGAATGAGTTTGTTAACCTTTTGGCTATGCTTTTTCATTTACAAGTGTTCTCTTTCAATAATAAGGTTTACATTCAAATAGCTGGTTTATTCATGGGGTTACGGTCCTCCGCAATTTTGGCGGAGTGCGTTATGAAATACATTGAGTCTAAAACCTTTTCAATGGATAGGGTCATCAACAACGTTCATTGCATTTGTAGGTATATTGATGACTCTTTGTTAATTATTAATGAGTCTTATGTCGACGAAATTCTTCAGGATTTCAATAGTATATGTCGATATATTCAGTATACCATGGAAAGTGAAAAACAGGGTGTTATCCCATTTCTGGATATACAAATTATAAAGGGTAATAAAGGGTTTCATACTACTGTTTTTAGAAAAGACACTGATGTCAATATTACCGTTAATTTTGAAAGCGCAGTTCCTTTTAGTTATAAACGGAATGCTATTTACATGGCATGTAGAAGAGCCAAGGATATATGTTGTAATGATAATTTACTTAAACAAGAAATTGATATAATCATTCAATAGCAATGGTTTTCCCGCTGAAACGGTCAACAGGTATATAAAAAGGTTTTTTTCAGTCAACTAAATATGGGAGAACTGAAAAAGGTAATAAAATCAGAAGTACTAAACTATATACTACGCTTACATACAACGAGTCTCTGCACAAAAAGTTGCAACCGGTTTTACATAAATATGAAATAGGATTAGCGTATAAACCAAAGAGTAATATTACGGCGCGTACTTAAATCGAAAAGGATCACTAAATGTTAATAAGGATCAAATAAATTTGAGACATCATTTTGAAGATTACGTTCCCCGCTACTGACGAAAAATAAACAAATTGTTTAAAGTTAATGCTTTCGTTAAAAAACTTAATTTTAAAAACCTTTTTATAAAAATGGAGAAACGCTTTAACAGAAGCGGCTTATTTTTCGAAACCGAAACACTGCAGCGTCGTAATTCAAATATATCCTTTTTTGAATAAAAATGCATTTTAAAATGATTTTCCATCGTTTATTTAATAAGAACACATAAAAAAATTTTTTATTTTAATAAAAATTACGATTTATTAGAATAAAAAAACAAAAATTTGTCAATTTCTCATATATTATTTTTTAAAGGTTTTTTTTTTGTTTGTTTGTTTAGTTCCCTTAATACTTCATCAAAATCAAATGATTGAGATATCATTTTGAAGATTACGTTCACCGTTAATGACAAAAAAATAAACAAATTCTTTAAAATTGATGGTTTCGCTAAAAAACTTTATTTAAAAATCTTTTTATAAAAATGTAGAAGGCAATCTGTTCAGTAATGTATTTCTACATTACCATTCGGTGTCTGAATTATGCGAATTATTACAATATACCATGTAAATATTCCAGTATTCTAATATAGCGAATTATTTCAATATACCATACGAATTATTCGCAAGGGTCAACCTTTTTATAAAAATGGAAAAGGCGCCAGCTATTGACAATATGTTTAACTAACGTACGACAGCTGTTGGATTTGTTTATTATTTCTCAAAGGTGGTTTTTTTGGTGCGAATTATTCGCACGGGTCAACTAGTAAATAAATAAAAATAAATAAATAAATAAATAAATAATCAAGATTTATCACCCGCAATATATTGGAATATGGGATTTAAGTAAAAACAACGCATAACAATAACAAATAAATAAGAAAAACAATAACATTTACACACACACACACGCACACAAACACACACACACACACACACACACACACACACACACACTTTGAGTTCAATGAAGGCTCCAGCGTACATCAGGAAAATAATTGCGAGTTACTTCACTGATCGTATCCTGATGTATAACACCGAAGTAGGAATGAAGACCTACAACATAACTGGCGGTGTTCCACAGGGATCAGTACTTGGTCCTTTGCTTTGGAATATCATGTATGATGCAGTACTCAAGCTACCAATGCCCGAGGGAGTGACTGTAGTGGGGTTCGCTGACGATGTTGCATTGGTTGTAATCGAGAAACACCTGGAAGTTGTCACCCTAACATCGAATGTGGCTGTTGCCAGGATCCGTCAGTGGCTCTCAACGGTTGGATTACAACTAGCAGATCACAAGACAGAGGCGGTTCTTGTGACCAGCAGGAAAGCGAGGGAGATCGTTACCCTCACTGTGGGTGATCATGACATTCTGTCGCAGCCTTCTCTCAGGTATCTGGGTGTTCAGATTGATGCAAGGCTTCGGTTCGATGAACATCTTCGAATCGTGAGTGAAAAGTCTGCACGAGTGGTCAACGCCTTGGCTAGGATCATGCCGAACATCGGGGGACCTCGGCAGAGCCGACGAAGACTCCTGTCCAGTGTGGCTATCTCTACCATGCTCTACGCGGCTCCGATCTGGTTACATGCCACGAAGACTAAATCATATGTATGTCAAATGACTTCGGTTCACAGGAAATGCGCTCTACGGGTCGCTTGTGCATTTCGAACAGTTTCATATGATGCAGTGTGCGTCATAGCAGGGATGCCGCCTATCAATCTCTTAGCAAGTGAGAGAAGCGCGATGTGCAGTGGTATTCGGGAACTTCGTGACGCTCACCGACCCAAGATCAGGAAGGCCGTGAAAAGCAAGACAACGGAAAGATGGCAGAGACGATGGGATTCATCGACCAGTGGAAGATGGACTCATAATCTTATACCTAATATTGCAACGTGGATGGAAAGAAAGCATGGTGAGGTGGATCACTACCTGACTCAGCTATTAAGTGGCCATGGTTGTTTTCTAGCGTACCAGAGGCGCTTCGGAATTGTCGACAGTGCGTCATGTCCGACTTGCCAGTTCTTGGACGAGGATGTGGAGCATGTCTTCTTTGTCTGCCCACGCTTCCATGAAGATAGAAATGAGCTGAAGAAATTCCTTCGACAGCGTGTGACTCCAGAGAACATCGTTGGCTTGATGACTATCTCCCAGGCTAATTGGACGGCAGTGGCTGACTATGCTGCCACTATTATACGGAAACTTCGTATGTCTAAGAAAATCAGACTTGATCAGTTGCGAAATGATATGTGAGTCGGACTTTTAGTCATTCTGCCCTACGCGATGTAGTACCTGACGGTGGTTCCGTGTAGGGTGTTTTGGAAGTCGGACGTAGGGTTTTAGTGAGTAGTAGTCTTTTATGACTGAGTCTCACATTACCAATTCCTTGGTATGCGTAAATGCATTTCCCCCGTCCTTAAAAAAAAAAAAAAAAAAAAAAAACACACACACACACACACACACACAAAAAAACATTAGATAAGCAGACGATGGTTAAAGTAAATGGCTATGGTTCTCATCAATAGAGGGCCACACTGTTCGATATTCCCTTTACGAGATAGCAATCCCATTCACATTGACAACTTCCAGAAGGAAGGCACGCTTTTTAAAATTAGGGGGGAAACACTTGAAAAAGGACTTGAATGTAAGATAGTCCGAATGCGTACGTGGTAATGTTATTTTATTAATTTTTATCCTTTTATTTGTGCTTGTTCATTGGATTAATTACTTATATTTGGTTTTGGCACGTTAATTGAATTTAACATGAATAATTTATTAATCAACTGTAAACGTAGTATTGAAGATTTAATGGAAAAGCTCAGTTCTGATCAGAAGTAGAACTTCTGGCGTTAATTTATAATCAACTAGCTGTATCCGGCTTTAGTTGCAACGCCATTCAAGGAAAGAAGGGGCCCAGTGCCGGTCGGGGTTGGGACACTTATGCCCTTGTGTCGCCTTCCCCCACCCAAGTGTTGTCCGTTAAACATCCGTGTGAAAAAGATTTGACAATTCGAAACTGAAATATACTTTATCCTCTTGTAGTTAAAAGATTTTATCCCTCATACTGTGTTTGGCTATCTTATTTTGGAAAATTCCTCAACGCACCTTAAAATAATCGATATTCTGTACATTCTTTCAAAAAAATTAAGATAGAATAAATATTCAACATTAAACATTTCATAACATCATTAAACATTTAATTAGTAAATATTCAAATTAAAACAAAAATAAACGTAAATAATATTTCGATTGGGAGACATTTGAAGAAGGGACTCGTTCCCGAAAGGTCATGTAAATTTTTACTTTCACTTAATTGTTCAATCTAATTTCTGTTTTTATGTTATTTGTGTAATCGCTTGAATTCATTTTTGTATTTGCCTGTGAAGTTACTCTATTAAAAAACAAAAAAAATATATATTAATTAAGAATTATTCCAAATAACTTAGAATGTACTGGATGTCTATAATTAAATTTCATCTATTCCACGCACTCTACAGCAAAAACTACTTATCGGAATGGCACCAAATTTGGGAAAGACATTCATTCAAAAAAAAAATAATTTCTAAGATCATCACCAAGGGGCTTTTACAGGCGTGTAGGGTATCAGAAATCCAAACTTCCGTTAGCACGTCATCCCTTATATCACTAGTTAAGTTACAGCCTCACACATCTTTTCATTCGCATTTGGTGTTCATTTCAAAATGACGTTAAGTTTACAAAAACGTGCCTTGAATGCGATCCTTGAATGTGAAAGCCGGAAGAGAACGAAAGCCTGTTGGAGCGCAGATGGTTGACGATGTAGCGACCAAAGTGGTAGAGGACAGGATATCAAATGTCAGAGCCAGCGTCAGTGTTTGACACATTGGACAGCCGTTGGGCCAACCAATTTCGACTGTCCACAAAATTGTTCGGAAGATTATGCGCTACTATCCTTACAAAATTTCTGCCGTTCTACAACTGCTGTCTCGTGATCCGTGTCAGCGAGAGACCTTCATTCTACGGTTTCTTAGCTCAGATCGAGGTTGAACAGAAATATTCCCCTGAACATTCTCTGGACGGACGAGCCCCTCCCGTCAGCTGTAAATATAGATTGGATAAAATGAGATTTACAAAGGCTGTTGTCTGCTAGATGTTAATATTGCCTTGTGACAATTTTAATTGCTAATAAACAGCTGCCGACTAGCGTGTGCTTCAGATTCACAGGTAAAGTCAACCCTTCAGAAAGGTTAGCCCCCTTCCCACCCCTTTGAAAAATCCTGGATCCACCAGTGAGGACGAAGCACATTTCCATCTGCATGGTGCAGTTAACATGAATAACTATCGCATTTGGGCGAGAGAAAATCCCAATGCATGCCTGAAAATTCCTTTAAATTTCCCAGAAGTGACAGTTTGCTATGGGTTTAGCTCGACATTCATTGTTGGACCGTTTTTCTTCGTCCTACTCCATGTTCCGTTACTGGCAATAGATATGCTGAATCACTGAAGTGGTTAGTGATGCATAACTAACAACGTCAGTGTCTTGATTCAACAGTGTTCATTCAAGATGGTATCTCTGCACACATCGTCAACTGTTAAACAGTTGCTCCCCAATCATCTCACTGACGACCATGTCATCATCCTTGCACTTCAGTACTACGTGACCTGCACGCTCAACGGATATTAACCCATGGGGTTTTTAGCTGTGAGGATATCTTAAAGATCTTGTTTTTCGTGACAACGGAGTAACCTTGAAACATCGTAAAGCAAGCAAATCACGTCACGTGCTCAACATTTCCAGGGACACTTTGTGTTTAACAGTTGAACAAGCAATTCGGCAATTTCGGATGGTAGCAAATAATGGTGGTCAACATATTGATCATTAGATGACGTGACTGTACCCATATCAGCGCTGTACTCCAATAATAATGTTTTTCCCATGGCATTATTAGGATGTACTGCAAATTTGGTGTAATTCCGATAAGTAGTTTTGCTGTAGATTGCGAGGAATAGGTGAACTTTAATTACAGACACCGTATTTTGCAATTTAAAAAAAAAAGTTGATTTTTCATAAAATGAATTTGAAATGAAACGTTTTTGAATGAGATGAATGAATTATTTCGAGGGCTCTATGACATAAAGGCCTAAGTGACATTTTTGTAAAAATTGAGTTACATGTCTTAAGTGAAATCCGAGAACCATATCTTTCATATGAAAAAGAGACGTAACTGAAAATTTCATTGCAACTGGTAGAATTCTGCTTCCATAAAAAGCTACTTCCATAGAACTGCAAGGCAATACAAACATAAAACCCTTAATAACTCGGAATGGAGATTTTGTCACTTAGGCCTTTATGTCAAAGAGCCCTCGATTTGCTTTAAAATCTCGTTCTTCAGATCAAAAGAAGATTATCAAAAGAAGAAAGAAAGAGTTAAATTGTTTAAGGTATTACGGATGAAATTAAGGCTACCACACATGGATGATTGATGAAATTTTATATACAAATTAAAGAAGCAATTAAAGAAGTTAAAAGTACACTCTTTGATGAAAAAGTCAGCTCATTAAAAGGAATTATTCAATTGATACAAAATTTGAAACGTTTTATGTACATATACAGATAACGAAATGATTAGAATTTCAGAACAATTGGATGATTTATCGGACAGAAAGAGCTACACAAAGAGTAGGTCAGTAAGGCATTGGTCCACCTCTCGCCTTGATACAAGCTGTTACTGAAGTGGCATTGATTGATACTGTTCGGGGATGGTGTTTTCCGGGAATTCTTGCAAAACGGCCTCCAAAAGGCCGGCTGATTCGTCGACATTCTGGGATGGTCGCAGGCGACACCCCATCCCATAGGGCGATCTGGCTGGCCAAGGAGTTTGTCGCAACCACGAAGACAATCAATGGAGAAGCGTGCCGTATATGGCCGGGCGTTATCTTGCTGAAAAGCAAGCCGCGAAAGGCTTACGTGCCGAGAAACGAACGGCAACACAACGAGTCGTAGAATTCCTCAGCGTACGTCTGTGCTGTGAGGGTGCCACGGAGGACTACCAAGGGGTCTGGCTATCAAATGAAATGGCACACCAGACCATAACTCCCTGTTGTAGGGCCGTGTGGAGTGAGACAGTAAGAGCGGGATCCTGACGATATTCTGGCGGTCTCCAGACTCGACTGCTCTGGTCGTCGGGGCTAAGTTGAAAACGGAACTCATCACTGAAGACACTTCGTCCCCAGTCAGCACAATTCCTCGCTGATCACGCCCGGCACCACTGCAGTCGCTCTTGATGGTGCGTACTGGTTAGTGATAGGGCGTAATGGCCATTAGATTCTGCTCCCATAGTCTTCTTGTAATGATCCGGCTGTTCACTTCAGTATTGGTCACACGTTGGATGGTTTACTGCGACGAATCTGGTGCTGTAACAGCTGCTTTGATAACACTGGTATACAAAAAAAGCTTTTTTTCTTTCACAAGGAATAAATAAACGGAATCTAACTATCTTTCCCATGCTGAGTTAAAATATGTTCTCAGATTTTTTCCATCAGGCAAGGTTTTTTTTGTGGCACGTGTTTAATGTTTTAAAAGAATTAGTACTCACGAAACACTAAATAATAAACTTTATTATTTATTTTGGCTTACTTAAAAAGTGGTATATGATGATTTTCCGCTACATTTTGCCTTCGGGATGTCTCTCTTCATGGTCCAGCTTTAGTCGGCCAGCATACTGGGACTCCATTTGCCTTGCTACCACTTTTCCATAATAGAACTGCTGATGAAAACGCTAACCATGCGCATCAGAGACAGTCCCAACATTTTCAGAGAAGTCTAGGTGGGATGATCGGGCTGGTGTTGATGTCCAAGAGCCTTCATTACTGAACAAACATTATTTCAAAAAACTAATGGCCTTCTTTAGAGAAGTAGTCATTTCTCATTGGATGGGAAAATGGTACTCATCATATGCCATTTTCAGTCCCTCCATTTCATTTGGAGGAACGGAAGGGTCATTCAACATAACAGTTATTTCTGCTTAACTAACATTAAAGGAATTACGTTCAAAATAAAATATAGAGTTAAGTATTCCAATTTAGCATCTGCAGTGAGACCTGTGCCACATTGTGAACAGTATCCTGAACCAAAGTGTCCAGATTTCATGACCTTAAGTGATAACTCCGACTCCGACCCAGCTCGTACTGAAGACGAAAGAAAGGAGGGAAGTGACCCTACATTTGAAGCAAGTAGTTCATCAAAACCTCACTTTTTTATATCAAGAAGATTTTAATGATCTTTTACGGGATTTAAATTTTTCTAAACAGTCGGCTGAGCTTTTGAGTTCCAGGCTTAAAGGTTGGAATCTACTCCAAAAAGATACACGGATATGCGTTTATCGTAGTCGCAATAGTGATTTAAATGACTACTTCTATATATAATTACTAACGTGTGTGATTTTTAATTTTAGTAAATATATACAATAAAACACAAAACTATTTACAATTAATTAATACTTTTAATTAAATTATTTATAATTAATATTTTTAATTAGTATTTACAATTAATATTTACAATTCAATTTTGTGTTTATAATTGACATTTGTAATTGAAAAGGGTATATTAAAAATTTTTTCCCGTTAACCGTCTAGGATGTATTGTATACATTTTTTAATTTTTTTAATTATTTTATTAAATTATTTATTAATTACATTATTTTTAACGAGAATTTTTTTTTTAATATAATCCAGTGAGAACCCTAACACAATGATACACAGCATACATTTGGGCCCAGTCTTTATCGAAATCACTAGCTTTACATCCAAAATAAAGCTCATATCATTTCCTCACAAGTGGCGTGAAATTTCGCCTCTGAGACTTGAAAGTCAGTTCTCCACAGACATATCAGAAATTGTTTGGTGATTTAAACGCTTTCTTGGAATAGTGAAACATTTATAAAACTCATAAAATTTATAAATAAAAACAATATACAAGAGCCTGTTGCCAGGCTCACTACAATGTCAATACAGGCTACATATTGGGCATTTGCTTAAAACATTGCAAATTTTGAACATATTAGAACATGCTTCAATATGAATAAGTCTTCATGGTGCCAAATTATTCGAATAAAATTACCACTTCTATAATTTACAAGCATTCTAATAAAAAATACCTAATATACAGAAGTATATTACACAGAAATGATTCTCACCAGAAAACTATGCCTGATGGAAAAATTCTGATTACATATTTGAATTTAGTAAACAAAACTACAGTAGAATCACTATTTAGTTTTGATATGAAGAAAATCATGTTGACCAGTGTAATCGTTCTGATTTATCTTCCCGTTCTGTCGTCGCCCTAGGCTGTCCGCTTCAGTCTTGTCGCTGAAATCTCCAATTCAAAACCAATTCCTGCCACCATCGTCTAATTGCCGCATCGCTCCGATCCAAATATCAAGCAATTCATCTGTTTTCCATCCAACCTCAGATAGTCCGATGCCACGTCCTCTTTCAAGCTCCGTCATCTGGTTGTAGTGGCCGCGAATTCGCAGGCGAGGCATTGTTACAGTCAAGATAGAAAAAAGCAATCAAAATCCGATGGAAGTTTTGTTCTTGAAAGTGAGAATCGGTCTTTAAACACACCATCACGATGCTCAGTTCCAAAGCGCTGTATCTCCGGATATTCATTCATTTGGTGCGAATTTTTGATCTTTTGCATATGAAAGGTTTTTGCATGTGAAGTTTCATTACTATCGGATTATTTTTTCGTGGTGCATCGATTCTTTGTCAAACACTGTAAATACAGTATAATATATAATCCAGATATGTCTCGTTGTACATAGATTAGGGATTTCAACGTGTAATAAAGAAGTACATTGGAAATGTAGTTTATTATTCGAAGTAAATAATAACAATAGGTCTCTACATTACGCCTTTCAACACAGTGATCGGAGATGTACGGAATATGGCATTAGATATGCTACCCAGTCAAGATCATTATGTTATTCAGGCTGGATCACCAACAAAATTTTGAAAAGCTGCTGCTTTAAAACTCGAAGTGCTTTCGATTCTGCTTTCATGATTTGGATTTTTCAATTTTTAGATTGTTGGGATATTTTGAAGAAATTTCGGTAGCGAGCCAAAACTGTTCTTTCTTATATTTTAACTTTTCATCTAAGATATACTTATATTTGCTTTGTATACTTATATTTGCTTCAGAAAACGAACAATTCTATACATATAGCATTATTTTTATAATCATAAATTTTATTGGATGAAAGGAATTTCTTTTAAAATAAAAGGTGAAAGTTTGATGTTTAGATTTGATTGCTGTGAGAAGTTTATTAAAAACTAATACATTTCATCGTTTGGATAAATGATTTTTTCTGAGGAAAGGGTACGAACTCTCAGGAGTTCACAGTTGCTTTGCAAAATTCCTTGCTATGCAAAGTTCACACTAAATTCCCTGCACACAGGTATAGTTTAAATTTGCCGAAGTTGTTTCCAGTGTTTTAAACTCTAACATTATGCCTTTACATTTTGTCTGTGGATTTAGGGAATTCTATCCGAATGTTGTAGCAATTGAAAAAGTTCCATTTCAAAATGGAAAAAAGATCTTCTCTCATGTCTAAATTTGAAGAACTCAACCAATTATTTTTTACGTCATTGGAGTCATACTTTCTAAATTGCTTTTTTAAAAAGTTATTTTCTCCAAGTCAGCTCTTTATTGCAATAGTCATATGGTTAATAGTAAGGTACCTGAAGTTAATATGGCCACCTTAATTTGAATATTTTTTTTTCATGATTATGGTATTGACTAAAAAAAAAAAAAATATATAGACAAGAACTTTAGCTCTTTAGGCGTAAGTAAAAAAATATTTCAAGATTTTTTTTTAAAACCCAAATGTTGTGTTTTTCAATCTTTGAAAAAGCTTGCACTGTGCAGATAATATGCCCTAGTGAAGGTAATGTGGCAAAATTCAAAAATATCTCTTTATTTTAAGAAAATATTTTTTTGTTAATGATTAATAATTTTGGGTTGAAACTAAATATGTCTTGACTTCAGTAAAATTTTCACACAGATAATTATTAACTTTCTAGGGGCCTACAACAAAAATTATTTCAAAGTTGCAATTTAGATCATGTGTGTGTATCCACAGAAAAAAAAATCATTAAATGATCAAAGCTTACAGAATATAAGAAATATCAATCATGGGTATATGTGTAGCAAATAAATACAGATTTATCGTCTTTTATGAGTCCAATACATTCCTCGTTTTTGTAATAAGGCCTACTGTGGCCATTTTACCTGATCACAGCCCATCTCGAAAAATCTCTTAATTATCAGTTTAATTAAAGAAGCATTGGGTATCTGGAACGAGCTTAGAATAACAACAGCAAGTGATATATGAACAATAATCATCAATTGCAAGCAAGGAAATAAAAGACAACAACAACAATAATATTATGTATATATTATGTATGTATTATGAGAAAACAATGAGTGTTTCTGTGATGGCAGTGACTGGATTTACAAAATGGCAGATTGCTTTCTTTCTATAAGTTATATAATCAACAACGTGTCAACAAGATAAACACTAGATTGTTCACTTTCTTACAATGAAACATGTTCAGCCTTCCAGAACACATCAAGTACTACTTTGGAATATTCCATTGTCTTTAGTCCTTAACTTTTGCCTCTATTTGGATCTACAGGGTAGATAGAAAATGCAAACACCTACTGAAAAAAGAAGCACAAAAAAATGCGCTTTTTCAAATTGTCGGTGTTATGAGGCTTGCGGTGTTTATAGGTTTTGACTTTTTCTCAATTTAAACGAAAAGTTTAAAAGATGGAAGAGAACATTATATTGAGAAAATGTTGGTATTTGAAAGTTCTATCGAACGATGTATCACTTATTCACAAACCCTCAGCGTTTGCAAGATACATGCAAAAATGCTAATTGTCGGTGTGTGACGCTGACCCGCAATACATCCGAGTTATTCGGAGAAGCCACAACGGGCTGGGAAGTTATATATTCTCCGACGATCGCAACATTAATTTGCTAAATAAATAAAGTTTTTTTTTTGAATGCTATATATGCAAGGGTTCCGGAGCGAAGCGACGGTACCCGGCTATTATTATTGTACATTATAAAAACGTATATTATAAAAAAGATTATTCTGTCTGTCATTCTAAGGTAGTTGATGCGAATGACATCAACTGGTAATATGGCCACATGCTGGTAATATGGCCACATATAATATTGCTAAAATAAAAAAATAAAAAAATAAAAAATTGATTTACCACTTTCCTAGTAGCCAGCTCTGCGGTTTCTCATTATGACACATAATGTCAACCTGCTGCTCTAAAGGAATAGGCTCGTCGAAAGTGAGGCAATATTAACGGAAGTAAAACAAATGCTATATTTTGAAATGCCCTGAAATTTTTGGAAAACACAAGATTGGAAAAGATGTTCTCAGCTCATTTTTTAAAAGCCATGACTTCCGCAACAGCCCACATATAATTTGAATAACTAAGCCAAATTTTGTTAAAATAAAATAAAATAAAAAATTGATTTACCAGTTTCAACAATAACAATAACGAATGTCCAACAGCCAATACCAATCCTGTCTGGGCAACAATGAGGGCACGTGCATCATCATTGTCTCCCACTTTGTTGAGTAGCGAGAGAGCGGCTACACAGCCGAAATTACGTAAAAAACGAGGTTTTACAAACTGATAAATGTTGACGCATGAACTTCATGCATTTCAGTGTAAACTTTATTTATGTCGGAAAGAAAAACTCAATGCGCTGATAATAATTGTGTAATCGCGATCCGTCGCTGTGAAGTGGGAAGAATATTCGAGACGCCATGTTTAAACATGGGCGTGACGTCAGGTCTGACGTGTTCCAACGCTGCACTGTGATTCGTTATTTCAAATTACAAAGTTACAAATTTACAAAGATCCATACAACTTTTGCCTATTAATACGATGATTTTTTAAAGGTTATCAAAAGATTTTCGAGGTTGCTGATTAGGTATATGATAATTAAAAAATATTCTATTAATAATTTGTGAGATAAGGGTTACTACTTTTTCTAGTAATAAAAATGCAAGCTTCAAATAAAAAAGTTATTTGCATTTATGTCACTCAAATTTTGACAAAAGAGTGAATAATAATGTTCGATGGCAAAAATTTCTATTAAGATTACAGTGCTAAAGTGCCTCTTAAAAGATCAGTTCAAATAATTAACCTTAATTAAAGTATCCAGATGAGTTGAGGATAGAAAACACTGTTGATGGGGCATTTGAGATGAAAATGTTTTTAATCTTTCAGTTTCATTAAGTCATTTGCAGAAATGAACTTTCTCACTACAATCTACATTCTCACTGTAATCTATTCACTACAATCAATTTTTTTAATTTTTTATTCTGATACTCAATTAATCAAAACCTTTTTTATTTTTGATTCATTTAGAACATGGAATTGAACCATCATTTAAAAAAACCACACACATACACAATTTTTATTTAATTTTTGAACATAATATAATTTATTAAAAGTAACTAATAATAACTAGTTGTTTGTTTTAGGCAGCAGTCAATCAATTTCATAAACTTAGAATTTTCTAAAAAAATAACAAACAAAAATATTTTATTTCTTTTTATGCTTCCTTTTGATAATGAATGAGTTCGATTTGATATTTACACTAAAAATGTCTTTTTTTCTGTTTTTTGACAAAATTAATTAAGCAAATTATTAACTCAGAACTAAAAAGAACATTGGCAAATCACATTCTTTCTTGACATTTTACTACAATTTATCTAAGCCTGTATATTTCCCTTGTTCAAATTCAAATGTGACGTACTTTGTCAGATTGTCTTAATCCCATTTCAATATATGTTAAATACAAGAGTTTATATTGGGTTTTGTTTTTGTTTTTTTACAAGATTGTAAAATCATTAATGTGTGAAAATAAAACTTTAGCAATAAACAAACAGACACTGTCAAAATGTAACCTTACAGCAGTTGTGAAGCAGTCTTGTAATGACGGAGAAACTAGGAGGAGATCGTGGATGTGGTCGACGAAAGTCGTGAAACAGAAGAAACCATTCACAACTAGAGCAGCCACAGCTAATCTTCTGCTGAGTTGAACCACACTGAGTAAGAGAAGAATTAGTGGAGCCACCTCAAATAAAAATTGCGAAAAGAATCCGAAGCGGTTCTGGATTTGCAGCAGCTCAACACAGAGAATAACACATACAAACATAATGACCTCCGCTGCCAGCGATCTCCAGATACGATTGGTGTCAAAGACAGAGAAGATCAATTTGAGCCAAAGTCCCTCAGGTAGGCCTAATGCAGTAAGAAGCAAGAAATTGACTGGGAAAATGTTTCTACATACCACCAGACTGATACGAAGAACCAGGAAGAGAAGGAAGAGGTGTCCATAGTACTTACTATCCCACAAAAAGAAGTTCTGTTCAATCCTCTTTGAAAAATAGATGACGACGAATACGACGAAGAAATGCCACAGAATAACAGTAACAACTTTAGCGATGAAAACACATTGTTCATTCCAGTCCTGAGCTTCATCCATTTTAATTCAAGGAATATTCAAAGGCAAATAGTTTAAAGTCTCTTGAAAATTTTGAAAAGGCATACGAACTAAAGAGAACAAATCGTTATGACTGCCATCACAAATTAAAACAAGAGATTATTTTTTATTAATAATAAAATATTATTAGCAAGAAAGTAAAGAAATCATTTCATTATTGAGTATTGCTTCCTAACCAAGTCTCGCTCTGATCATTTGAAATTGCTTTCAAAACCCAATCAAATATTTCGTTATATCTATTTGAACTCCTTGAAATAACCAATCCTAGTGAGGCTTTAATAACGGATCAGTAAAACAATAATGATGTTGAATGTCTAATGATAAACCAATTCTTTAGCCTCAACAATTCCGGTTTGCATTTTCTTTTTTTTAATTGATTTTTTGACAATTATTGCATTTCATTTTGATTTTACGTCACTCGATTAAAATTTTGTGACGAAAAGATCCTTTACATATGACCCACGATTAAATGGATGTAGAAAGTTTTACGTAATTCAAAACAAGAATCACTTCCACAAAATAAACCATCTATTTGAATTCTACAGAATACAAAAAAATCTTTTGTTTTTATGTTTTGGTCTCAAATTCGGTTAAAGCCAAATGCCAAAGAGATGAGGTTTATCAAACGCAGATCCTCAAATAGTGGTAATAAAATACAGTATCAAATATTGTCGATGCATTATAACAAACAAATTTCAAATTGAAACAATCAGAAAAACAGCTTATCCAACTTAAATAAATGTATATTTAACCTTTATAAAATAATAGTGACTCGTAAAAATGAGCATTTCTAAGGTCAGTCATTATTTTGGATTTGTAATTTGCACGGAACATCTCACATGCATCGGCAGTGAAGGAGTTAAACAGGTTTTGAAGAAAAATATGGAAAAAGAAGTAGTGTTTTACAGTATTCCAAAAGACAAGATGAAGAATAAAAAGGAGATTGTTGGACTGTTCTCTTTAAAGTAATGGAAAAAAAGCCTTGATCGACTTGGATCGTATTTCAGAAATCATTACAGTCCGATTCCTATGAAAAGCACGAGAGTTGATTTAATTTTATGCCCCCGGTAATAATAGATGAAGAAAATAAACATACTTCTACAAAAGCTATCAGAAAACCTGTGAAAAGTCAAAAAAATAACAGGATATCAAACTCAGGAATAGCTTCAAGTAAGAACTAGACGAAAGAGAAGTTTAAAATAATAAATATGAAGGAAGTAATAAAACAACATCGGCAAAGTCTCATTGAGGTTAGTTTCTAATGGACGGATCACTATTTCCATATAAAAAGATGATCCTAAACAGCACTAGACAAACAGACCAGAAACCAGATAAACCATTTGACCATTAACAAAACATGGAAACTTCCCTACTCGAATAAGAAACAAGAATCAGAAATAGAATTGTTGTAGTCAGTGATCACCATTTTAAGATAGCTTCGTTACAGTAATTGTAGCAGCAAAAAGAATATGTAAAGTAGTTCTAAGATGTAAAGTAGTACAAAGAAGTAATCACAAAACAACAAAAGACGAATTTTGTCAACACTATTAAAGGCATTCGAAATATCACGAAATAATTCGAAATAAACTAGGAAGGCATTGCTTTATAAAAAAAATGAGCGAAAACAAAAAACAAAAATTAAAAACCTTAGTGAAAGCATGCTTCACATCGAGACTTTACTGATCAAACTATAGCTGACAACTCAATGGTCGAACATGGGAAGGAGGGACGTTGGCTCCTGAATATATCCTTAGAATATATTCCAAAGGTGTTTGCAACTCTAACCAGGACTGTGAAAACCGTTTGCCGATCCGACTTTTCGTTTCACATCGAGACTTTACTGATCAAACTATAGCTGACACTCAATTCAAATTGTTGCTTTCTAACATTTAAGATAATAGTGGAAATCCAATGAAAACAATACCTCGAACATGGGTGGGGGGGGGGACATTTGACCCCTGAAAATACCCTATTCCTATGTTGTTTGGGCCTCTAGCACAATGATGAAACCAGTTGGTCAATCCCACCTTCCATTCGGGAGGTATTAGGGGGGAGGGGTATAATGACACAACGCGAAAAATGTCGAATATGGGAAGGAGGGGGCATTGGCCCCCGAATATACCCTAAGGTATTCCAACGGTGTTTGGTACTCTCAACAGGACGGTGAAAACCGTTTGCTGATCCGTCCTTTCGTTTCACACCGGGACTTTACTGATCAAACTATAGCTGACAGTCAATTCAAATTGTTGCTTTTCTGCTACTTAAGCTAATAGTGGAAATCCAAAGAAAATAATATCAAATATCTCGAACATGGGGGCAATATATTAACGCCGTTTTGATGCCACAGACGATCCGAGTGGTACCGGAAATTCACAGAAAATTTTTCGAGAAGATTCATCAATGTTGCAGGATACAGCTACAGAGGAAAGTTGCCGCCGGGAGAGGTACCTGCAAAGGTCAAGATTAATGCTGACTTTTACAGAGAGCATATCCTGGAACCCTTGTATCGTGACGATATTTCCGCATGGTACGGCTGTGATAAAAGGAAAGTGTGGATTCATCAGGACAAGGCGTCAAGCCATAGAGCTAGAGCGACCCAGCTGTACACGGCCAATAAGGCGACTGAAACCGGGAAACGAGCATCCCATACTGTATGATTCCTGTAAAATCCCCCGATGCATCTCCAATGGACTTCTGCGGATTCAGATTACTGAAACGGTTCTGGGAACCCGACTACCGAAAAGAGTAGAAACGGCCTTGGAAAGCTTGCAAAGAGGGGTGAAAAAAATTCCCCTCTTGTACCTCCAACGCAGCCTTCTTCAATGGAAACTCCGATGCCGAGGCATTGCCAGAATGCAGGGGCACCCATTGAACATAACCGGTTGTGAAGAAAAGGGTTCTGCTTTGTCTACAACGTGATCAAAATCGACAGAATAAACGTGAATCAACCCTCCGTATCTATGCAGGGAAAGAAATACTAAAGAAATACGCTAAATACTGAAGAAAAATGCTAAATTTCCTGCAAGCAAATTGCAATCCCTGTGTCACAAAATCTAGGAGAAAGAAGAATACCAAGTATGTGGATTTGAGGCATATTAACAAATATACTTAAAAACGAAGAAGGACATTGAGAAATTGTATGAAATGGAGAGTATTTGATTTACTCTTTATCCCTGTATTATTCCTGCTAGGATAATAACAAGATACTGAAAGGGCATAATTGCTGTGTAAGAATAGAGTTAGCAAGATTTACAGTAAGTATATATTGTCGCATAGACCACATTAACAAACTTAGAATTATTATCCAACAATGGCTAGTATCAACCGTCATTGACTTTTTAAAAGCATTCGATAGTCAGAAGAGAACCATGCTCTGATACTGTGAAGTACTTTGGAATCCCAGAAAAAATATTAAGTAAGTGAAAAAAGAAATATTATGGATACATCTGCCAACTTGAAAATTGTGGAAGTTTATCAGAATCTTTTAAATATAAATGCAGAAAACAAACAAGGATTCATCATGTTAACAAATCCTGTTTACTGTATTATAAAGTTTGATAAAATAATGAGAAAGAAATAACAAAAGTTAAAGAAAAGGTTACACTAGAGTCTTTATGGATAGTAAAACCAACATTGCTAAAAACTACGACCTACTAACCAAAGAAATGAGATTGAATGGAAAGAGTTGTCAATAACCTTTTGATAAAGTTTGAAAATTGCTATGTGGGACTTCCAGAAAAAAATCTTGTGCAGCACCAGATCCAAAATTATTGTACTCTAAATCAGTCAAAGAATAATTTATTAATCAACTGTCAACATAGTATTGAAGATTTAATATTAAAGCTCAGTTCTGATTAGAAGTCGAACTTCTAGCATCATTTTATAACGCAATTTACGATGGAAGCCCAAATAAGTTGGCCTTAAGTAACTCATAAACTGATTTATATAAAATTTTAGATATGAAAATACAAAAAATACAGTACATAAAAAATGGAAAGCTTTCGAACTCCTCAGCCGTCAATCTTTATCATATATTATTATTTAGGCACTTTATTCCTGAACAATTTCTGAACTATTTCTGAACAAATTTTATTAAATTTTGGTATTAATAAACTGAACTTATGGGCCCCATTTAGGTACGGGATAAAATAGAAGAAACTCAAATAATTATTTAAATAAATATTAATGCACTCATTTACATCACATTTCATGTACAAAGAGATGAATCTTATTTGAATTTTGGTGATTCTACACCTGCTTTAACTACTTTTCCTAGAGGTATTTTTCCCTTTTGTAGCTTAAATATTAGAGCTGTCATATTAATTAATTTTTACAATGCATGTTTACAGAATGTGATAGTTAACTTTAGACTTGGTTTATTGTTACTTAATAAGAGCTACTTTGATCAGAGCCAAAACTTTTCGACTTAAAGGAACATTTTATTTTCTTGTAAAATAAAAACATTTTATTTTTCTGTTTATATTTCTTTAATACGGAAAAAAGCTTTGTAATAATTCCAGTGCTATTTATTTAAAAGAATGCTAATAATAAAATATTATATATTGCAGGACAGAATTTTAAAATTCAAAAACCGTATTTCTGTTTATGAAAGCGTAATGCCAATTTATCTAGTGTTAGTTTTAATAATTTCGATATTTCTACTGAAACGCAATATTAATGGACTTTAATTCATTGAAATAAAACACATTCACTCAAAACACATTCATTGAAATAAATTTAGACAGAGAATATATTGAAATTCAAACAAAAAAAACGTAAGTAATATTTCGATTGAAAGGCATTTGAAAAAGGAACTCGTTTCCGAAAGGTCATGTAAATTTTTACTTTCACTTAATTATTCATTCTAATTTCTGTTTTTATGTGTAATCGCTTGAACTCATATTTGTATTTTCCTGGGAATTTAATCTATTAAAAAAGAAAAAAATCTATAATAATTAAGAGTTTTTCCAAATAACTTAGAATAAACAAGTGTCTGTAATTAAACTTCACCTACTCCACGCACTCTACAGCAAAAGCTACTTATCGGAATGGCACCAAATGTGGGAAAGACATTCATTGAAATAAAAAAATAGTTTCATAAATCATCAACGGGGGCGTTTGCAGGCGTGTATGTATTAGAAATGCAAATTTCCTTTAGCACGTCATCCCTCGCATCTATTTAAGCAACTATTTAAACAACAGCCTTGCACCCATTTTCATTAGCAAAATGACATTAACTTTACAAGAACGTGCATACTTGTGAAATTGTTTTACCAAAACAGGAATTCTGCAACAGAAGCTTTGCAGGGGTTTAGGTCGTTAAAAGAGGTCCGATGCTGTCCAATGACTACAAATTGGTTTTGAAAAATGATCGTCAAATTTGAAGAAATAGGGTCGTTGAATGTGAAAGCCGGAAGTGGACGAAAGCTTGTTGCCGCTCAGATGGTTGATGATGTAACGACCAAAGTGGAAGAGGACTCGATGTCAAATGTCAGAGCCAGCGTCAGTGTTCGGCGCGTTGCGCAGTCGTTGGGCCAACCTGTTGCCACGGTCCACAAAATTGTTCGGCACATTATGCGCCACTATCCTTATAAAATGTCTGCCATTTAACAACTGCTGCCTCCTGATCCGCGTCAGCGAGAGACCTTCATGCTGCAGTTTCTTAGCTCGGATCGAGAACAGGAATATTCCCCTGAACATTCTATGTCTATCTGCATGGTGCAGTTAATATGCATAATTGTCGCATTTGGGCGAGAGAAAATCCCAATGCATGCCTGAAAATTCCTTTACAATCCCAAGAAGTGACAGTTTGCTATGGGTTTATGTCAACATTGACTGTTGGACCGTTTTTTCTGCGTCCCACTCCGTTACTGTTCCGTTACTGGCAATCGATATGCATCACTAACCACTTCTGTGATTCCAGACTCCAACAACGTAAGTGTCTTGATTAAACAGTGTTCATGCAGGATGGTAGCTCTCCACACATCACCAACTGTGTTAAACAGGTGCTCCGCAATCATTTCACTGACGACCGTGTCATCAGTCTTGCACCGTGTCATCAGTGGCCTGCACGCTCAACGGATATCATCCCAAGCGATTTTTGGCTGTTGGAATATCTTAAAGATCTGGTGATAACGTGACAACGGAACAACCTTGACACATCTTAAAGCAAGCAGATCAAGTCACGAGCTCCACATTTCCAGGGACACGTTGTGTTCAAGTGTTGAGCAGGCAATTCTGCATTTTCGGATGGTGGGCGTTAATGGTGGTCAACATATTGATCATTTTGTGACGTAACTGTACCCTTATCAGCGCTGTACTGCATTGTCATTGTCAGGATACACGGCTACAAACGTGATTTTTGGAACTAAGTTTTTTTTTTTTCAATGAATATATTTCCCATAGCCTAATTAGGATAATAAGCATCCTAATTATTAAGTATTCAGTACTGCAAATTTGATTCATTCCGAAAAGTAGCTTTGCTGTAGAGTGCGTGGAATAGGTGAATTATAGAAATAGGAAAAAAAAAGAAAAAAGGTCCAAAAATTGTTAAATTAAGAGTAATTTAACTCTATCCTTTTTCTTTTACTTTTAATTCTTATTTTAACATTGTATTTTTAATAATTTTTTAATTCATCGAGTCTTTTATGTCTAAATGTATATTTTAAAGCTTTTCAGGTCCTTACACCTCAGTCATTTTAGAAAGTTTCGCCCTCCAGAATACAAACTCCACCTTGGACATAACCTAGTAACGGCGCACTGTTAATACCACAATTTACGTCCAGAGAGCCACCATCAACTCAACACACCTTTCTATGGGGACACAAGGGCAACGGCGCACACTTAATACTACAATACACCACCAGATGGCCACCATCACCTTGTCACACCTTTCTACGGGGATACAACATCTTCAGAACTTTTATATAGTTTCATAATTTGTACAACCCTGCATTGAAGAAGCGTCATCTGATTGATGCAAAACCATGGTCGTGTTAATTAATATTTTAATGTAACCTTTTTTTTTTAATTGTAAATAATTTTTTAAGTAAATTGTAATTCCTTTTATTATGTATTACATTAAGTGAGTTAGTTTAAACATGTGCGTCGACTTGGACATTGTATCTTATTATTGTTTAAGGTTTCCTTTTGTTTTTTTATTTTGTAAGTACACTCTTTGACAAAAAAAATCCACTCACCAAAAGGAATTATTCAATTGATACAAAATTTGATACGTTTAATGTACATGTACAGAAAACGAAATGATTAGAATTTCGAAACAATTGGATGATTTGTTGGACAGAAAGAGCTACAGAAATTGAGCAGGTCAGTATGGCGTTGATCCACCCCTGGCCTGGATACAAGCTGTTACCAAAGTGGCATTGATTGATACGGTTCGGGGATAGTGTTCTTGCCAAACGCTATTTGGATTTCTTGCCAAATGGTCTCCAAAAGGCCGTCTGATTTGTCAACATTCTGGGATGGTAGCAGGCGATACCCTATCCCATCCCAAACGTGCTCAATAGGACAGAGGGAGAGAGAGAGAGATCTGGCGATCTGGCTGGCCAAGGAAGTGCGTCGCAACCACGAGGACGATCAATGAAAAGACGTGCCCTGTGTGGCCGGGCGTTATCTTGCTGAAAAGTAAGCCACGATAAGAACAGCAACACAACGAATCGTAGAATTCGGCAACGTATCGCTGTGCTATGAGGGTGCCACGGAGGATTACCAAGAAGGTCTCGCTATCAAATGAAATGGCACACCAAACTATAACTTCCTGTTGTCGGACCGTGTATCGTGATACAGGGATCCTGACAATTTCTAGCCGTCTCCAGACGCAGGGGCTATGTTCAAGATGGAACTCTTCATTGAAGACACTTCGTCCCCAGTCACCACAATTTCACGTTGATCACGCCCGGCACCACTGCACTCGCTCTTGTTCGTGCATAGTGTTAGTGATAGGGCGTAATGGGCGGCGTAACGGCGCTGCCGTAGTCTTCTAATAATGATCCGGCTGATCAGTTCAGTATTGGTCACACGCTGGATGGTTCACAGCGACGAATCTGGTGCTTATAACAGCTGCTCTGACAATCGCTCTGATATATCTTCCCGTTCTGTCGTAGCCCTAGGATATCTGTTTCCATCTTGTCGCTGAAATCTTCAATTCAAAACCCACTTCTGCCAGATTCGTCTAATTGCCGCATCGCTCCGATCCAAATGCTGTTTGTCCGTCCAACCTCAGGTAATCCGATGCCAAATCCTCTTTCAAGCTGCGGCATCTGGTCGTAGTCCACGGATCTGTTATCCAGTCAAGATCATTATCTTACTCACCAACAAAATATTGAAAAGCTGTTGCTTTAAAACTCGAAGTGCTTTCGACTCTGTTTTCGAGATTTGAATTTTTCAGGTTTTAGAATATTGCGATACTAGGAGGGAAATTTCGGTAGCGAACCAAAACTGTTCTGTCTTGTATTTCAACTTTTCCCATCTAAATAGAAATTTAGCTCAGATGTTTATTAGATATACTTATATTTGCTTCAAAAAATGAACAATTGTATACATACAGGGTGTTTCAAAAATACACGGCATAATTTCAGGTATGTATTTCCCACATGTAGACAATCAAAATAGTTCATTACAACATATGTCCGGAAATGCTTCATTTCCGAGTTATGGCCTTCACAACATTGAAAATCACCGGAACGTTTTTCGT
>JAFIDM010004315.1:72535880-72560243 GCA_023159025.1 Thereuonema tuberculata
ATTTCCTAATGCATTGATGACCGTACAGTCAATGGGAAGTAGGGGCTCACACAAAACCAGACCGATAAACATAACACTGCCTAACAAAAGACAATGAGGTAAGACAGTCTCTGTTTTTTGCTGAGAGGCCAGTCACAGCCCCTCTGCGACTCCAATAGCTGTTAAAAATGCTAAGGCAATTTTAAGATCGTTTATATCAGGTAGACTAAAAAGACGGTTGATTGCCACGATTCCAACACTGAAATACTTGAGGAAAGAATGAAGATTGTAATCAAATGAGTCTCGACAAATAACAGTTGCGACGATGACACCTATATGCCGTAAGAGATATTGTGGGGTTTTAGCGGAAACCACTTTAGTGTTCAGAAGAGACTGAACGCCACCTGGGACTCCATCATGGCATACACAGGTAAATTATGGATATCATTATTTGCATGGTTTTATTATAAAGAATATTTGTCAAGGATCAATTGCCAACAATAGACTTCCTTTCTTTGCTACGTAGGTATTATTAGATATTTAGAACTATTATTTAATATTAGCTACTTTCATGATTTATTACTTTTTAAAAAAGAATTGTTTATATTTGATGAATCTAATTTTTGCTTTTAAAAAGTTAAATTTTTTTTTTAAAAAGCCTCATTTTTTTTTAGAAAGAAGTTGAATTTATTTAAACAGAAGTTTCCTTTCGAAAGCTGCCTCAAAAACCTTCTCTGTTCTCACGTGAATCGTAATATTTCTTCTGCAGCTACCAATATTTCTAAATAAATAACTAAATAAATAAATTAAATAAATAAATAAATAGTACAAATCGTCTTCGACAGGTTCAAAACAAATGGTATTCGCAGGTTTTAAAAATAAATTGGAGTGATTTTTCTAAATTTTAATTCCATTTTTTTAATGACAAACCAACTTCCAAAATATTAAATAGTCGATCTTTGAAATTTTTAAAATATGATCAATTTTGTTGAGATGAGGGGACTGAGTATATTGTTCAAACGATTATGTTTTCTTTTGATGAATTGGCTTTGTATTTATTATTTCAATCTATATCATACATTTGTTCCTTTACTTTGTTTTGTATTCGTGCACATCCTTTGTTTCCACAGTTTTTTGAGTCATTAGGCTAGTAAAAGGAATTAACGAAATAAATTCCGAAAATTCGCCATATCTGTATGAATATCGTACTTATTTCTTTTGAGTTGAGGGGGTGAGTGTAAGTTGACTGAGAATTTTCTTTTTCAAACTTTGGTTTCAATGGTCTTTCAAGTTTACTATGAATATGGGAAAGGGTTTATTTTATTGTTTTCATTTACGTAATTTTTCTCATTAAATTGTGATAATATTAACTATATGTTAACTAAGAAAACCAAGAAAAAGACTTATAACCTAAAAAGTTTAAAACAAAAATTGGAATTACATGAATATTTCATGTAAGCGATCTGAATACGCGATCTTAAGTAGAAATGTATTTGAATCTTATGATACTGTAATTAATTATCAATTAAGATTTAAACCCTTAATTAAAGAATAAGACTTAAGTATGATTCAACAAAATTCTAATTTTCACTATGACACCGATTTGCTATCAATTACAAATAATCCTCCGAATAAAATTCAACCAAAATCAAAATATTTAAAATGTCTTTCATGCTTAATCGGTATATTTGTATCTTATATAAGGTTTGTACATCTTTTGAAAGGTACTTAAGAAATCTTGCACCTTCCTTTAGTTACAAACTTTCACTCATTAAATTGTACAACATTTTGGAATCCTTCTGAAATTCCTGACAGATTCTTGAGAGATAAATTTCTTCCTAAAAATTAAGAAATGAAATCTTCAATACATCTACATAGGTCTATCCCATAAGTCATGAAACTACCATAAGGTCTAATAAGGGTAAGAATTCGTTACGGCAGACATATAAATATAATTTGGGAAGATATTAACGTTTTGGATTATTAAATTGTGGCGATAGCAATTTTTTTTCTTCTACCATTTCGATTTCCTGAGAAATCCCCGGAAACTCATGTTTTGAATATAATTCTCGTATTTCTCCAAAAAGTTGGTTTTAAGGGAGTTTCGAGGTTGCTCATCTCGAGTAAGATAATTACAAAATTTTATCCTTTTAGCCAGGCTTGAATGGAATGAATATGTATAAATATTTAGTATTGCAAAATTCTTGTGTTATATTTAAACCATCTTAGGGGCATGGCTAAGGATCAATATATTCCTAATGAACCCATGTCCAGAAACGCCCCATTAAGGCGCTAGGTGGTCCTAAAGTGAACCTTTCTGACAGAAATATTCTTTGCGATACCATCCGAAATGTTTTACAGGCGAGCCCCTACATTGATCTGGGGATGCTATTTTTGTTTGTTTCCCTGCGAAATCCTCTGGAGGCCAGCCCACACACTGATCTGGGGTGCTATTTTTGGTTTGTTTCAATTGAAGAAAACACAAATAGCACCCCGAGATCAATGTGTGGGCTCGCCTGCAACACATTTTGGATGGTGTAGCTAAAGAATACGTTTTCTCGAAAAGGCTCACTTTAGGACCACCTAGCGGCTTAACAGGGCGTTTCCAGACGTAGGAATATATTGATCCTTAGCGATGCCCCTACACGTGGTTTGAATACGACACACGAATTTTGCCACACCATGTATATATTAATATATACTGTATATTCAGCAATGAAAATCTATTTTTTAAAGGTTATCAAAAGATTTTGGAGGTTGCTGATTAGAAATATGATATACGAAATATCTATTAGTAATTTGTGTCATTAGAGCTACTACTTTTTACAGTAAGAAAATGCAATCTTCACGTTATTTGCATTTATTTCACTCGAATTTTGACAAAAGCGTGAATAATAATGTTCGGTTACAAAAACTTCAATTAAGTTTACAGTGTTGAAATATCTATTAAAAAATCAGTTCAAATAATTAGCCCCAGTCAAAGTAACCAGGGATGTTGAGGTTGCTATCACTCACTGGTGATGACGCGTTTGAGATGAAAATGTTTTTAATCTTACATAAGGTCATATGCAGAAATGAACTTTTTCACTACAACCTACATTCTCACTGTAATCTATTCACTACAATCAATATTTGTAATTTTTTATTCTGGTATCAAATCAATCAAAACTTTCTTATTTTTGATTCATTTAAAACAAGTAATTGAACCATCTGTTAAAAAGAACAAACTATGCAATTTTTTTCTGTTTTTTAAGTTTAATTTAAGCAAACTATTAACTCAGAACTATAAAGAACAATGGCAAATCACATTCTTTCTTGACATTCTACAATAAGGTATCTATTTTCCTTGTTCAAGTTCAAATATTAAGCATTGCATTTCAGAGTCTGATTGTCTTAATCCCATTTCTATGTTTGTTAAATACAAGAGTTTATATTAGGTTTTGTTTTTTTTTTTTTATAAGAAAGTAGAAGTGGAATCATTAATTTGTGAAATTAAAAGTATAGCAATAAACAAACAGACACTGTCAAAATGTAACCTTACAGCATTTGAGAGGCAGTCTTGCAATAACGGAGAAACCAGGAGGAGATCGTGGATGTGGTCGATGAATTTCGTGGTACAGAAGAAAACAGTCACAAGTAGAACAGCCACAGCCAATCTTCTGTTGAGTTGAACCAGACTGAGTAAGATAAAAAATAGTAAAGTCACCTGAATTAAAGGATAGAATCCGACGCGGCACTGGATCTGCAGCAGCTCAACACTGAGAATAACACATACAAATACAATGGCCTCCGCTGCCAGCGATCTCCAGATACGATCGGTGTGAAAGACAGAGAACATCAATTTGAGCCAAAGTCCCTCAGGTAGGCCTAATGCAGTAAGAAGCAAGTAATTGATTGGGAAAATGTTTATAAATATTGTCAGGCTGAGACTAAGATCCAGGAAGAGAAAGAAGAGTCGTGCATAGTACTTACGAGCATTACCAGTGCCCTTACCATTGTACAAGAAGATTTTCTCTGCAATACTCTTTGAAAAATGTATGACGACGAATATGACGAAGAAATGCCACAGAATAACAATAACAACTCTAGCAATGAAGACACATTGTTCATCCCAGTCCTGAGCTTCATCCATTCTAATTCAAGGAATATTCAAAGGGAAACAGTTTAAAGATTCCTGAAAATTTTGAAAAGGCCTACGAACTAAAGAGAACAAATCGTTATGACTGCCATTACAAATTAAAACAAGAGATTATTTATTAATAATGAAATATTATTAGCAAGAAAGTAAAGAAATCATTCCATTATTGAGTATTGCTTCCTAACCAAGTCTCGCACTGATCATTTAACATAGATTTCAAAACCCAATCAAATATTTCGTTATATCTGTTTCTATTTGAACTCCTTAGAAATAACCAATCCGAATGGGGCTTTTATAACAGATCAGTAAGTGAATAATGATGTTGAATGTCTATTGAGAAACCAATTCTTTAGCCTCAACAATTCCTGTTTCATTTCCTTTCTTTTTAATTAAGTATTTCACAATTATTGCATTTCTTTTTGATTTTATGTCACTTGATTAAAATATTGGAACGAAAAGATGCTTTACATAAGAACCACGCTTAAATAGATGAAGAAAGTTTTACGTAATTCAAAAAAACAAAATTACTTCCATTAAATAAATCATCTGTTTAAATTCTATATTTAAATTCTATAACATCCTTTTGTCATTATGGTCTCAAATTCGGTTAATGAAAAATGCCAAAGAGATGAGGTTTTTCAAACTCATAATCCTAAGATAATGGTAATAAAAAACACTATATCAAATATAGTCGATGCATTATAACAAAAACAAATTTCAACTAGATTGAGACAACCAGAAATACAGTTTATCCAGCTGAAATAAATGTATATTTAACCTTTATTAAAATAATAGTTATGTTATGTTATTTAGATAATGTGAGTGACACAGAAACCAAGCACTGCGATCGAAGGTCTATTAAAATGGACTCGTGAAAATAGTCATTATTTTGGATTTGTACTTTATCAGAAACCATGAGAAAAAAGAAATAGAATATCAAACGTTGGAAAATAGCTTCAGTTCAGAACAAGACGAAAGAGAAGTTTAAAACAGTAAATATGAAGAAGGAAATAAAACTGACAATGGGCAAAGTCTAATTGAGGGTAGATTCTAATGGACGGATCACTATTCCCATACAAAAAGATGATCCTAACATCACTAGACAAACAGACCAGAAACCAGATAAACCATTTGACCATTAACAAAATATGGAAAATCCTCTAATAATTCGAATAAGAAATAAGGATCAGAAATAGAACTGTCGTAGTCAGTGATCACCATTTTACGATAGCTTCATTACAGTAAGTATAGTCGTAAAAAGAAATATGTAAAATAATTGTATCAATGAATTAACGACAAAACAACAAAAGACGAATTCTTCATCACTATTAAAGACATTCGATGTATCACGAAATGATTCGAAGTCAATTAGCAAGGCATTTATAACTGAAATGGGAGAAAACAAAAAACAAAAATTAAAGTCTTAGTGAAGACATGCTTCACACCGAGGCTTTACTGATCGAACTATAGCTGACAACTCAATTCAAATTGTTGTTCTTCTAACATTTAAGCTAATAGTTTTCATTATTCCAACGAAATCAATGCCAAATATCACGAACATGGAGGGGGGGGGGCATCTGCCCTGTAAATATCCTATTCGATTCGACCTTACAATGACACAATGCCAAAAATGTCGAACATGGGGAGGAGGGGCGTTGGCCTCTGAATCTACCCTAATATATTCCAACGGTGTTTGGGCGTCTGAACAGAATCGTGAAAACCGTTTGCTGATCCAACCATTCGTTCGGGATTTTATTTAATCTGGACAGACACGGACGGACGGACAGAATAAGTGCAATAGCTACCGATTTTAGTCGCTATCACAACAACTCCAAATGGGTCGCAAATAAGAAAGCTTCTTGAAAAAGGTGGAAGTTTAGTAACCATGCTGACAAAGGTTACAAAGGAATTGTGATTGAAAGTGTTGCTACCAAACGAAATAGTAACAGAATTATATTAGATGACAAAAAAGATTATCAGGAAAATACAAGAATAATAACTCATTCTTGAGAGATAAAAAAGAACACTCTTAGTCACCAATGACAATCAATTAAGAATATGAAAAGAATACTTTCAAGATCTGCTAAATGAAAAAGAACACATGGACCAGACAGAAGATCAACAATTAAGTTTATGTTCTAAACTCAAATTAAACGTAATCAGTTTACCAAACATTATAAAATTACGGATGGTTGATTCACATTCATTCGTCGATTACAAGGACGCGCGATTCCAATCCAAATTTTGCATTAACAATCGCGAATCTGTACTTAACTATATCCATAATCTTGCTCCCATTCCTAATTCTAAGTTAGTTTCATTGGACATTATCAATTTATACTCGTCTTTAACTCGCAGCTTGATTATAGACGCAGTTCAGCTCGCCATTGACAGTGATATTGATTACATGGAAGATGAAATTATTTTCAATATGAATGAATTTGTTAACCTCTTAGCCCTTTTGTTCCATTTACAGATGTTTTCATTCAATGATATAATTTACGCACAAACGGCAGGTACATTTATGGCAGCGATTCTCAACTTGTGGGGCGTGATAAAACTAAAGGGGGGGGGGGGAGAAGATTAAGAAAAAAAAGGTATTTAAAAAAATAAGTTTGGGGGTTTTTTTTTTTTGTTTTTTTTTTTGGTTGAACAGATAGGTTTGGAGGTTTTTTTTTTGGTTGTAGGGGGGGGGGCGATGAGAATTGTGATTGAAAATTAGGTCGCAAGTACCAAAAGGTTGAGAAACACTGATTTATGGGATTGCTGTCATTCGCGATTTTAGCGGAGTGCGTAATGAATTACATTGAATTCAAAGTGTTTTCCTTAGACAGTATAATCAACAATGTTCATTACATAAGTGGATATGTTGATGACTTATTGTTAATCATTAATGAACTGTATATTAATGAAACCCTTAATGATTTTAACAGCATCTGTCGGCACATACAATATACTAAGGAGAAGGGAAATAAGTGCATTATTCCCTTTCTTGATTTACAAATTGAAAAACACAATAAATGTTTTCATACTTCAGTTTTTAGGAAAGACACTGACGCTATAATCACCGTGAACTTTGAAAGTGCAATTTCCGTCAGTAATAAACGGAACGCGTGCAGAAGAGCTTGTGGTATATGTTCCAATGATACTTTATTTAAACAAGAAATTGATATTATAAGGTATATATTTATTAATAATGGTTTTCCTCCTAATATTATTAATGAATATATTAAGAAATCCCTCCAAACATTTAAATATAAAGAAGTGTCTAAAAGCCATTTTCATTCGGCTTCCAATGATGATGAAATTATGCAACACTAAAATAATTATGAAAGCGACCATAATCGAAAATAAAATAAAAGAAAAAATATTAAAAAATACGCGACACTTACCTATGATGAAAAAATGCATAACAAATTAAAATCTATCCTTCATAAACACGAAAATAGGTTTAGCTTATAAACCCAATAATAGTATCTTAATCGGAAAAAAGCACCTTATCATAATAGAAACCCAAAAAATTTAGAAAAACAAAACACCGTTTATGGGATAAAATGTAAATCCGTGCAAAATGAAAACCAATGTATTTAAATTGGGCAAACTAAAAGAGCCTTAGGTAAACGCCTAAAAGAGCATAAGCGTGCTGTTAAAAAAAGGTAACAAGGCATACCATACAGCCGTTAAAGAATTTCCATGAATTGGACACAGCGCACCCGATTGTATTTGCACAATTTAAGGAAGAATATCTACGCCGCTTTTATGAGTCTGTCATGATAAAATCTCAAGGTAGTTATAATCAGGATTTATCAACCAGTAACATTTTGGAATATGGCATTACCAAAAAATGGCGCACACACAATTCATTACCAAAAAAAAAAAAACAAACAAAAAAAGAAAAAAACAAACATGATAAGCAGACGATGCATCACTTTGGTTTTGCGCACTTTTTCCTCAACAGAGGGCTGTCGATCAGTCACTCAGTTGTTTCCTTACCACAATCCATTTGAACAGACAACTTCCAGAGGGAAGGAACGGTTTTTTAAAAAGGGGGGAAAGAACTTGATAAAGGATCTAGTTGTAAGATGATCCGAATACGTACGTTTTTTTAATTATTACGTTTTAATTTTTTAATCTTTTAATTTGTCCGTTGATCATTGGATTTTTAAATTGAGTAATCAGCACATTAAATTAATATAATACGAATGCATCATGTTATCAAATCCTGTTTACTGCAGCATAAATTTTGATAAAATAATGAGAGAGAAATAACAAATGTTAAAGAAAAGGTTACACTAGAGCCTTGTTATGTTATGTTATGTAGTGAATGTAGGTGGCAGAGATGCCAAGCACTGCGACCGAAGGTCTACTGAACTATCCCACGACAGCTGTGGATAGGTAGAAGGGATAAGAGCGCTGGGCCCAAAACTCTTTCCCAACTTAGATCAAAGGTGAATTAAATAAAGAAGAAAAAAAAAAGACAAACTACTCTAGGTTCAAAAGAAACAAAGAAATGTATTGGACGAAAAAAGTATTGGACAAACAGTGAAGGAAATCACATCTCTAAGATTAGTGATAAACCTTTCCCTTTTTTTTCAAAATAATCACATTTACCTTTTAAGGAACGCAAACACAGTTTTGGTGAGGGAACTAGAGTAAATATCTAAAAACTACTATGATAAGGTAAAGTGGAGCGTCGCCTCTCGTCCGAGCCTCTCCAGAGAGTAGATATCAGCACACGGTGTAATGTAATGTAAAAGATGGGTAGTAAATATACCTAGCACCGCGACCTAAGGTCTATTGTATTTTCCCCAACCTTAATCCCCAAAAAGACTAGTAGCTACGGCAAATGCCAGTAGTTTGTTTATAGGGACCTTAATCAAATCCTTAGGTTCTAAGAAATAAACCGAGCGTATGTTAGAAATCATATCTCCTGTTAGTATTTCTAGATGCTCCTTAAAGCCGGCCCAATTTGTCTTTCTGGGGTTCCTGGGAAATACTATTTGTTGTCTTTCACCTGCAACATAAAAGCAAATGTATCTATGATCTGAAAGAGAAAGTTCATTAGATAAAATGCCAATTATTAATAAAACAAAATATATTAACAGAACAGTGGTAGATCAATTGAAGACACCGGTGCAAAAAGGAGGCAGCTCCATTTCAGCAAATTTTTCAGGAGAAGCAAAAAACTGTTTTACCACGAATTCTTTGAATTTATATGTATGATTCATACTTAGGGTTAAAATCTAGTACTTAATACATAATATCCTCACAAAATACGCTTTTTGGAAATTTGGTTAGATAACAATATCAAAAAGAAAACGTTGGAGCTGCCCCCTTTTTGCACCGGAGAGTAAAAAAAAAAAAAAGTCAAACAAATTTCAATGCGATTTATTAACAAAATGTTATCAAAAGTAATAAATAAGCACAAACTAATCATCTGTAAAGCTATCTTCTTCTGGCTGAGTAGATTCTTCTTCTCCTTGACACTTCAGCCGGTCATAAAAACCACATACAGTCAGAAGGCACATATTTTGTTGCAAGTTCTTTCACATGTAGATATTTAGAGCGCTTAAGTGGACGCGGTCCAGAGTAGAACAATAATGTAAAAGGAGGTAAAGTCAACGTTACGCCACGTTTCTGAAGGGTAAACAAGTCCTTAACTAAGGCATTGGCCGAACTGCCTCATTCCACGCCTTTTGCTGTGTACTCCATGACACGGTAAGAAGATATATCAAATTTTTGCCTTCTTTGGTTTGATACGCAATTTTTAAAATGACCGTTGAAATGACCACTGAAGTTTAAAATCATTTCTTGGGAAACTGGAACCACTACAAATTTGCGGCATATATTTTTTACCAGAGGTGCTCCGGAGGTGTCCCCTTTTTGCACCGAATCCAATCTCGAGGCATATATATATATTCATTGTATTTCCCTTATGAGTTAACGGAGCTGCCTCGTTTTTTCACCAATCGATGGAGCGCCTTTCTATAAACGTGTAGCGATTAAAAACGAAAAATCGTCAATATATGGAGCTGCCTCCTTTTTGCACCGGTGTCTTCAATTACTTCACTCCTATTACTTACAATGAAGGTAGGTTCATTGCCTTTATTTAAAACATGTAACTTGTACTTACGAAGAATTCGATGAGATTTTCTCCTCGTTGGTTGCAGTCAGTGCTTCCCCAGGCGACATGGTGAGCATTGGCGTCACATCCAATGATGAGTTGCATTCCTTTGCTTTCGCAATTTTTAATGGAAAAAGGAGGAAAATTCCAAAGGAGAAAAGTTATCATTCTCCTCTTAAGGGAAATATGCTGAGACCACAACGAGTTCACAAACTTTACTTCCCAGCAGAAGAAGTTTGACTACAGTTGTGTCTCTTGAGAGAAATTCTGTAAGGGGTATGGCATTTATGCCTTTCCAAATCAAAATACAGGTTCTCATATTTTCACAGGTAAACATCCTGATGTGGGTAAATCTAATATGTTACCTTTATAAATCCAGGGTTCTTGGATAATGGCTAAACCAATATTGTCCTCAGCCAGTCTCTGGCACAAAGCCGCAGAAGCAGACCGGCTGTGATGTAGATTGATCTGAACGCAGTTCAACGTGTTTCTGGTGACATAAGGCTGAGGATGGATTAGGCGTTTTCCTCACTGTGGTTGTCGGATTCCAACACCAGATCAGAGAGGTCCCCACCTTCTTCCATCTCAACCAGTTCCAGGTTTTCGGACGGTGCCGATCCCACGTCCGATTCCCCTGTCGCCACATCCATGGTTGAAACTGCCTGCTCTTCAGTTTCTGTAAGCGTGAAACTATCTGCTGGTGCCTTGGAAGAAGAGGGTTCAGGTGCCGAGGTATCAACCTCGAGTTTCACATATTCTGGGTGGTGTAGGATCTTGAAGATACCTTTATCGACTCCGGTATATGCTAAGTATTTTGCCTCAACAATGGCTTTGGCAGATTCCCTATCCACTTGGAAAATCCATCTCAGAGCCTGAGGGTCTGCGATGCGGTTCAACACTCGCCAACAATTGGTGTTTTGTAGGCGTTGAGCCTCCGCAGTAGGACAGCTGAGTCGGTTGTCCACATGTCTTTCGTCTTGAAAGCTACTTTGACAGGTTTTGGCATGTCACTGGATTTCAAAACCCTGAGTCTCGTGCCTTGCAGAACACTGTTATTATTATTAAAGGCTTCTGTCACCCAAAGTGCAGATGCCTAATTTTCGCATAGGTAAAATAGTGGCAATTTAAGCCGAAACTATTTGTTAGAGGTAGAGGTTCCCCTTCTGGGGTTCCTTCCACCCGACTAAGAAGGTCCATCTGGATGGTACCTACTTCACTATCGTCCAGTTTCTCGTCTGGATATTTTTCCTTAACGACGGCCATCTTAACACGAGAAGTGACCTCACTTTGCTGTTTAGCCCCCTGCTTTGGTCTCTTCGGAGGGCCCTGTACGTTCAGGGGTGATGGTGTCGACACATCTGAACGCTGTCTTTTGGTGGGTTCTCTGAGGGGTGTTTGCTCGATTTTGGCTACAGGACTTCCTGCTTGCCTCTGCCTTTGCAATTTCCTCCTCATGTTTCTCCTGGCTGTTTTGGATAAACAGCCTACGTGTAGCCTGCTAAGCCCAGAAGCAGTATGCCTTAGTTTCTGAAGTTAACTCGAAACTGCCTGTTAACCTCATGGAGCTATCAGAAGATAGCTCCATGAGGTTAACAGGCAGTTTCTTCTGAACTTGTTCTAGCTTGTTGGGAGATCCCAGTATTTCTATTTTCTTCCCTTTGTTCAGCTACCGTGGTAGCTGCTTTTGATGGTTGGGTACATCCCGAAGGCGATCCTAACCATTATTTTTTGTTTGATTTTTTTTCCATAAATGTTTGTTTACCGGGAGAATTTAAAAAGTCACCACTTGGTTATCCCCCTATTCAAAGTAGAAGGCATCATACGATGGGGTACTTGCCAGGTGCCCCACAGGGATCGTTTGCGGCACAACATATTTCGCTACCCTTGTACCATTCAGTCCTCAGCACGATACCTCCCACCTTAACTTGGGTAGAACCATAGCCTTGTTAGACAGCATGTTTCGGGACCTCCAACCGGGAGTTCCTTACTACATCTGTTTCCACCCTCTACGACGAGGTTGGAAATTTTTGAGCGCTCAGCACACGGTGAGTGAAGAGAACAAAAAAAAAACTCCACAATCATGTGAATGATAAAATAAGCTACTCGGAAGGAAAAACCAGGGAGGGGAACGAAAAAAAGAAAAAAACATTAACAGGCGGCAATGTTAACTAGAGAAAAAGAGCGGGAGACGGACTGGCTAAGTCGAGAGGTTCTGCTTGCGCCGGCCGGCTAATGCAAATAAATACATGTATAAAAGCATGGTCATGACAAAAACAGCAAGTTTTCAACAATATCAATAATAAAGTGAAAGATTAAAACTAATTAAAAAAAAAACTAATCTGATCTGATTCGGGTTCTTATGTCGTAAATGGCTTCTCAATCAAAGTTCTCTACTCTTTTCTGTTTATTTATTTATTTAGTTCTTTTATCTTTTTCCTTCTCACTCGAACAAGATGAAAGTTTGACTCGGCTTAGAGTCGAAATAGGAGCTGGCTGAAAGCAATTTAGGAAGCTTCTGTACTAGTTCGTTTCGCTACAGTGTGATTTAGATAGGTTCTTCTGAGAAGCTACAACTCGTGTTTCTCTTCCCGTGAATAGCCGAGCTCAGCGGCCCGTCCCACACTGCGATGACCTCGGACGAATAGTTAACTACACCACTGGCGAATATAGAATATATTTTTTTGGGGGGAGGGGGGGCCCAAGATTAATGTAAGGTTAAGTTATTTTAAGTAGACACCCCGTGAAAACCTATCTGTTCAACAAAAAAAAACGATGAAAACCTATCTGTTCAACCAAAAAAAAAACGTTGGGAGGACATACCTTCATTATTTCGGGCCCCCCCTTTATATACGCCCCTGAACAACACGCACATACGACCGTGACGGATCACACACACAGGGATATAGTATTGCCTTTTCGAAGATAAAGGTTCCCTTAAAACCTCCCCTCCGACGTGCCGGCGAGACCACAAAGAAAATCAAGATGTCACAGGAGGGAAATTCATTGCTTCCTCACCTCGTCAGTGACTCTCTCTTTTCTTTATAGAAATTCCTCCAACTCGGAAACAAACGCACCAATCACAGTCTAGCGGGCGAAAATCCGCGACGATTTACGTTACGCTGTAATCAGGTTACATGCGACAAAAGGTCTAAATGGATTATCTATAGAAACAAATACAGCGGAAATACCAATTAATCAAGATTCCAAGAAAATTCATTCTCATGCAAACGAAAATAGAACAAAAAAATAAAACAAAGAGAAAGAAAAAAAAATAATAATAATAAAAGGAAAGTGGCACGGTTTGGAAGGAAAAAAAAATACAGGGATAAAAAAAAAATAACCGTGACAAAAGTTTGGTGTTGAGAAGTGCAGGGAAACGGGTGAACCCCAAGAAATACTGCCCAGCGCAGATCTTGTCCACACTAGAGCCTTTAGGGACCGTCCATTAATTACGTGTGTTTTAAAAAATTCGGACCCCTCCCTCGCCCTTGGTGAGATTTGGTGAGATGTGGTGGGACCCCCCCCCTCCCTCACCTGAGATTTAAAAAGACAAAAAATCAAAAAAAGTTCAAAAAGTCAATATTACAAAATGATGTAATCTATTATAATACGTATATTCTCTGAATGAAAAAGTTGACGTGAGATTTTCGTTGAGCCCCCCCCCCCTTGATGAGATTTGGTGAGATTTTGCCGGACTCCCCCCTCCCGCTTTTGACCTCACGTAATTAATGGACGATCCCTTATGGAAGAGGAAAACCAACATTGCTAAAAACTTTGACCTAAATACCAGAGAAATGAGATTGAATATCAAAGAGTTGTGAAGAAGCTTTTGGTAAAGTTTGAAAATTGCTAACTCGGACTTCCAGCAAGAAACATAGTACAGAACTAGGTCCCAAGCTATTGTGCTCGAAATGAGTCAAAGAATAATTCATTAATCATCTGTAAACATAGTATTGAAGATTTGATGTTAATCAGCTCAGTTCTGATTAGAAGTAGAACTTCTAGCGTTATTTTAAAAGGCAATTTACGATGGGAGCCAAAATACTTTGCCCTTCAGTACCTCATCATCATCATGATGTGCGATCTTCGTATATACGAAGTTATGCGGTCTACGGAACCTAGTGATCCCCGAAGGGCGAACCCCTGGGAGAAGCCGTAGATATACTAGGGAACAGATACTGGGGGTGGTTTCCCGTTGCCTTCCCCCAGGACGCCATTAAGGAATGACGTCAGACCGGAGAGAAAGTGAAGAAGACGCTGGACAACACAGGAAAGGAAATTGAAACAGCCAAGCCCTTGCCGGGATTCGAACCCAGGAACTGGCGCACTGGACGCCACGGCTGGCCGCCGCCGAGACCGCACGACCACGCCAGCACGGCTCAGTACCTCATACACTGATTTATATAAAATTTCAGACATGAAAATTTAAAAAGAATGAACATAAAAAATGGAAAAGCTTCGAACTCCTCAGCTGTTTCCTTGTCAATCATTATCATGTTTATTATTTAGACACACGTTAAAATTATTTCGTCTAATTTGAAATTGCTGAATAAATTTTATTAAATTTTGGTATTTATAAAGTCAATTTAAGGGTCCTATTTAGGTATTGGCCAAAATAGAAGACATTTAAATAATTATTATATAAAGATTAATGCAATCATTTACATAACATTTCATGTATAAAGAGATTAAACTCAACAGTATTTTGGTGATTCTACATTTGCTTAAACTACTTTTCCCAGAGGTATGCCCTTTTATAGCTTAATTATTAATGCTGTCATATTAATTAATTTTTACAGTTTTCAGAATGTGATAGTTAACTTTAGATTTGATTTATTATTACTTAATGAGAGCTAGTTTGATCAGGGCCAAAACTTTTCGACTGGCCCTGAACATTTTATTTTCTGGTAAAATAAAAATATATTATTTTTCAATTGATATTTCTTTAATAAAGAGAAAGCCTTGTAATAGTTCCAGTGCTATTTATTTAAAAGATGGTTAATATTAAAATATTATATATAGCAGGACAGAAATTTGAAATTTGTGAAAATTATTCAAAAACAATATTTCTGTTTATGCAAGCATAATGGCAATTTATCATTACATCACCAGCGCTATCTAGTGTCAGTTTTAATTATTTCGATATTTATACTAAAACGCAATATTAATGGACTTTGCTTTTTTTTTTAATTTTAGTCATTTATATTCAAAACACATTCATTCAAAAAAATTCAGATAAGGTAAATACAGTAGAGCCCCGATTCTCCGCGGAATTGGATGGCAAGGGCTTCGCGGATAACAAAAATCGAGGATACCCCGAAAAAAGACTAAAAATGAGGTGTAAACACGAAAAAAAATATTTCACCATTGAAAACTACGTTTTATTGTATAAAAAACATAATATATAAAACTTTTAAAATATGTGCAGTAAAGCAGAAACCTTTGTTCTACGTTTGCATCCACCAATTCCGATAAGGCCTATAGGATCACGATGCACATAAAACCTGTCAGTAATTTTCGACCTTAGCACTGAAGGACCTATTGTATTTTCCCTGTTGTTGGCTTGGATTAAAATTGGTTTTTTTGAGGTTCGTAATTAAAAAAATTTTTCGCGGCACTCGCGGATCGGGGCTCTACTGTATTCAAATTAAAACAAAAATAAAGGACATAAGATTTCGATTGGAAGGCATTGAAAAGGGGACTCCTTCCCGAAAGGTCATTTAATTTTTACTTTCACCTAATTATTCACTCTAATTTCTATTTTTATACTACACTCACTTCCAAAAGTTAAGCACGGAGCGGAAAAATGCGAAAAAATGAACAAGTACTGCTTTGATTGATATGAAATGCTGCATGTAAGGATCTCTATGTTTATTCATGAAACAAAACAAAGAATTACATGCAGAGATAAACAAAATATTGAATTTTCATAAATTATAAGATGACGTCCTATTTGCGTCATTATTAAAAGGATGTTTAAATTCAAAACAAACAATAAAAACCGATTTAATCGGATATTTGAGCACCCTTCACCTGCATACAAAGTTTACAGCGTGTGATCATGCTTGTGACGAGGTGATGAACCACCCCAGAGTCCAGTAATCGCGATTCCTCCTGTAGGACAGTTTCTAAAGCTCTTTTAGTTGCTGGAGGTAGAAACGTCGACACATAGAACGGCCGAGGGCATCCCAAAGATTTTCAATTGGATTAAGGTCCGGCCAGTAAGCTGGCCACTCCATACGCGCAATCCCCTCACATTCCAGAAAGTCGTCAACGATGGCAGCTCTATGGGGACGCGCATTATCGTCCATTAAAACGAAACAAGGACCAACTGCTGCAGCGTACAGTTTCACAATGGGGTCTAGGACTTCATCTCGATACCGTACAGCCATACAATCTCGCCTGAAGTTGTGCAGATCAGTGCGATATCCCAATGAAATTCCTGTCCAGACCTTGATGCTTCCATTGCGGAATGATGTTCGGTGATGTTCTGGGGCCGATTGCGTGTGCCTTGTTCCCTCTAGACCCTTATACGCTTATCATCGGGTTGTAGGGCAAATCTGGACTCATCTGTGAACAAAACGTTACCCCAATCAGACATAGTCCAATTTACATGCAGGCGGCACCTCTGTAATCGTGCACCTCTCGATTGGATGGATAAAGGAACACAAACATAAAGATAAAGGACGTACAGACCATTCATGTGTAGCCTTTGACGAACAGTAGTGGCAGATATCGTCTTACCAATGGCCGCTGCAACCATAGATGCCACACGTGTGGAGGTCAATGTTCGATTCCGCTAGGCTACAACAGCAATATATCGATCTTCCGTTGGGGTCGTAACCCTTGACGACCGGCTACAGGTCTTCAGACAGCTGTTTGGCTGGTTTGGAATTGTTTCCATAATCGTGAAATGACGGAATGATGAACGCCGAAGAAACAAGCAACATCTGTTATAGACTGTCCTGCTTCAGTGCGTCCGACATCCCGCCAGCGCTCAGAATCTTCCATTCGTCTTCTGGAAGCCATAGAAACACGTCTAGCTTGAAAACAAATCGTATGAATGTTCTAAACACCTTTCATCAGCATTTACGTGCAACTCCTGTAATCCTTCACAATGCCGGTTTCTTATACGACTGCCTGTTTTGCATATTTGCAAAATGGTCAACATATTGATCATTTTGTTACTTGACTTTACCCAAATCAGCGCTGTACTGCATTGTCATTATGAGCAACACTGTGATCGGAGATGAATGGAAAATGGCATTAGTGATCCTCTCATTACACTGATATGCTACCCAGTCAAGATCATTATGTCACTGAGGCTGGATCACTAACAAAATTTTGAAAAGCTGTTGCTTTAAAACTCGAAGTGCTTTCGATTCTGTTTTCGTGGATTGGATTTTTCAGTTTTTAGATTGTTGGGATATTTTAAGGGAAATTTTGGCAGCGAACCAAAACTGTTCTTTCTTGTATTTTAACTTTTCATCTAAAGAGAAAAAACTCAGGTGTTTTTTAGATATACTTACATTTGCTTCAAAAAACGAACAATTCTATACATATATCATTATTTTTATAATCGTAAATTTTATTTCATGAAAGGAATTTCTTTTAAAATAAAAGGTGAAAGTTTGATGGTAATATTTTACTGCTGTGAGAAGTTTATTAAAAACTAATACATTACATCGTTTGGATAAATTACTTTTTTTGAGGAAAGGGTACGAACCCTCAGGAGTTCACACTTGCTTTGCAAAATTCCCTGCACACAGGTATAGCTTACATTTGGCGATGTTCTTTCCTGTGCCTTAAACCCTAATAATCAATGAAGAGGCGTGCCGTGTGTGGCCGGGCGTTATCTTGCTGAAAAGTAAGCCACGATAGGAACGGCAACACAACAAATGGTAGAATTGTCCTGTGAGGGTGCCACGGAGGATTACCAAGAGGGTCTCGCTATCAAATGAAACGGCACACCAAACTATAACTCCCTGTTATCGGACCGGGTGGTACAGGGATCCTGACAATTTCTAGCCGTCTCCAGGCGCGTCTGTTCTAGTCGTCTGGGTTAAGTTCAAGATGAAACTCATCACTGAAGATACTTCGTTCCCAGTCAGCACCATTCCACGTTGATCACGCACGGCACCACTGCACTCGCTCTTAATCGTGCATAGTGTTAGTGATAGGGAGTAATGGGTGGCGTAACGGCGCTGCGAGCGTAGATTCTTCTCTCATAGTCTTCTAATACTGATCTGGCTGTTCAGTTTAGTATTGGTCACACGCAGGATGGTTCACAGCGACGAATCTGGTACTGTAACAAATGCTCTGACAATAGCTCTGATATATCTTCCCGTTCTATCGTAGCCCTAGGATGTCTGTTTCCATCTTGTTGCTGAAATCTTCAATTCAAAACCCACTTCTGCCACATTCGTCTACTTGCCGAATCGCTCCTATCCAAATGCTGTTTGTCCGTCCAACCTCAGGTAATCCGATGCCACATCCTCTTTCAAGCTTCGTCATCTGGTCGTAGTCCACTGATCTGTTATCCAGTCAAGATCATTATCTTTCTCACCAATAAAATGTTGAAAAGCTGTTGCTTTAAAACTCGAAGTGCTTTCGACTCTGTTTTCGAGATTTGAATTTTTCAGGTTTTAGAATGTTGGGATACTTGGAGGAAAATTTCGGTAGCGAACCAAAACTGTTCTGTCTTGTATTTCAACTTTTCCCAACTAAAGAGAAATTTAGCTCGGGTGTTTATTAGATATACTTATATTTACTTCAAAAAACGAGCAATTCTATACATATATCATTAATTTTATAATCGTAAATTTTATTGGATTAAAGGAATTTCTTTTAAAATAAAAGGTGAAAGTTTGATGGTAATATTTGACTGCTGTGAGAAGTTTATTAAAAACTAATACATTACATCGTTTGGATAAATTACTTTTTGGATGAACGGGTACGAACTCTCAGGAGTTCACACTTGCTTTGAAAAATTCCCTGCACCCAGGTATAGCTTACATTTGCTGATGTTCTTTCCTGTGCCTTAAACTCTAACATTATGTCTAACATTACGATTTAACATTTTGTCTGAGGACTTAGGGAATTCTATCTGAATGTTGTAGCAACTGAAAAAGTTCCATTTCAAAATAAAAAAAGATCATCTTTCAGGTTTTAAAATTCTAAATTTGAAGAACTCAACCAATTATTTTTGACGTCATTGAATTCATACATTCTAAATTGCTTTTTTGGAAAGTTATTTTCTCTAAGTCAGCTTTTTATTGCAATAGTCATATGATTAATAATATCCATTATGCTATGAAAATTAGCGAGAAATTCCTTCGAGACCAAAATATTATTTATGATGAGGAAACAATGACTGTGCCTGTGTTGGTAGTGACTGAATATATAAAATTGCAGATTGCTTTCTTTTTGTAAGTTATATAATCAGCATTGTGTCAAGAAGATAAATCGTAGATCGTTCACATTCTCACAAAGAAGCAATGCTCAATCTTCCAGAAAACATCAATTATTATTTTGGAATATTCCATTGGCTTTAGTCCTTAACTGCTGCCTCTTTTTGGATCTACGGGGTAGATAGAAAATGGAAACACCTACAGAAAAAGAAGCACAAAAAAATGCGCTTTTTCAAATTGTCGTTGTTACGAGGCTTGCTGTGTCGATAGGAAGTCAGCTACCCTTATCAGTCCCACAATTATCAGCAGATATGTCCCCTGTTGTCTTTTAATAATTACAATTGTCAGATATCAGTGATTTCTAAAAAGGGTTGGTTGTTGGTGCGTCTAGAAGAGGCATTTGTAACAGAATGACCAACATCGTAGATGCTGTAAGAGGAATAGTATAATAGGATTTACTCTTCTTTGAGGGATTCTTCCCACTCCGGATGAGATTCGCTCAATATTTCGGCTGAGTTCCTTGAGCCTTATCCAGGACATGATGAGATTTACATGGTGTTTGCTGCGTCTCTTTTATCCGTCTCTGTGGGCAAGTTGTTTCTGTGGCCTTCTTCTCCAGATGTAGTATTTAAGATTATGACTTGTCTAAAATATTACATTACGGAATTGTAGAAATAGGTTTAGAATTATGCCAAATTTTATTTTTGCCTGTAGAAGATCGGCATTCTTTCAGCCGATCGAAGTATTGTGTTTAGAAGACAAAAAGCAATAGAGGAGAAGATATTATGTTGTTTAATTCTTGATATTTAGTTGGAAATGAATTATAAAATGGCAAACGTTGCCACAATTTTGCCTTTCCTTGTATTTCAGTGAGAAAGTTCGAAATTCAACTTTTTTAAAAGTCCTTGATATTGAAAATCCGAAGGCAATATTATTGGTATCTTATTCGAAGGTCAAGGTTTAAACCATTATTTAAACTTATTTTTGCTGAATATTTTTTTGTTAATCATAGACAGACGAATGGACCAAAGTGACTGTTTCGTATAATCTCATTCTAACGTCAATGGGGAATTATATTTGTTGTTTGATTAAAGTAATAATTAAATGAATTATTTTTCCATGCAAAGAAGATAAATCAACTAAAAAGGAAGCTACAAATAATTCAGGAAGCTGGGTAGATAGATCTTTTCTACAGGAGTCTTTTTATGGTTTTTATTTTATGTTTAAATTACATTATCTGGCATCTGTTATTTTTCTCATATTTTAGCTGACTCCGCCCTTTTTATTATTATTTATTGAGTTTAAAAACAGAAGGAAATTCAGAGAAATTCACGAAAAGTGTTTCGTGAAAGCTTTACACCAATTAGTTTTCTTTTTTTTATCTAAACTCTTTTCTTTTTCTACGATCGAAATCTACTATCGCCGTAACGCAGAAGTGACAGATACTCACTGATGAGTACAATAAGCGTGAAACAATTTTCTCAGGATGACGTAATGATACATTCTATTTTAGTTGTATGTTAAGCAGTACACTCATCCCCTCGCTCGTTTGAAATTTTTTTACAAAGAATTATTAATTGATTGAAAAATAATGCCGTTTTGAGTCGAGCTGATACTCTGGGACAGCCGTTTCGATCTTGTGAGGCTCTTCTCAGCCAGAGCTAATCAGCCAGTGCAAGACTCAAAAGGCGTACGAGGGGAAGGATTAGGAATTCATGATGGAGACAGTGACCTCTCAATAACTAAAAGTAAGCAAATAAAAAACAAGAAATGTGGAATCCAAATCTTGTTAGCACTCAGGCTACCACAAAAGGCATTTGACCACAAAACCCAGAGCATTAGCTCGACTCAAAAAGGCGTTCTTTTTCAGTTATTTGCTATTCTTTTACCCATTAGACGATTTGTTATTTATTCATTTATTTTTTATATCTTGTTCCTTTTGTGGTAAAATATCTTTTGTGGTAGCCTGAGTGCTACCCAAGGATTTGGATTCCATATTTTGTTCTTATTTTTTATTTTCTTACTTTTACTTATTGAGGGATCATTGTCTCCATCATAAATTATTAATTATTTATTGATTTTGATAAAAAAAAAAGAAAAGAAAAATTAGTCTTTCGTCACATCCATCCATTCTTGAATAGTTCAGTTGTTGTTGTTTTTCTTTTTCTTTATTAGCAAACTTTCCTAGAAGAGGGTTTTTATAAAAGGATTCATGAAATCAAATTAAAAACTTTTAAAGCGATTGAATGAATCTTCTTAAAACTTGGCGTGTAAGTTTAAAGAAGCGATCTTTTATATTTTATATTTTTATGCTTAATATTCTTTCTTGTCAAGAAAGCGACAAAACCTTCCATAGAAAAGGAAATTAAGCCGCTCATTAATCCTTTTAATACGTATGTAAACAAAATAAGATTTATATTACGTAAGCTACAGTACTTATTACATTCAATATAGAAAAATTATAGTTTTTCTAAAAATTGTGCAATGTCTGATTGTTTTTTAGAATTCAGTCGCTTAAGGTTAGCAAAATCGTCAAGCATGTTTAGTGAACGGAAACAGCTTCACTTACGTTGGTTTGTCCTTCAATGTACCGACGAAATTCGGCGCTATCCCGTACTCGTTGGCGATTTGGCATTTCTTCTTTACACCCTTCTCCACCTCGCGAATGACGGCGACCTTTTCAGCGAACGTTAAATTCATGACCACGCGTGGTTTACTGAGAGACATGGTGACACTGACAGCAGGAAGCTCGAAGGGCGTCTGAAGCGTCACATGTCGAATGGCGCCACGTGTCGAACGGTGGCGGGAAGGGGATTTCAGTTGTCACGTGTCGAATTTCTTAACGATGAAAAGTCGTTATGGTTCGAAATTTTTTATAAAAAACTTCGAATTAAGGAAGTTGAACTTCGAATTATCCACGATTTTTTAACATTGATTTAATAAGAAATTCAAGGGACTAAGAGAAATCTTCGAATTAACCACGATTTCGAATTAAAGACGTTCGAATTATCCAAGTTGCACTATATATATATATATATATATATATATATATATATAAGTGTATATATAAATATATATATAAATACTTCCGTGCAGCTAAATCGACTCACCCCTTCAGAGCGCACAAAAAGGCGTATATTTTTTAAATGGCTTAACCGATTTTCAAAAAACTTTTTGTTTTTGAAAGCCTAATGTTTTAACTTTACTATGATTCCATTATCATTAAAATCTGTACAATATTTTCCAAATGAATGGGATCTGAACGTAAGCGTAGCAAAATGCAGTCTGAACGGAAACCATCAACTCCTTTATAAAATCCCCTATAAAATCCCACGTGGACCGATATTTCTTATCATTCGCTTATCAGACGTTCATCTGTACACATCTCTGCAAGTTTAATTGATTGTTTTCACAAACCCATGGATACTATGCCAGAAGACGCCACACAAATTGTTGCTTTATTGCAAGCAGGCCACAGTCAACGAGAAGTCGCTCGTCAACTAAACTTGAGCCAATCTGCTGTCTCAAGAGTATTCAGAAGGTTTCAGGAAACTGGTACCTTCACATACTGGACGGCGCCGATTCACATCTGAGAGGGACGATCGCTTTTTCATTTCAACTTTACTGCGAAATCGCCATCTCACGGGCGTCGATCTGCAACAAGAGCTGAGACAAGTTCGTGTAGTAGCTGTTAGTCAGTGGACAGTCAGAAGACGCTTGAAGGAAGCCAACCTCACTCCAAGGCGGCCCGCTAGAGGCCCAAAATTGACCGTAAGTCACCGCACAGCACGACTCGAATTTGCTCGGGAACACGTCAATTGGAGCATCGAGCAATGGCGGTTCATCCTATTCACTGATGAGAGCAGAATGTGTCTCCATGGTAATGATAGGAGAGGCCGGGTCTACCGGCGTCCAGGAGAGCGATTTTCACAGTTCTGTTTTGAAACAGTTTCGTACGGCGGCGGTTCCTGCATGATGAGGGCTGGCATATCTCTTGAGGGAAAAACAGATCTTGTTTTCATACCTGGTGGAGGCCGGAAGGGGGGGGGGGGCTAACTGCTCGATGATACATTGAGGACATACTCCTGGATCAGGTTGTGCCCTACGCAGGATATATCGGGGAAGACTTCATGTTGGTGCAAGACAATGCCCGGTTTCATTCAGCACGAACCACTCGGCAATTCATGGAGGAGGTTGGTCTCGAGACGATGGAGTGGCCAGCCCTCAGTCCCGACATGAATCCGATTGAGCATTTGTGGGACGAGCTCAAACGGAGGGTCAGAGCCAGAACTGTCTAATATCAACGAGCTCAAGATTGCGCTGGAGGAGGAGTGGAATGGGATCCCCCAAGACTTTGTCAAAATCTTAATAGGGTCTATGAGGAACCGCATGCAAGCCGTCGTACAGGCAAGGGGAGGCAATACCAAGTATTGATTAATAAAAGTTTCCTTGTTTTGCTTGAATTTTTTGTTGTAATTTAATTTTGAGTATCCCCAATTTTTTTTCGTAAGCATATATTTTGCTTGCGTTTTCATTCAAAATGCATTATAAAACAAAACATTGTACAGATTTTAATGATAATGGTATCATTGTAAAGTAAAAACACTAGGCTTTCAAAAAAAAAAGTTTTTTGAAAATCGGTTAAGCCATTTAAAAAATATACGCCTTTTTGTGCGCTCTGAAGGGGTGAGTCGATTTAGCTGCACGGAAGT
>JAFIDM010004315.1:72570243-72590281 GCA_023159025.1 Thereuonema tuberculata
GCGCCGCTCAACTCTACCTCGTGGGTGGTGTGGAAATGAGTTGATAGAAGCAGTGGTTTCTATTACTTTATTGCATGTATCTGATTTAGGTATGCTACTTGGCTGATAATTGGTAAAACGTACCTTCGAAATGACGCTTTTCTGCAATTTCCAAAAAATCGTTCTACTATTTGGCCCTGTTACTCGGAAACTATTAGTCTGACAAAAAAAATGTAATATAAGCAAATTTGTAGCAACATTTATCCTCTCCAACTTTTAATAAGAAACTTTTTCTCTAAAACCTATAGGATCGGAGTTATATGCCCAAAACTGATTTTGGGCTCCATTTTTTCAAGATGGCGGCGCGAGCGGCGGTCGCTCGAGGTCGCAAACTTAACGTCATACTTAGGGCACCCAAGTCTACATTTCTGCCAAGTTTCAAAACTCCTCAACCTTTTGCACCAAAACACCTTTTTTTTGTCTCTAATGACTGGACTATTAATAAAATGCGAAGATTTGTTTGTTTTCATTATTTTCACGGCTTAAGAAAAAAAGAAAAAAAAACAAGATTTTAAAAAAGGAAAGAAAGGAAAGACTTAAATAAGAAAATTCTTATTTTTTTTTATTGAATTTCTACAATTGTGCTTTATTTTTAACAAAGCTTTTTTTTTTCGCGATAATTTATTAATTATTTTCCAGAATGTTAAAAGTTTTCATAACATCAGATGGTAAGGTTACAGATTTACATAAATAAATTGAACTATATTTATTAAAAGAATAAGCATTTGATTAGAAATGTTTTAGTAAATATTTGATTACATTCAAGTAATTATCAATATATTTCTCTTTGGGGAAAACGAATTTCAAAATCATTTGTTTTCATTTCTTCAGTTTTGGTCACAAACGGATTTGAGAATGTCTCTCCCATCTTTGGAATTTCTGCAAAAAAAAAGCAATATATCATATTATTTAATTATTTAAATTAATTACGCAAGGTTTTTCGTGTTTGCTTCAATTACTAACTAAATATTTTTTTAAAAAAGCTAATAAAATGTAAATGTTCATCTGAACAAAATCTCCCTATAATGACTGTCTTTCAAAATGAGGAAAAAACCAAGATAATTAAAAGAACAACTAAATTAGTATGTTTCTGAAAAACCAATATTTAAGATCCTTAAATAAGTAGTTTTCTCTAGTCGGATGAAAAGAATGATTCATGTTTGGAGCTAGAATCAGAAAAGTAGAATCAGAATTTTGTAGGAAGGAGCAAGATTATTAGAAACAAAGTTTAAAAAAAAGTAATTGATTCTTAGAAAGTTAAAAATCTTACTAGCACTACACATGACTACAGTGTTAGCAGTTACATTTTTTCTGAATTTTTAGTAACTTTTTAAGAGGTTGAATAGCCTATTTGAAATAAAGGATGCTAAACAAATGTTATTGAAATCAATATGGGATCCTCATTGTTGTTGGGCCCGGGGCACACCGCCCCGTCGCCCCATCCCCCTAATTCTGCCACTGCTTCATTAGTGGCAAGCAATATGAATTTACGTTCTACGTTTCGGACACCAATATGAAAGCAGTATTGGGACTTTTACTTGTGAAGCAGGTTAATTAGTTAGTCTTCATCTTCGACTCTTCAAGTTACACTTTTGTTTACACTAACGCATGTCTATTCATAGCTATTTACTGAATTTGGTGAATGTATTTGAAGGCCAGAACAAGCTTAATTAGAAGTTCACTATTCATGTTAATCCAAGTGTTTCTTCCAAAGTTGTTTATCCTCGACATATACCTGCAGCTCTTGAACATAAAAGTTCGTAGTGAGTTCGATTGGCTCCTCAGCAATGACATCATAGTTCCTGTTAAAGAGCAATGCCTTGCGTTAACCCTGTTGTCATTGTTCCGAGAAAAGATGGCACTGTAAGAATATGTCTTGATCCTGTGTTCCTTAATCAAGCTGTATTGGGGAAAGTACATTATCTGCCTTCTCTTGAGGAGATGCTGCTGAAAGTTAAAGGTAAACGTCTGTTTAGGTTGTTGGATGGTAAAAAAGGATGCTTCCTCTAACAGAGGAGAGACAGAAATATGTACTTTTGCTACTCCTTTCGGTGTTTTTCGCATTAAACAGCTTCCTTTTGGTGTTAAGTGTGGCCCGGAACTTTTTCAGGAAGCAGTGAAAGATGTGTTTAGGATTTGACGTTAACCCCTTTCACGATGACCTTCTCATTGGTTTGCATGATAAAGATCATTTAGTTCAGCTAAGAAGTACTTCTAGGGCTCAGAACGTCAAACTGAATGTAACAAAAGTGGCGACGACTGAGCCTAAGTTTCTAAGCATATCGTTGTTTCAGAATGTACTTCAGAACTGAATGCTGACAAGTTAGCAGCAATTGTGAATCTGCCAGCTCCTAATACAAAACGAGACTTATTACGTCTCCTAGTATAACCAACTCGAGATATAAAGCTTGGTATTCTGAAAAAAAACCGGAATCGTTTCGACAACTTTACACAAAGATGTAGCTTAGATGTGGATTCCTAATCGACAATCCGCATTTTCACTTCTGAAGCTGTGACAGAGTCATCCACCTTAGTATTTTTGACAGTAATTTACCTCTGATTTTGCAAACTGACGCCAGTTCGTTTGTAGTGGTTGATGTTTCCTTCAATAAAATTAAAATAGGTAGATTCACCTATAGATAGATTATAGATAATACTTTTACTTTAAGTAAGTAATGTTTCTCTTCGGAATATGGTACAATTACCTAAAACATAAGCTTAGTAAATAAGCATAATTCCTAATAGAATAAGAAAGAAAAATAAGAATAAAACGCACATTCCTAATACACATTATTCCTAATAGAATAATTTTTAAACTTTTCGTAACTAAAAAAAAAAAGTAACAAAAAAAAATTTGCTATAAAATTAAGGGCGATCCACAATAATAAAAAAAAGTTAAAAATAATAATAATAAAAAGAAGTACATTAACTTAAGGAAAAATAAAAAGTTAGAAAAAAAAAATAAAAATAAGAAAAAAAAAAACACCCAGGCGGACATTCAGGAAAAAAAACCCCACAATAGATTTACAGACTCAACATATACCTGCAACATATGAGTCCGAGACTTTACTCATCATGCTATATTGACAACTGAAATCAAATGGTTGATTTTCTATCATTTAAGCTAATAGTTTAAATTTAATGAAAACAATGCCAAATATCTCGAACATGGAGGGGGCGTAAAAATACCCTATTTCTACGTAGTTTTGGCCTTGGATGGTGAAGTCAGTTTGTCGATCCGATCTACGTTCGGGAGTTGTTATGGAATACAACAACAACAGCGCTAAATATCTCAAATATGAGGAGGGGCATTGGCCCCTGAAAATACCCCATTCCTACGGTGTTTCGACCTTTGAATACGATGATGAAGTTCGTTTGCCGATGCGACCTTCCGTTCAGGAGTTGTTAGAGGTGGCAGACAGGGACGGACGGACAGAACAAATGCAATAGCTAATGACTTTGATCGCTATCACAATAGCTCCTAAATGGGTAGCTAAAATGATCTCTTTTTCCTGGTAGTAATTCCAATGATTAGAAAGGGGTGGGTGACTGATAAGAGAACTTATTTAAAAGTTTGATCTGAAGCTAATCTCAGCCTCTAATCAAGTGTAAATGTGGATAATGCTATAAACTTTTGCACACATAATAAAAGTTCAAAAAGTATTAATTCTTATTTAAAATTTAAAAAAAGATAAAATAAAAACTTGAACAAGCTTTTAACTTTTTTAATTTTTTAAATTTTTAATAATTTTTTAAATATGAATTAATACTTTTGAACTTTCATGTGTACAAAAGTTTTTAGCATGTTCACGTTTACAAAAGATTCTTTCAATCCGCACACTTTAAAAAATCATGTATTTTTAAAAGTCAAAATAACCTAAAAATATTTTTCGAACAAAACTTTCATTTTACAAGAAGATTTGTACAAAGAATATTTCTGTATTTTGTTGTCACTTACCTGACTGCTTATAAAAGATAGTTGGGACTAAAACTGACAAAATACTTTGTTGCTAAAGTACGATAGGATCTCTGAAATAAATAAAAAAAGGATAAATTAGAATTCGATTCTTTGTAATATACTCTTCTTTTTTCTATCTTTTTATTTTCTGGTAAATGTCAACTATATATTTTCTGTTTTTTCTAAATTTTCAGTTTTTCCGAACAGGCTATTATTTCCTATAGCCTCAATTTAACCTTACCTCCCGCAATCCCAAGGACCTACTTAGACCTGTAGTTGGACAGTTTATCTTTAAAATGATATGTATTTCAGCTGGAGTGTAATGCTGTATCAATATTAAAAAAGATAATCCCTTGAGCCTACCAAGCCTTTCTACTTGTAAAATAAAGATAGCATAATAGTAACCTACTGTACTATAATACTTAGAATGAATCCCTAAGCCTAGATATCGTAAATGAATAAATAAGCCTAGATATCCTAAATATTTTTCACTATAACAAAGTTATCTTTTTGTTCTGTAAAAGCATACCAAGTGAATACAAAAAAATATCACTAATGGGATCCTCGATTGCAGCCAAAAGGTATGGACATGGTACTTAAGTCGGTTAAAGAAGGCTGGACATGCCTGATAGCATGAAGCATGCCGGCGGTCCCATAAGGATCTTTGCAGACATGATGCAAAGCTCAAGATTCATCTATTCCTTTCCGTTCTATTGGTGGTAAAAGTGTATTTACAAAGGAATAAGAGCACAAGCTTTTGGATATTTGGAAGGAATAGGCTTCTTCCCGCTTACGCCATGTGAAGTACGAAAGGTTGCTTTTGCATTTGCAGATCTGGCAAAGTGCTTTTGATCCTTGGTGGACATAAATCACATGTGAAATCAATTGAGATGGTGCAGTTTGCTGTACAATATAACATGTATGCCTTCCTGTACACACGACCCACGAACTGCAACCTTTGTACAAATCGTTTTTTCAAGCATACATAGAGTCTACTAACTCATGGGTGTTTTAAAAGCCCTTCAGAAAGGCGATTTTGGGCTGGTGTTTTCTAGAGTCATCCTCAGTTGCAAATGCTAAATCTGGCTTTAAGGCAACTAGAGTTTTTCCACTAAAACGATTAGCAATTTCCGATGACATAATGTCAAAGGGACATTGAAACAGAGAACCTTTGAACCTAAGCACTGGCAACAGCGCGAATTACCCTCCTCCTAGCCCTAGACCATCAGAACTGCCAACTACCAGTCAGTCTATCTTGACCAATATATTACCATCACCACGGAAGACACTTCCTCAACCAAGGAAAAGTGGACGTAAAAAAACAAAAGATATCGATTGTGACCACTCTAAGACTGTCGCAGCACCGCAAACATGGTCTAGGCTTAAGGTAAAACGTGTGCTCATTGAAAAGAGAGATGAACAGAACAAACGAATCAGCCTGAATGTAATAATGCTGAAGATAACTGCGGGTTTTGTGGTAGAAACGTTTACGAACTCAGCAGCAGCAAAATGCAATAATGGATTCAGTGTTCTAAGAGTCATGACTACTGTATTGGTATGACTGGAAAATGCAGCTGCATTTGTATAGCCTAATGTCAAAATAAAGCTTAATTTTTATAATGTGTACATGTATAGTGCGTCTAAAACGATAGTGTTTTGCTTCACTTCACCCTTAGATGGACGGGATCACAACAGGAGTAATACATTTTATTTTGCTTTCATTTTAATAATAGCATATCAGGTTTCACAATTCTTGTACTTGTAACTCTGTTCGATCCATAACTGAAAAAAAGCAGACACCTAAGATTATTGGAAAAGAAAATCAATTGGAAAAAATTATGAATTCTTATTTTTTACCATTTTTTTTGAACTGGTCCACTTCACCTTCACTTATCTTAATGTTCAATATCCTAATTTTCTGTTTCATTAACTTAAATTTTTTCCCGAACTTACAATACGATTATTCGAAAGTCGACATAAACAAGCATAGTTAAAAACTAATTTTTGAATTTTGTCAGTTTGATTGAATTAACTTGAATTAACCCTTTGCTAAATCTTAATCTTTCTTTCCTACGAAACAGAGGCTCAGAAAACCAATTAGTCTTTGTATGAGTCCTCAAATAACTTTTGAACATGAATTTCGTTGAAACATGTGACGAAACGTTCTAAGTCCTTTAGAGAAATGTTTTGTGAAGATAAGAAAAGCTCACATAAAGAAACATTAAAGAAGTACGATGAAAATTATTTATTTTAAAGCAAATGAATTTTAAATAATTGTCGTTTTCTCCTCCAATTGTTCAACAATAGAATTGTGAATAACGCACGCCACGTGAGCTCGAGAAATGTAACGAGCTGTAACATTAATTCATATTGTTGATGGGAAACAGAATGGAAACCAGACGTGCTAAGAAAAAGATGCAGTTTAAAATGGTTTACTGGAGTGTTATGATAAAATTGGAACTTGTGAACCGAGACAGCATAGAATCTGGTGTTAATAGAAAAATATTGTATGAATGAAAACATCAATGAATTTAGAAAATTCAGTGAATAAATGTGGATATTAAAATGCACGCAAATCCACAATTCAGTTTTAGAAGCCAGGATGATCATCCACGGTGAATTGGAATGGAATCAACATGGCGACCAAGCGTTCCACTCGAATCATAGAATTAGCACAAGGGAACGAAATCAAGGATAAATTCCCAGCTGACAATAGACAATATTCAAGGTACCATTAGCATAAGAAGATAAGGTAAACACTAATTATTTCTAACCTGAAATAATTATGGTAAATGGTTTCAGCGATATTATCCGCGATGAAGATTGAACTTTTAGTGTAATCACGAACTGAATGGACCACTTGAGGTTTACGCCCCTATCGACGTCACGTATGACGTGTATCCCACATGCGGCGAGAGCTAATGGGATAAACAAACATATAACTTTGTTTGAATTACTTAAAAAATCATCGATATTTGATATTTCAAGACGATGGTTCAATACTGTGCAGATCCAGTACTGTAATAATTCTGTAAAAACACTTGGAATATCCTTCTTTAATATAATATTTCTTCTGTATCTAAACCGGTTAAAACAAAGCACGTGGCTTTGTTTATCCCACATGCGAAGCAGTAGCGTGGTGGGATATTTTGTAACTACGAAGCTCCGCCTATCCTCAAATGATCCATTAAATTATATGCTTCTTTGAAAATATATTGCTGTCGCCTTCTTCAATAGGCGATAATCAACTCTATATCCAATCTGAAGATTTTGGAAGGCTTACAATCGTTGCATCCAAATCAAATCTTTTAGATCAGCCTCCATATCTATTAGGGTTAAAATGAAGCACGTGGCTTTGTTTATCCCACATGCGAAGCAGTAGCGTGGTGGGATATTTTGGAACTACGAAGCCCCGCCTATCCTCAAGTGGTCCATTGCTCGTATAGTTTATCACTTGAAGATTAATTTTTTAAAAAGTTAAAGAAGATCCTACAAGTTATTAAAGAAATTTTGTAAATATTTTAGTAAAATATACCTTATTAGAAAGTTATATAATTTGTTTATGACCCAATTTCTTTTATCCGCGGATCTTAATTACACTCGCAACCACAAGAATATTTTCTAACTATATCTAAAGACAAACGAATCATTCCGGGAGTTAAAGGCGGGCGAGCGCCGGGCCGTCCTCAACTTTGTCCCATACGTTCTGAACACTGGAGCCTACCCTCCAGCTGCATTGCGCGGTCCTCTGGGCCTGATCCCAACTTTAACTTTAACTTTAACTTTAACTTATTTATGGAAACAGTAAAATTTTTTAATTATATTAAAGTTAATTTTAATTTTTAATATTATGAAAAAAAAGTAAGTACATTGCATTATTTACTTAAGTTTTGTAGATAGGATTAATTTTAATCATGTCAGAACACGCATAATTGTTATCTAATAGCAGTAACTTCCATTGTTAAAAACAATGAAATATTAGCAGGAATAGGATAGAAATCCATTGTTTTGATTTCAAAGCTTTTCGATGGAAGTTTTTTTGTCGCCTTCTCGCGATAATTTCTCGTTTAACGAAGATTTCAAGTATAGAAGTTCCCCACCATATTACAAAGTTTGAAGAAAACCTTTACAGTGGTTCAAAAGTTTTTATTATGGATGGGGTGACAGGAATAAACACATGCACAGATACACATACACACAGACTGATTGATTTGATAAGCCCTCACTTTGTTAAAAATAGTGAGTTACTAACACTCTTTAACTTTATAGTATAGGAAATAAAACTGAAATTGAGACTTGTGACGGTACATCATATAACATTTTTGGAAACTCTTATATTTTGTTTATATACATCGTAGGGAATATAAAAAGCTCGAATGCCAGAAAAAAGTAAGTTTCAGGAAAAGAGGGTGAGTGATTAGATTCTCTCCCTGCAAACTAATTACTGTGCTATATCTTGAAAACCGTTGCTCCAAATGTCTTTTTAAAATGCTCGTCTTTCTGCCTTTTTAAAATAAAGTTCAGTTTAAGTTTTGTTCTAAAATCAGCGGTTTTCTTAATTTTCTCACATTTCTCAATTGGACTTTTTTCTAGTCCAAAACTAAATTTATTTTAGCTAAACCCAAATTTTCTAAACCCAAAAATAAAGGAAAAAGTTTCAAATAAAAGTTGTAGATACTTAAAGAGCTTTAAATTCATTTTTTTTAGGTTTTATAATAAAAATTAATTGTAAAATACTAAATTTTTATATCTTATACTAATAAGCTGTCTTTAACAGTTGACAGGCCTTACATCACAAGAAATAGTGGCTCAATGAAGAGTTTGAGCAGAGTAGATAATATTGAAAATGGGTGGGCTACACTTACAAGGAGAGGTCATGGGTTGTTTATCAGGGATTTTAATGCTCTTTTTGAGATGAAAGTACTCATGAAGTACTTCAAAAATACTTTTTTTTTTGCTCTCCTTTGTGCTTCGAAATTTCTAATTCGGTTTTCTTACGCAGAAATAAAAATACAATTCAAAATTTATAAATCTCTTAAATATATTTCAAAACTAGTTTTAATTTAGAAAAATAAAAGTAACATATCAATATATTTAATTTTTTTCTTGTATTCTTATTCCAATAACAATAGAACTGTTATCCTTGATTTGTTTCTGTTTTATCGCTATATTATACCTTAAAAAAATTAATCTTTTTTTTCCGTTTCTTTCGATTATCTAAATACCTTTTCCGTCTCAATAGTTGTGGTACTTGAGCAGTGTGCATAATATGCTGGTTGACATTATCTTCTCTTCGAATCTTTAGCTCTAAAATACAGAAACAATAATAGAATGAAATTATATATAGTAATTCAAGAAAATATGTCATATTTCACTTTAGCATTGTAGAAGTCATTATAAATCCAGAAGTAACTAATCATTATAAAAAAAAAATATTAAATGATTTTAAAAAATAAGAAAATATACTTACAAAAACAACGGTGTGGATAACGAGATAACAAAAAAGAAATGCTATTTATTGGTGAAATCAATTGAAAGCCTTAGGACGGCGTGCACCAACTTTCTGCCACAATGTAGGGATGAGTTGATGAGCCGCTGCTCGCGTTCGAAAATCTAGTACTTGTTGAAATAATAGTTATTGTGCATCAAGCGTAATTAGTCACCTTCATTGTTGAGTCGTTCATAACGTATCATGTATCTAAAAGCTGAGGCGATTGGTTTAATAACGTTGTTTAATAATACTGGTTAAAAACATCATTTCCGGATTATTTTTCGCATTGTGCAAGCACTTTGAAAACCATTAGCTTCCATGGGGACGAAAAAAAAACCACTGGACTGAATTTTTATCTTGAAGACAAGAATCTTGAAATGAATATGCACATTACATTATTTTAAAAGAGTAAATATCTATAATCCATCATCAAAATTACAAAACGAAAGGGAATGTCAGTAAAAGATGAACAATGCGGAAGTTGATGAAAGTTTTCTAATTAAGAAATGATTTAACAGAAGAAAATTGGTCCAAAAAATTTTGATAATTCAACAGCGATTTATACGACTGTTGATGTTAGTGCGCAGAAAAGATATGTTAAGAAAAGATTTGAACATTCCTCAGTGTTAACGTAACATTGGTGCACAATGAAAGTTCACCAAACGTTTTCAATATTAACACATGCACACAATATTTCACAACGTATTTACGTGCTTGAGATAGTGGCGCATTACGGCGGAACAGTGTTGTTAAGTTAGGGATAAAAATATTGGTTGAAAAGATAACAATATTGAACTAACTTTTACATGCTGTCCAATACTCAAGAAGAAAACTGAGTTAAACAACAATCTAGTGTAATGTGTAAATGCTACAAGAATACCATAACACCACATCCACGATTACTGTTCGTAAATAATGACATAACATTCTAGACGACAATGGGATGCGATGGAATGATTCCGTTTTGTTGTGTTGCCAAGAAAATACAAAAAGAAATATGGACGAATTTCTGTGTTCTGTGTGGACTTAGACATCTAGAAGAATATTGGTGTATTTTGACGTATCGGCATAAGTATATGTTATGAGAATATGATATTTGCTAAATCCTACGAGATAAGTGAAGCAAATATATTCTAAGTGATCAAGTGATTTATGATTTTTCAAGATTACGATAGAATTTGAAATTAATGCATAAACTCTTTAAGTTTCTCGTTTTTATAGATATCCGTTAGGGTTATTTTGGAGGCCAAGATGTTTGAGGTTATTGGAGCATCGACCGCCATGTTGGGATTCTATAAAGTGCCGATAGCAGCACGTATGTTGATAATATCCAGAGTCTAATTAGAATGATATATTTCCTGTGGATAAGTTTTTTCTTTGGATAAGAAGATGTGCAGTAAGTAACTTTTATTCATTTGTTTACACAAAGATACTAGATGAACACAGATGACACAAGATGATACACTATTAATCAAAGGCAAGACGAAGATATAAAGTCGCCGATTAAAAGGAACTTCAATAGTATGATAGGCTAAAATAAAGATTCAAGCATATAATAATATTTACAAGAGTGCTTTACAGACTATTTTGCTGATAAGAACTTTGACTTAGTAAGAAGAATCAAATAAGACTTTATTGTGATTTATAGCAGTTAGATAACTTCGAGGTCAGACATGTCAGCTAGATTTTCGTCTAATGTATACGTTTATGTGAACCACACTGTAGTTCGACGAATAATTGGAAAATATATTTTTTTATCTTGTTAAAATCTGATAAGCCTATTTGTGAGTTTATTTACGTAGAGGTTAGTTAAGTAATTTAAAAGTCCATATCATATTCAATCCTAGATTATATGCTCTTGTTTTTCTTTCCAATATAAAATCAACTATAAATATATAATAACCTAACAAATGTTATGCGCCAAAATGAAAATACAGTAAATTCAAATAGGCCTATTTCGGAAATAGTGCGAAAAAGGATACATACTCATGTAAACATTTTCATTGGAGTGACCGTTTTTATGACAGAATATTCACCTTTGTATAGTAGCATTGAGTAATCTTATAAATTCTTATTTAGCACGAGACGAAGAAAATAATTGACCAAATAAATCAGGACACACATACTTCATTAAAATTGAAGCTTAATTTAAGTTTCAAATAGTAAATTTAAATTAAAATAATTTAATGTTTTATTTTTTAAGAAGCTTCAAATGAAAATTAAAAGTTTATTGAATTAAATTTGAATATTTAAAATTGTGATGACGTTATCGAGGAGAAGTGTATTTAATCTCGTGACAGCCTCGATTTAAAAGATGCGCAGTATAGACAGAGCATGTAGACAGCAGAGAGCTGAGCGCATTAAGTTAAATGTGAAGCGCACTGAACAGATCCCGAGCGCAGTTAAGTGAGCGGAGCGCAGCACAGAAGTCTGCGAGAAGTCAATTACGAACGCAGTGGAAAATCACAAGCAGGTGAAAAGCCAAATGCCCGTAGATCGTCTGAAGTCATTAGAAGATAGACGCGAGGCTGAAATAAGAAGTAACACAACGCAGTTAATCGAAAGCAGCGAAGATAGAAAAGCCACCACCTGGAGAATAGCTCACAACGAATGCGCTGATGCAGTCAAGAACGCAACCCGGTTCGATAATCATAGTTAGTGGCAACCATGACGTCAGAACCTCGTAATATGAAGACACGCCGATTACTCCATGAAGCGGAGCCAATCAGAACAAGTCGAATCATCTGATTTGCGGTTTCCAAAGGATTTTCGTGTTCGAGGTCAATGCCCAATATTTGAAAGCAACCAAGGGAACATTATAGAAACTCAGTGCTACTATTAAACAACTGGAATTAGCAGAATAAATTGCAACGCAGTCTGCAAACTGTAAGTTAGAGAACTTTATTATTTGTGAAAGCGTTTCCGAGAATTTGGAGAAAGGAAGCAGCGTTTAAAGTTTAAAGTCCATCGTATTAATTCAAGGAACAGAATTAATATTATTGTTAATAGTGTGTTTAAGAAGATTTATTTTCAACTAATAAATATCTTCGTTATTAGTGCTTCGAATTTAAGTATTAAGTTTAGTGCAACGAATAAGAATTAATAAGGAGAAAATAAGTAATTCTTATGTGTGGATATATAGTAAAAGTCATACTATATTTCTTAGTGATTAATTCCTGTGTGAAGCAAAGAATTATTGTGTTGAACTTTACTCACCTCAGCATACGTTAGTTTTCTGTGCATACTCAGCGAGTGTTAGTACTTTGAGATTACTTAAAGTTGAAAAGTTAATATTGTATAATATTATTATAACATTGTATAATCAAGTAGATTATTCATGTGTGTACTTGCCTGGAGCGCGACTCCATAGGACAAAATATAATTCAGTTTAAATGGACTCAGTGGAACTTTGAACTATTAAAGTACATTTGTAAGTTACTACACTTGTGCATTAATAAAAAAAAATATATATTTGTGAGCCTCTTAGGTTTCAAAAATTATTCTAAAAAAAGATAAAAAAAATCCTGGTAGTTTCAGCTCGTTAAGAAACGTGTAGCCATAATCAACAGAATAGATTGTTCAGGTTTTTTTATCTTTTTATTAAACAAACATTAAAGAAATACAATGAAAATTATTTATTTTAAAGCAAATGAATTTTGAATAATTGTGTTTTTCTTCAATTGTTCAACAATAGAATTGATTAACTCACGCCACGTGAGCTTGAGAAATGCAACGAGCTGTAACATAATTCATATTGTTGATGGTAGAAAGAGAATGAAAAATAATTTTAATGAAATACGTGTGTTCTAATTTATTTGGTGATTGACTAATCTGGAAACTTGAATTGCAAACACAACAGGAATTGCAGCAATAGATAGTCCATAGAATTCCGAAATAATGTTTAATAACTTTCAATAGATAATAAGAATAAAGTAGCAATAAAAAAAAATAATCAGTAATCAGCATAACATATAGGAATAAAAAAGACAAATCGATTTCATTTCTAAGTTTATCCTTTGTTGTATTCAGCCATTTCATCGTTTGAAGAGAGATATCTGTAGAGATTCTTTAATCAAGCTGTCAATTCTTTTATTAACTTTCCTTTAAAAACAAGTTCCTTCGCAGTTTTATTTGTATATCTAAAATCAATCGACCCTTACAATTTGCGATATTTTGCTGAATTCGGGCAAGTCTGAGTTAGTGGCCAGTGGAAATCTTGAATGCGAAGTGCTTACGAAGGTGTATTCGTTCACAGCATAGTCGATTCTGTGTAGAATGACCCCAATTTGGACCAATTACTATATTTTCTTGATTCGCTCAAATTGCTAAAATGGGAAGTGACCTAGAGCGGAGGTTGAATACTTTTCCAAATCTTTATGCCACGAACAGTCGAATGAGATATGAGCCATTAGACTCCGACTCCTGGTAGAAGGGTTGTAGAAGGCTGTGTGCATTACACAGACACAGGAATACTAACAGGAATCTACGAGGTCTTAAAAAAAAACAACAACAAGTTAAGACGTAACTCGAACGGACGTAAGTCGATATATAACAGAGTTATAAAGATGTATATAATTAGCACAGTCAAACTTGGATAATTCGAACTTGTTTAATTCGAAATTCTGGATAATTCGAATTTTTTGCTCGGTCCCTAGAATTCTGTATTAAAATAATGTTAAAAAATCGTGGATAATTCGAATTTTATTTTGGATAATTCGAATTTTTCGTATGATTCTTTTTAAAATATTACGATAAAATTGTTCCTGAGACTTTTCTGAGCTAAGGTGCATTAGTTATTTTAATAGTCTTTTTAAGGAAAACAAAAGCGAGGGATATTTTTCTATTTTTGTATCAATTGACAGGTTGGAATCATATGCTATGACTCAAAGATTGCATTCAATGAAGCAATTAAAAATATCTGCCTTATTTTAAAGTGATGAATAATTAAGCTAGTAAAAAATGTTTGATTTAATGAAAAACAATGTAGCAGTATTTTTAGGTAAAGTTTGTGTTAAACCTTTGATCGTGGAATTAGTATTTTTTATTTATCTCTTCTATTGGAGAGAATATATCTAATTCGAATTTTTGGATATTTGGAACTTTTTCTCTGGTCCCCTAAACTTCGAATTATCCAAGTTTGACTGTATAATTGGTAATTAGTATACTGTCTCAAACATTGTATGTTTCACTGATATTGGACTATTAACAATTACTATTGATAAAAAATAACTTTAGTAATGATGAAATAGAAGAAAAGACCGTTATATTCACCAAGACTTCATATTCTTCCTGTAAACTCTTTCTTTTTCATTACTAGAGTAATATATTTACAAAAACTCCACGTATCTCATTGTAGCATTTAAAATAGATTTATGAAAAATACTCTAAATTGCGAATTTTCGAGAAGTTTAACTCGTCTTCTCTTTTTCAAGCATATTAACATGAGTCGAATACATATAACAAAAGCATAAATGGTTAAGCAAGACACTTAAACAAATTCTAAAAATTTGTGAATCATATAGTTTGGTTGTTGTTATAAAAATATCCATGACATGCCTTCAGACAGTGGTAGACTAAGTCTGATGAGTCCCAATTCTTATTTTTTATGGCCCTACCATGTTCTACAACACGTTCAAGTAACGTTCTTTTTGTTTCTCATCAGACATAGCCTACCACTGTCTGAAAAAAGGGCATGTCATGGATAGTAATGTGAAAGTATTATATAAAGAATGTAATTCAAAACTAAGAAAAATCTTAAAAAGTAGTGTTATAAAACACCAGGGCCGTCGCGTGGGCACCAGTAAAACAACAAAATTTGGTTGTTGAATGGGAGATTCCGTATTTTTTTTTTTGGTTGTAGATTTTCGGGATGGGAGGGGGCCGCAAATATCAAGTGCCTAGGGGCCCTGGGTGGGATTGAGTTTGGGGGGTGGGGGGGGGCGCCTGAGGAAATCTTGCCCCGGAAGCCAACAAACCACGCGACGGCCCTGTAAAACAGACTAAAGAGAAAAGTTTTAACAGATACGAAGGTCTTCAAGGTTCACCCTTCCATTATCATATTAATGAGAGACTTAATAAAAACAAATACTAAAAAAACGGCAACAATTGACGTGTTCAATTATTAAAAATTTCTATTATTTTGATTTATTGTTTTTAATAATTAGATGATTTCTTATTGATATATTTTTATATTTCTAAGAATTGTAGGAAAGCTGGATGAAGACCGTGCAGTAAATTATGTTGCCAGTGAGTTCGGAATCGCCCTTAGTATTATCTGCGCAACGTTTCAAAGTAATGAAATGTGTTCCAGACGCATGCGGGAAGGGGTATCTCCTCTCTATGACGACGATAGAGATACTTTTTTTTGGCTTAACAGCAACGCATCTGATTACCGCGCGAGTCACTTACATATTGGGATGATCATATCTCGATAAACTGTGGCGAATTATGTACGACGTTGGGATATATGTCTGAAGGTCTGTGTCCCTCTATTCAGAATTGACCGTAGCGCACATTTGCAATCGTGTCGATTTCATTGAAATTGGACAAGTCAACAATGGGCCTTAAAGTTTTGGACACCTATTTGTTCTACATTCCTACATTCAAAATAATTGGAAGGCAAATGCTGATTAGTTTTTCAATCGAGTAATCGTATGTGTTCCAATGAATAAGCTTCCAATCATTTAGCTCGTGTACAAAAAAAAAAAAAAATAGGTGAAATATCATTTTAACCAACGCTTGTCCTAACATAATATTTGGTTCTGGTTAAAAAAATAAGTGAATTTATACTTACTTAATAAGGGCCTAATATCATCATCAGGTTCAGAGTCTGAAACAACAAACAAACTTAAATTACTAATTGCATATTGTCGTTTGTTGAAAATTTATATTCTTCAATTTTAGGAAAGCAATTTTTTTTAGGATTGAAATTGTAATATTTAGTGAGAAAATATTTACGAAAATATTTGATTATTTAAGAGACATAAATATTTATTTGTTTAAAATTAAAATATAAGACACATCCTTGCTGGAAAAACAGAGTTTTCCTCAAATTTCTTACGGACCTAATTAACGAACACTAAATGAAGAGGAGGGGCACAAGAAAAACATGCTCTGGTTGGTAGGATTTCAGGGCTTCAAAATTGTTTTTTTCATTTATTAATTCTACTTTCTTGAACTAATTTCTATTAAATGTTCTATAAAAGCTCTAAATCAATAATCCTTCAACTTTATTGTTTTCACTAATAAACAGAAAAGACTTCTTAATGAATGAGCAGATTAATCTTTTGATTTATCTCTGTTCTTAATTAAAATACAATTACAAATTCGGTAATAAGAAAAAAAAAAACAACTATCGTAAGAATTAAAAACTGATATAGCAGCCACATATTAAGCTAGGTCAATAATCAAAAACCAGGGGATAACATATGGCTTTTGCTTTTGATAAAGGCTTTATTCTCAGAAATAAACCTCATTGCAGTTGATAAAAGTTTTGATTTGTTTCTGTTTAACCTGTCTTGTCGTTTGAGGAGGATCTACTGAATCCTGGAGGATCTACAGAAGTGAATACAATTTTGTGCTAAAGCATAAATTTAAGGATGACCCATAATAAATTTAAAAATAATAATAATAAAATTTAATAATAACAAAAATAATAACAAATTTAAAAATAATAATAAAAAAAGGAAGTATATTGACATAATGAAAAATTAAAAAAAGGTTGGAAAAGAATAAAAAAAAAGTTAAAAAATAAGCAGATGTATGAATTCGAACCGACAACCTTCAGTGTATGAGTCGGAGATCCTACGCATCAAGCTATAACTGACATGTGATTACATTTCTAACATTTCTGCTAATAGAGGAAATGAAAATATTGCCAAAGATCTCAAACATTGGGGGGTGCCAAAGATCTCAAACATTGGGGGGGGGGGGCCTCTGAAAATACCCTGTTGCTACGTTGTTTGGGCCTCTGAACACGATGGTGAAATCCGTTTTTCGGTCCGAACTTCCGTTTGGGAGTTGTTCAGGGTGGACAGACATTGGACGGACAGAAAAGAAGCAATAGCTCCCAAATGGGTCGCTAAAAAAGATAAGAAACATTCTATTCAACAATGGGGGAGACCAAATTGTTTACCAAATGACATCCTGGAACAGCTGTTTCACGCTCTTTGGCGATCATCAGCCACGAGCAGTCATCAGTAAAATAAGATCCCCGTACTGAGGCTAATATTACTGATCATTGGAAGCGCATTGGTGCGCCAAAAGAAAAAATGAACAATAAAAAACTAATTAAAAAATAAGTGAGAAAATTCATGTGCCAGTCGTTCGCCGGCTTAATGAATTTTTTTAAAGCGTAAAAATTAAAATAAATTTTTATATTTAAAAAAATTCATTGAGGCCGGGAACGGCTGGCACATTAATTTTCTCACTTATTTTTCTTTAGTGAACATTGTTCATCTTTTCTATTGAGGCACCACTGCGTTTCCGATGAACATTCTATTCAAGTTAAATAGTAAGACTTCACATGCTTTATATTACCAAATCACTTGGTTAATACTTTATATGCTGCGATTCCAATAGTCTTTTCAAATTCCTATTGAGATGATCATCTTTATTTAATGAGCCTGAATAAAAACTGCGAATCAGCTGGAAAGATGTTCTCCAATATAGTGTTCAATTCTTCTTTCATCTTATTCTTAGGTTTCATGGAAAAGTCATTCGGCCAAAGTAAGGTCATTTGATCGATGTTATCAAACAATGTTATCAAATGCGGAGAAGCCTCTGTACATCAACCGCAATTTAGTTAATTGAATAATGCTCTATAAACTTGTCCAAACAATCGTAAATATTCTAATTTATTCTAAGATGTTGGGGGATTCATCTAAATTCTGCAAGAGATTTTTTTTGCATTTATAATCATTTTGGTTAAGATATCTCCATTAAAAAGGTTCGATGTAAATTTATCTTCAGGTTAAAATTAATGGAAATCTGTACAACTAGCCTATCACATAATTAAGAAAAAAAAAATAAAAAAATTATTTTGAATTAAAATTTAAGTTGAATTTGAATATTTATTTGTAATCACTAAAAAAATTATCTATTACCTTGTTCAGTTTCCAATGTCGAGATCTCCCGACAGCAGATGACAATAGCGGTCAACAGCAGAAGGTTAGGGCACCAATTCATTGTTTTTCTGTAATAAACGGGAAAAGATCACTGCGAATTAATATCAAATTCCAATTTAGAGAATTCAACTTGGACCGGGGTAAACTTTCTTCGCAAAGTAAATATAAGAACTAGGAAGGAAGAAATAGATTGAAGTTTCCATTAAATTAACTTTCAGTAAGATGATAAAATCGGGTCAGATCATATTATAAGACACCGAAGGCCATCTTTTTATATGTCAGAATACATTGAGATAACGAAATGAAAGATTTTAAAATTTAGGTTCGAAAAGGGAAAGAGACTATAAAAACCTAGAAAGGTTTTAAGATCATTGTTAATCATTGATAAGTGGCGCAGATATCCATCGAGTTGTGAGAACTAAGCATTCAGTGATGGAATTAGAAGGAACAAGATTTTTTTTTATATATATCTGAGAAAATATACTCTTGGATGGTGCATGGGATGTTTCCTATGGATCCTTTGTTGAGTCATTGATTTAATTCCATAGGTGGTGCTGTGACCAATCGGGACGAATTGAGAATGGGTCAAACTTTCGGTTTCATATAAAAGCTCGTCGGCCTTTAACCGTCGCATCGTGAAGGAAATCCCGGTCCCCTTCTACAGAGTGCTGGATGAACTTAAGAACTTGTCTGGTGGCGAAATAACCTAGAAAAATCCAGGAACTAGTAACTGAACTCTGCTCCTTCAGTCTTCAGTCAAATAAACAATATTGTAGTTGTCAAATAATGAAATGCTTATTAGTTTCAAATTTACTTTTAATTTTTTCTAGACATGTACATTAGTTTGGGCAATTAATGATAGGAACATGCAAAAAAAAAAAAAAGCACGCAAATATAAAGTAAGGTAAAAGAGGTTACCTTTGTATTATCTCTTAAAATGCCTGTCAGTGTTTGTTTCTGTCTGTTCATTCATTATTTAGCAAAATATTTGTTTTTTCTTTACTAAATGAACTTTATTTTAAAAATAATCTGTTAATTAACGAAAAATTAAAAAAAAATCTAAACAAAACAATGTTTAGAATGGAAAGTTTCGGAAGCTAATATTACTGGTTCTCCTTACTCCAGAATTGAACATTACGGATATACGTAATGCGTCCTTATGTAGTCAAAGTTGATCATTCATCTCCTATGTAAATCCTCCCCTCCACCTGCAATGATTTCGATATGCTCTTAGAACATCCTGACAATCGCACGGCAACGAAGTTTCCTTTATAGAAAAGACTTCCGCCCAAATACCATGTCAATTTTCGCCCATTCCTCTTTGTAAACTTTCCACAGAAGTGTCAGCGTTGTGGCTTTCCGGGATCTCAGTCCACTTTTGATGAATCCATGGGGCTTATACAGTCATTTGGTCCTGAAGGAGGA
>JAFIDM010004315.1:72590681-72642387 GCA_023159025.1 Thereuonema tuberculata
GATGCAATTCTGGAGATGTCCAGTTTTCCGTTAAATGAGTAGCCTACAACAACCGTGCAGCCTTTGGAGAAATTCTCTTTGCATTCCCGGATCCATTGACTGCGTCCTTTAGCACCTTCATGACGATATGCAATTGCTGGGTCATTCCACGTCAGATCATCTGATGAGTTCACCACACTATCACAGATTTTTGTGAAAATTTATTTGCATGTAAAGTGTCATAAGATAACACATTCTGCAAAATATGGGATTTTTTGGTTGAATATTTGCAGAGATACGAATTCTTGAAGTTTTTTTTTTTATTTTTTTGGTGCCACGCCCCTATTTTGGCGCATTTTCTTGAATATCTCATCTCCTAATCAATCAAATGGAACCAAATTTGTTTACCTCATGTATTTTTTTATGCTGAATCCAAAAATTTAGACGAAATTAGTGTAGGACTAATAGCTTAGAAAGCATGTAAAAATTTAGAAAAAAAATTAAATGGCCATGTGGGACAACATTTAAAAATTTGACATTTTTACCCAAGTCTAAAAAAGGTCTAAAGTAACTGATAAAAAAAATCAAGATGGTGTTTTGCTCCTGAGCTTGGAAAAATAATCGCAAAGTTGGTATTCTTTTCGAATCGCGTATCCAATAATTATTACTTTGTCACTGCATATTTATTTAGTAAATTCAAGTTATCCCTTGCTTTAGTCATAGCTCTGTAAGCAGTAACTCTCACTTACAGCGAGGTAAAATCCATATTTTCAAAAAATGAATATACACTCCCGTGCAACTAAATCGACTCACTCCTTCAGAGCGCACAAAAAGGCGTATGTTTTTTAAATGGCTTATCCGATTTTCAAAAAACATTTTTTTTGAAAGCCTAATATTTTTACTTTACAATGACACCATTATCATTAAAATCTGTACAATATTTTGTTTTATAATGCATTTTGAATGAAAACGCAAGCAAAATGCATGCTTAGGAAAAAAAATTGTTCATACTTAAAATTAAATTACAACAAAAAATTCAAGCAAAACAAGGAAACTTTTATTAATCAATACTTGGTATTGCCTCCCCAGGCCTGTACGACGGCTTGCATGCGGTTTCTCATAGATCCTATTAAGGTTTTGGCAAAGTCTTGGGGGATCCCATTCCACTCTTCCTCCAGCGCAATCTTGAGTCGTTGATATTAGACGGTGCCGGATTTATAGCTCGGACCCTCCGTTTGAGCTCGTCCCACAAATGCTCAATCGGATTCATGTCGGGACTGAGGGCTGGCCACTCCATCGTCTCGAGACTATCCTCCTCCATGAATTGCCGAGTGGTACGTGCTGAATGACACCGGGCATTGTCAAGACCAACATGAAGTCTTCCCCGATATATCCTGCGTAGGGCACAACATGATCCAGGAGAATGTCCTCAATATACCGTTGAGCAGTCAGACCCCCCCTCCGGCCTCCACCAGATATGAAACAAGATCTGTTTTTCCCTCAAGGGATATGCCACTCCACATCATGCAGGAACCGCCGCTGTACGAGACTGTTTCAGCAAAACAGCACTGTGAAAATCGCTCTCCTGGACGCCGGTAGACCCGGCCTCTCCTATCATTACCATGGAGACACATTCTGCTCTTATCAGTGAATAGGACGGACCGCTATTTCTCGATGCTCCAATTGACGTGCTCCCGAGAAAATTCGAGTCGTGCTGTGCGGTTACTTACGGTTAATTTTGGGCCTCAGCGGGTCGTCTTGGAGTGAGGTTGGCTTCCTTCAAGCGTCTTCTGACTGTCCATTGACTAACAGCTACTCTACGAACTTGTCTCAACTCCTGTTGCAGATCGACGCGAGTGAGATGGCGATTTCTCAGTGAAGTTGAAACGATAAAGCGATAGTCCCTCTCAGATGTCCATCGGCGCCGTCCAGTATGTGGTCTCCGAGTGAAGGTACCAGTTTCCTGAAACCTTCTGAATACTCTTGAGACAGCAGATTGGCTCAAGTTTAGTTGACGAGCGACTTCTCGTTGACTGTGGCCTGCTTGCAACAAAGCAACAACTTGTGCGGCGTTTTCTGGCATAGTATCCATGGGTTTGTGAAAACAATGAATTAAATTTGCAGAGATGTGTACAGATGAACGCCTGATAAGCGACTGATAAGAAATATCGGTCCACGTGGGATTTTAAAGGGGAGTGCCGCGCGCAACTCATGGTTTCCGTTCAGACTGCATTTTGCTACGCTTACGTTCAGATCACATTCATTTGGAAAATATTTTAATGATAATGTACAGATTTTAATGATAATGGTGTCATTGTAAAGTAAAAACATTAGGCTTTCAAAAAAAAATGTGTTTTGAAAATCGAATAAGCCATTTAAAAAACATACGGTTTTTTTTTTTGCGCTCTGAAGGAGTGAGTCGATTTAGTTGCGCGGGAGGTTGGTTTGAAAATATGGCGATTCAAACAGAATATTCACTCGTTTAAATCGCGGATGCTAGGTACCGTAAAAATCCAAAATGTTATTGAAAAAAATATGCAGTGACTAAGTAATAATTGTTGGATACGCGATTTACGCAATTCGAAAAGAATACCAACTTTGCGATTTTTTTCCAAGCTCAGGAGCAAAACACCACCTTGCTTTTTTTTTTTATCAGTTACTTTAGACCTTTTTTTAAACTTGGGTAAAAATCTCAAATTTTTATATGTTGTCCCAAATGGCCATTTAATTTTTTTTTCTAAATGCTTTCATGCTTTCTATTAGTACAAAACTATTAGTCCTAGACTAATTTCGTTGAAATTTTTGGATTCAGCATAAAAAAAAATACATGAGGAAAACAAATTTGGTTCCTTTTGATTGATTAGGAGATGAGATATTCAAGAAAATACGTCAAAAAAGGGGCGTGACACCAAGAAAATAAAAAAAATTCAAAAATTCGTATCTCCGCAAATATTTAATTAAAAAAATCCCAAATTTTGCAGAATGTGTTATCTTACGACCCTTTATATGCAAATAAATTTTTATCAAAATCTGTGATGGTGTGATGAACTCATCAGGTAATCTGACGTGGAATCACCGTGCTCGAATTTTGTTGCAATCAGAGAGATAAATGGCTCATCGAGGTTTACGACATACCTCAATTTGTCACCTGCCAGAAATGTTTCGAACAGCCATCGACAATTGCTTCTCCTCTCAGCCTTATGTCGTTGAAGGTGGCTGTGACCACGTGCCCTGTAGACCTTCCGTTGGTTTAAATGTTAGATTAGGGCACGCTGTACGGTTGATTGGTTCACCCCAAGCCTGTTGGCCGTAGTTCGCTGCACCGTGTTTTCTCCCTGGTTGTCATCGTCTTCAGTCGTGCCAGCATTGGACGAGTGAGTTTAGTCATGGGTTGTTGTTTTGGATGTTTTCGTGGTAATGCTGCAGCGGCACTGACACCATTCACATGACGTCTGATATCTTTACCTTGGAAATCATCAAACGATCCTTTCAACACTGGCATCTACTGGGTTCTTGGCTGTACTTTGTCCTGGAAAGGCCAATTACATAGCCTTCTCAAAAGAACTCAATTTCAGAGACATTATTATACGAACAACTCAGAGAATATACTGTTTTGTTAGATGTGTCTCTGCAACACATCTACGCTATGTCATGTTTCATTGTCTCGCGAGGTGCTAGATATCACCTTATTCATTTCAATACAGAGGCATCAACGTATATCGAAGGAGTTTTGCTGGAATTTTTTCGGAATTTGAAGGCCTTCATGTAGTGAATTAGAAGATAAAAAATGAAGAAAATAACGGTGTCGTAAAAAGATATCCTCAATGGAAGTAAACAAGGTAGGGATAGTGATAAGTAAACCAATCACAGTGCTTCTCAACGGCTTCTGAGTCACCTTTACTTTAGAATAGCCTGGCCGGGGTGGTCTAGAAAATGCTCGCGCGAGTCTGTTTGCCACTCCATGCTATCTTATCGACCCCTATTTATATGGAATAATCGTCATTCTTAACTCAAACTTTGTTAATATACAGAATTCCTGATAATGTTTAAAAAAAACTTAAGTTGAGGAACTGTGAAAAGACTTAAAATGGGGAGGAAAAAATGCTATTGAGGGGATCGCACCCACGACCTTCGCGTTATTAGCACGACGCTGTAACCAACTGAGCTAACAGACTACCTACAATATTCAACATTCAGGCCATCTACAACAGCTAGGAGAAGCCGTTGCGAAGCATTGTGGGATATGTGTCCACAGACAGACAAACCGGGGATATAAGGCGTCTTTCAGAAGCCTAAAAATAAAGTGAATATCATTTTTTTTTTCATTGTTTGGAGTCACAATAAATATTTTAGAACTTTGTATATTCATTGGCAGTCGAAAGTACCCAGGTGGTCTCGAAAAAATTAGGGGATAATTACGAATGAATAATCGAAAGACAATGATTGTTCACGAGAATAAATTAAATACTATAATAATGTTTCTAACTCCTGGACCGTCCCAAACTTTGAAAAGTAATTTTCTCGTGAATTTTTATGTTCATCAGAAACAAAATATATTATCTTAAAGATTTCACGGAATTAACATGCCTAAAACCAAAAATTTTATCTGGTGCAATTTGAAATTAATTGCCGCTCTACGAAAATTGAATGAGACTTAAAATTTTTAAATACGAGAAGTTAGTTATTTAAAGAAGGCTTTCGTGTTGTCTTTTATTTTTCCTACAACAATCGAATTTGTAACATAAAAAAAAAAGGAAATCATAATGAATAATCTAAATCCGTCATCCAAACATTGATGATGGTTATTTTATTTTATTTAATGATAGATTTTAATTAATCATATCTTACGAAAAAGAGATAAATCTGTTTACTTCGATTCAAAAGAATTCCTAAGATAAGAGATTTTCAAGATTTCAATCTACGATATAAGTATATTAAGATTTAACCACAATCTACTCTGCGACTATTTGAAATTTGGAGCATTAAAGAAATCGTACGAAATCGTATTATTTATTAATTCGCAAAGATAAATACGGTGATGTCTTACCTGCTGCAATGGTTGATTTACAACGCATTGTTATTGGAATCGACTTTTGTTTTCTTTAAAGGAAATAGAGACTGATACGAAAATCAGGAGTGGTTTTGTTCAAACAACAACAACATGCCTTGTACGTTTCTTTAGTCGTAGCTTTTGTAATGTTTTTTTGTTGTGATTCTGTTTTCATAACCACTTGAAATTAATTCAAGCTGTTTAAAATATTTGCATCTCATCTTTCATGTTAATATGATTCTGAATTCTATCTCACTAAAGAGTCTTCAGAAAAATCGTTTTAACTTCAATTTATTTCGCTTACTTATAAAATACTTTATTAACTTCGAAATCTATTTGAACTTTATTTGAACTGTACAATTGCTTATGGATAACCAAAGTGTGTGATTCATCAGTAATTATTGACATTAATTTGGATGGATTAATAACCCTAATGAAAGGCTGAGATGGATTTTTTAATTAGAACTAAAAATCTGTTCTTTAATTACAAAGTTTTTTAGTAACCTGTACACAAAATGTAAAAAGCACGGGGAACTTTTAGAAAAGTTCTGTGTATCAGTCCGTCCGTCCATCAGTTCCAGAGCACCTCTAGATCCCAAATGATAAGTGATACTTTCTTCTTCTTCTTTCGAATTTGGCCAACTAGGGACCACGTAAAATAACCTCATGATTTTCTTCCTTCATTCAATCTCTTCCTCCAATATTCTTTCATCCTTTCACTCTGTTGCTTTCGTCTTTCTTCTGTCCAGATTCCCCCTGTTTTCCTTTTCTGCTTTGCTTGAAAACCAACAAAATTTAAGTGATACTTTATTGGAATTTTTTTTGTTTTTTTGAGATGAATAAAAATATGAGTTCCAATCTCCAGGCACATGTTATTCCGATCACGGGCTAATTCTTAAGAAAGATTGGTCGAAAATGAAATACTTCGCCATTTTCATCAAAAAAGTCCGATAGACATGATATAGGGAAATTCTGAGTTCCGATCTCCGATTATTTGCTGTTTCATAGGAAGCGGAAGTGACCGAAAATGAAATATAAAGCCACCTCGCAATCCAAACTAAAAGATGGACAGAAATGAATTCTACCTATGGAAAGCTCAGCACAAGTGGAGAAAAACACGAGTTCCGGTCCTCCACCACTTATTGTCTCACAGGAAGTGGGAGGGATCGAAAATGAAATACAGTCGGACCTCTATTTAACGAACCTCTATTTTGCGAATTTCTCTATTTTGCGAACTTTTCTTTGGAACCAAGAGCATTTTATTAATTTCTTCGTAAAGTAACCTCCAAATAGCGAAGTGCATTTTCTATTTAACGAACTTTTTCTTGGTATCTGTTTTTTTTTTCTCCTTGAAATGTTTTTATTACTAATATTCCCTTAGAGGAAATGAAAGAAATGTGGATACAGCTGAGGGAAAAAGAAGAAATTAACGATGATGTGCTGATTGATGATTATCTTTCACTTGGTTTTGAAGTTGAGACCTCGGAAACACTAACTGAATCCGATATTTTGGACAGTGTGAAAAATAAAAACAATACAGCTATGAATTGCGATGAAGATGAAGATGATGAAAATGGTAATGATCATGATGAAGAAATCAAAAAAAACCTTCGTATGATGAAATGCTAAAATCATTTGAAACAATCCGACGCGGATTTCAATTTGAAGAAAATACTGAAGGGGTTTTTGGTGCATTGCAAAGATGCGAGACGTACTATGAGCGAAAACACTTTTTCAAAAAAAAAAAAAAAAAAACTCTGACAAAATTAACAGACTTTATTAGTACAATTTAAGTACGCATGTGGTAATGTATGCTTTATATCAGTGGTTCCCAACCTTTTTCAGCTGGCGACCCACCTTTCCTTATCAGAATACCTCCACATATATAGGAATAGAAGAATATAGAATAAAACCATATTTGTATCGTATCCCTTCCTTACATATGATCGATTTTCGATTTTTCTGATATTTTCTGATGGTTTATTCGAAGGTTTCTGGTAGTTTTAGGATCAAGTCGCGACCCACCTGTAACCCTTCGGCGACCCACCGGTTGCGAAACACTGCTTTATATCATTAAAATTATTACGTTTATTAATAATTATTGTTTAGGTATTTTAAATCTGTTTTATGTAATAGTTTAAAGAAATTTTAAAAGGTGAATCTCTATTTAACGAATTTTCCATGTAATGAACTTTTTTTCGGGATTTAGCGACTTCGTTAAATAGAGGTCCGACTGTACGTCGCGATCTCTACAGTCCAAAGTGTTAGTGGAACCCATGACGGACCAGTTATTGAAAAATTTATAGCCTGTGTTGATGGGGGAAATATGAGTTCCGGTCGATGGCCATTTCTATCAACCCCTCTTCAGCTCAAATTTGAAGTCGGACAGATATAAAAGAAGGCTTAGGACTTCATAAATACGAATTCCGGTTTGCGGTCGTATCTCATCGATCGATCTCAGTGGCCGAAAACGAAACATAGAGGGTTCTTGTACAATATATAGCCCGTTTTTTGACTTGTTAGTAGAGTGAACTTTGTGTTTTGTTGTTACTGGATTATAAAAAAAGTACCTGTAATAAAAAAAAGAAAATCAGAAATTTCAGAAACTATTGTATGCGAAAGGTTTCTATTTTTTTTAACAGAGTATTTACTATTTTTGAGTATCAAAAATTAGAAAATTCAGACATTAAGTAAAGATGGCATAAAAATCGTCTTTAAGATTACAATTGAAACCTTTATCTTTCTTACTATCAGAATTACTATAAAAAATTTATAAGTGGATAATTAAAAAATATCCCTGTCATAAGCTCAGTTCCAGATGTCTGTGCCCCAATTGTTCATTCTTCATTGCATTTTTTGTATTAGATCATGACACAATGAACAGTCCTCCACTGAAACTCGTTGTGAAGGTTATCTAAGCGAAAGAATGCAAGGAAATGTAATCTATCAAACAATGATCCGTTGAAATATGTAACGGACAGCATTACATCTATTCCCTGCTCTGCTAAAACTCAGTAGACAGGTAAGTAGTAATAAATTGAAGACAAAGCTATCTTCAAGTTTCACTTACAGTGATTGTTGACTCCAATAAGTCATTACTAGAAGAAATATTGAAGTGGAGATAGGGAAGCCTTTTTTCGGCGTGAATCAGAGTTAAAAACAAAACAACCTAACCCCATCCTATTTAAAAAGTAAAACAAGAGGAAGTAAGAAGGCAAACAACAAATTTTTCCTTTTAAAGTAGTCGTTGCTTTCGTTTTGATTTATTAACGGCAGCCGATTAATTAATAGTAATTAATTTCTCCCATTGAAAAATTTGTGACAGAACCTACATAATTTGAGCTTCAATGAGCCCATCACAATCTTATGAGCAGCTGAACGAAACTCTGTTTTCATTTATTGCTTTGGTCCTGTCTTTTAATTATTTTTTTTTTATTCGTCTGTTTCCTATTTTATTGAGTGGAAATAGAACTAATATCAACATTCAACACAAATAATAAATATATTTATTTTCGAATGAATTTATTTTAGTTTCCATGCCTGATTTCACTGAGAAACAACTATTTGTTTTCATAACGATTTCACTATTTTTTTTTTAAGATTCAAAACTAAGAACAGCAACAGTAAAAAATTAAGCAAAACCATATTTTCTGTTTGCACAGTATTTGTAAATTAATTTAAAATACAATTACATAATTGACTCAGAAACTTACAATACTTAAATAGAAAGGGACTCTGGATATATATAATTTTGCCTTCTTTTGACAGGAGTTATTGAAGTTTTAGATATATTTTCTAATTATAGTATCATAAGGTATTTGTATTTATCAGCGATTTTTAAGAATAAGAATAAATTATGGGAAGTTCTTCCGAATCCATTCTGTCATTCACCTAACAAATCCATTGTTTCTATGTCTTCATCGATTCTATAGGATTTTGAGAAAAATTACTAATCATTATTCATAGTAATATATTTTTTGTTGTTTATTATTTTCACCTTTATGAATTAGTTATACATCAATTTCTTCCACCTTCCGGAATTGTTTCAATTTCTATTTTATTAACTTAGAATTTTTTCTCTCCAAATTATTACTAACTGTAAGAACTATACTAACTATAATTTTATTCGTGATTTTGATTCTTTTTTCCACTGTTTCTTTACTTTCACAAGACTTTAAATAATCTTGTTTTTGAGTGTTTTTTTATTTCCAATGACTCCCCTTTCCGTAAGAGATTCTATATTTCTTATTTGCTACTTTTCGATTATTTATATGCAGTTCAATTTTATCATTCCATCAAAATACTAATTTCATACTGCTAATCTTTTTTCTACTAGATTATATTTTTGTTGATACATTTCAAATAGCTTGAAATATGCGTCATAGCAAACTGCGGATTACTGTGCACTTTCTGGTTGTGCTCATCTTCCACTGTTCTTTCACACACGTCCTTCACCCTTTAACGTTCTGTCTCAGATCTCCAATGGACTCATATGTATTTTTTAATTTCTAATTCAGAATTAACTGCTTTAATCAATAGCCGAATCAATAACTAAAGGAATGGCTCAAAACTGAGAACCGCACGAAAATGTGCTTAGAATATAAAATTGGAATGCGCTCATTAAGCACATTATCGTAATTCACCTATCTCTTTAAGTGTTCTGCTTTTATTTGAATACCTGAATTAGAAAAATTAAAAAAAAATAGAATTTTCAATAATCCAGTTGAGTCCCAACTATTTCTAAAAGTATTAATATTACCCCAACTATTTATATATTTTTAAAATGTTTTGAAAGCATTATTTATTAAAACTCAAGACATGCTTTCGAATATATTGTAAGTTATTAAAATCAGCAAAAAAGAAGTTTTAACAGGTGCCTGAAAGAGAAACAAAGGACTCGTACTAATGTAATGTAATGTAATGTAGAAGATGGGTGATAAATATACCTAGCACCGCGACCTAAGGTCTATTAAGGACTCGTACTATATTTCCATCCTACAACCAAATAATACAGCTCTCCCCAACATTAACATCAAGCAATATTTGAATAATTCATTACTCGTCGAAATCAGAAAAATAAAATAAAAAGCAGAAATAATAAAAAAAATTACATCTACCACAAAAATATTATGTGATATCAATTTGTCATTTTTTGAGATCATTTCACAGGTACAAGTTAATCCTGGAACCACATAACGTAGAGGACGAACAAATTTAATTATCAACATATAATATTGAAAGCCACTCACCACCAGCATCCTTCATTAAAAGCATCAACATTAGAAACAATCACAAGCCATTCCCACTTGGAATCAGGGAAATAAAAAATGGTTTTGGCCACCAGACAGCAGAGGGACACATTGCGCCTTCTACGCCGCCAATCGCAGTTCATCTTTCAACCTTCAAATCTTCGAACTCTCACATTGCTTCAAAACAATTTTTATTATCTACATTATTGGTCAAGATGAATAGCCAGTAATGTTCGCTTAATTATATACATAATTAACCAAAATTTTATAACTTATTTCGATTGACTAGGAAGCCGTTCAACGACTTCGAATACTTTCGCCCTTTTGTAATGTATTTTTAAAGTTTTTAAAGTTTTATTATTACATTTTTTTAAAGAATATTCTTGTGTGTTTGTCAGACTTATTTTAAACTATAACTAAGTTTAGACAAATGTTAAGCAATTTCTTAACTGAATTTATTAGATTACAGGGGTTTTAAATATTCAAATTTTAACTTACAAGTTTTGGTTACTAAATTTCAAACTGTTGCAATTATGATTGCCCATATAGTTGTGGCTTAGTAATAGGGATTAGAATCATTGAGTGTGAGGCTAAATTGTGCGAGTGACAGTGGACACAGAAATTGGGTGCGAGACTCAGTTAGTGTCTGCGCGCAGCAGTGCGAGATTTAGACGCTGAGTGCCTAATTTGCCTAATTAGACGCTGAGTCAGTTGTTGTGTGCGCGGCAGTGAATACAGACATTGAATGCGAGACTCAGTCCACGTCACTACAGTCTAGTTGTTTGGCGCGATGTTTAAACACCTACTGCGTGAATGCTGTCGACAATGACGAAGAAGACAAGCGGCGACGAAGCGACGTCGAACCATAGCCCGAAAAAAACTACAATTATCCAAGGGTTACCCGGAACTTTCGCGGGAGCCTTCCCGAGCCTGTCGAGGGAGTGAGAAAGCAAATTCACCGACATGAAACCTGCCCGAGTGCACTGAGTAAGTCTGTTCTATCCTTTTTTATTACTGAGCCACAATATGGAGTGTAGTTTTGGTAATTCTTTAATTTAATTTCTTATCGATTCGAGGGCCTTGCGCTTCCGAAAGGAAGCCAAGCCGCTCCACATATTTTAATCAGATACCCACCCAATATTAATTCCCTTATCAAAACGATATTTCTCTCTGCATAAAACGTTAGTCTCCGTTACCGCAGCTAATATTTTCAATAATGTACGTTAAATAATGTATACAAATACTCACACAAATAAACAATTTTAAAAAAGGTTTAAAAAACTTGTAATAAAAAATTTTGATACAATACGTATTAAAAAGTCAAAGAACAGTTTCAAGGAATACATGTTCCCAATCATCACCAAGATCTTATTTGTGTGAGTCTTTGTTTAATTATTTTTTTTAATAATATTATTTAATGAACCAAATATAGCATACGATAAAGATTTTTAAACAATAATGTACGTAGAAAGCATCATTTAATTCCAAAAACCCTTCCCTTAAACTTGCTACACTCTCATAATTTCCATATTGCTAATTTAAAGTTCAAAACTATAATACCAATATTTAAACATCGTAGGCGACAAAAAAAGAAAAATTATAAACGACATGAAACATATTTCACAACAGTTAAGTAGGAATATCAACTTTCGAAATTAAAATTTCCAACACCTCTCCATTGATTCTCTTCGTGATTTCGACACACTTCCTTGGCCAGTCAGATCACCAGATCTCTCTCCTATTGACCACATTAGGATTGGGCGTCGCGTGTGACAATCCCAGAATGTCAACGAATTACCTCGCTAATTTAATACTGATTGGCAAGAAATCCCGCAGAACAGCATCTGCCAGCTACACCAGTCAATGTCACGTTGGATAACTTTGCTTTGAGTACCTCTATATCATTTTAGTTATATTTATATAAAAACTAACAAATTCATTTATCTAAATTCAACTTATATCTATACCCAAGTTTTAGATGTAAGTTTTAAACATTTTTGACATTTTTCCACCTATTGAGCAACGTCTAGACTCGTAAGCATCCAACATAAAAGAATTACTTGATAAAAGCTACGGAATTACTTGATAGTAAAATATTATTTATTTCTCTATATTATATTGCTATTGTGCCGTTCCGGCATGGCCGAGCGGTTTAGACGGCGCACATACGGCAATTTCCTTGAAATAGGCGGACAAAAATGTTTTTTCGAAACACACTAAAGCAACAAAATACCACTGTTACAGCAAAGTTAAAACCCCGACGTAACTAACCATTCCAAGGAAATTTATAACTAAGCCGTTACAACCACACGAAACCGGTTTGAAATCACATCTCACATGTCTCAGCCTGCACAGCTCCTCAGTCGCTCTGAAGTAGTCGACATTGAATAGCGTATGTTCGCAGCGTCTACACATCTACATCGAATCTTAACTGTGGACTATCAACCTTCAGGTGTGTTCATTTAAAAAGTATTTATTTAAATAGTTTATTGATGTTCATTGTTAAAATAAAAATTGATAAGTAAATTAGCGTTTTCTTAGAGAATTTTTCGTAATATTATCAGTATGTTAAGGATTAAATTGTCAGGATCAGTGGAGGTCATCAAATATTAAGTCTTATTCTGTAGTATTGTCCTTAATCTTTCAAATAACATTGCATGTACGCGCTACTTTGAAACACTTTTCACAAAAATCATTTTTTTCAGATAGTAGTACAGCTCAATCAAACCGCGCAGCTATAGTTACAAGAGAAGAACTGTTTTGTGTGTTACAGACAATATTTCCTTTATATCTCCTTCCCAGTGTGTTGAACACTTAGTTAGTTATAATAAAATCAAATTTAATTTAGGTGAAATCTGTAGTTTGAGTGAAAAATTCCAAAACAATCTCCGAAGCACTTTGGATTTATTTTTTTAAGAACTTAAAGAGGAGATGGATTGAAAATAAAAGAATTAAAATGAGTTTATTGCAAAATATGCTCAGTGGCTTCAGCACCAATATGAGATCCCCATTGAAAGTAGCTCAAGACGTGGAAGGCCGAAAAAGCTTTTCTCCGAGACTCCGACAAAGCAAAAAATAGAGATAAATCTGTTTTTCTTTTAATTACTTCAGCTGATGACGAAAATCTTTCATATGCGACTCAGAAGTCTTTACATTCAGCGGAAAAGAGGAAAACTGCCGAAATAGTCAAACTAGCGAGAATCGCTATGCCTAAGAATCTAAAAAGAATGAAAAGAGCGTTTTCGTCAACCCCCAGCAATCAACTCATGCCGTACACATTGGAGGAGTCTTTAGCTCTCATGATCAACCTTATTTAAGTAAAAAACATTACATAACAATGCAGAAGGGTGCTAAACAGAGAGGAGCTAATATTTAGGCAGCTTACTCTTCAATCTCTGAAGTAAAAAAGCAATGTTATCCAGATAACGATTGTAATACAGTGACCGAGACTGAAGCTAATATAAAGCTACAAAGTCTTGTAGACCTCACTACAAGAAGGTTAGCTCAAGTACAGAAGGAAGTATTGGGGCGAATTCCACCCGAAACTGATTTAATATATAAATGGGGACTAGATGGAAGGGGGGGGGGGGGGGGCACGGCGTCTACAAACAAACTTTTATAGATGCAAACATTCGATATGCAGACTCTAACATCGTTTTTTCTAACCTTGTTCCCATTGAACTGTCCGGATCTACCTTGGATACAGGGACTAAGCAGATTTACTGGAAAAATGCGCATACCCCCCTCAGCCACCAGATATTGTACGCCAATTGAATTTGTATTGCAGAAAGAAACGAAAGAAAATGTGATACAACACTACAATGAAATGAAAGCCCAAATTAATGATCTTTTGCCAACTAAAGTTTTCGTCAATAAAAGGCTGATTTTGGTCAATCACATTTTGTTAAGCACAATGTTTGACGGGAAAATAATAAATATTTTGTCGAACAGTTCAGCAAGCCAGAGGTGTTACATATGCAAAGATATGAATAATCATGAAAAGGTCTTGGCAATGGAATGCAATGAAAACTATTTTGAATTCGGTGTTTCGTGTCTGCATTCCTACATTAGATCTTTTGAATTTTTCCTTCACATAGCTTACAAAATAGAAGTTCGAGAATGTCCATCTAGAGGATCAGAAGCGCAGAGAATTGTAAAACAAAGAAAACAAAATATTTCGCAGAAATTTTATGAATTAAATGACGCAGTACATCTTCAATCACACTTATAAATTATAAATAAATTTTCTTTAAGTATGACAAAATAAATTAAGACAAAGCACATTTTAGAAATGTCCTAAATTCAGTATCAAATAAAACTATTATTTTTAAACTAGTCGATGTTTCAATGCAATTTCAACGTAAAGAAAACCTTATTTGTAAATTATCACCCGAAATTAAAATAGGTTTACAACGTAATACTTTACCTACTGCCTCGAGTAATCGCTTGCAGTATTGGATTCCATTCCGCTATTGATAGGCAAAAAGTAACTGATTTGTGGAAATGATAAGATACGATAGCATTAAGTAACTAATTTTAAGTTCAAAATTTTACGTTTTTCTATATTCTTTATTTTATTTTCTTTATTCTTGATTTTAAAATTTACATTTTTTAGAGAAATGGAAATTCTGAGTTTGGAGATCTGAGTAAAAACATCTTCAATTTATGTTGAACCTCCATATCGTTAATATGTTTATATTCTGCTGCAGACTAAAGGGTACTAATTTCGATCTTCTAACCAATCGAAAACCTTATTCGAGCGACAGTTAGTCCTAGAGGTGGCGACATCTAGAGTCAAAAATAAACACACTCTTTGGCATGTTTATTGAAATAATGTATACAGTTCATTCTTGTGTACAATTGCTTACATATATTCATCGAGGAGAATTTTTGTAAAATAAAAAGGTAAAATCATTGACCTCGTATATCACTGGCCAAAATATTACAAACCTTTTAAATAAAATCTGTTTTATGTTTATGGTTCACAACAAGTTGTCCAAAATGTGTAGCTGAAAATTAGCTATAAAAAAGTATCGTACCATATAACGTACGAAATCCGTCCAGCTATTTTAGGTCCTGATTTCGGGTTAATGTTTTGAGAAATGGGAGGGATAGAGACCAAAATAAACTTTCCTTATGATAATTGGATTTACTCTTGTATAAGGGATTTTTCCTACTTCGCATGATGTTCGCTCATTATTTCGGCCCGGTTCCTCGAGCCTTCTTCAGGAAACATTCAGGAGGAACCGGGCCGAAATAATGAGTGAACCTCACCCGGAGTGGGAAAATCCCTCGTACAAGAATATATTCAATTATCATGGCCAAATCTTCCTTCAGAAAGTACACGTAAATTGTACTTCCCTAATGTTTTCAGTTGGATCATTAAGTTTTATGAAAATCCGTAAAGCCGCTTTAATGGAATGAGCACATTCAAAACAAACAAAGCAGATATTTTAGCGTGAGTTTAACAAATACACAAGCAACGAAGAAAAATATTCAAGTGGAATAATAGAAATTATTTAAAAGAACTATTTCCTATATTGATATCTTCTTTAAAACTACCGTATAGTCGTTTTCAAAAAGAAGGGTTTGCCATATATGGTCATTCCGTAGCGATCGATTTTGTCTGGAACAAACGTCACCAGTCATGACGTCATCAACTTGAACTCCGAGCAGGCAGCCCAAGATGTCGTTTTGTGATCGCATAAGCGCGACCAAGAAAGAACAAACTTCGCATAGTCAAGCAAGGGTAATAGTGTGGAACGTTTTAAAGTATTTCAATTTTAATTATTATTATGCATTCATAACTGTAGAACATAACAAAAGCCAGAATAGTTTCATAGTTACGAATTTTAGCAATAGATGGCGCTGTTACGTCCTGGAAACTTCAATCCATTAGAAAATTAAGTCATCAAATGCTCTTCTTTCATGAACTGAACTGTAATATATGCAATTTGCTTTTGCATATATATAATTCTTACGATTGCAGCCTAATGATTAATGAAAAATTGTAATTAAGATACTAACGATATATATTATATGTACATTATTATATATATAAAAAAAAGGGAAAGGTGTGCCACCTTAAAGGCAGGATAAGCCCTTGGTAGGCAATATGTTTAGGCTCTTAACGATTCTTGACTAAATGAGGTGGATGATCAGTCTGACGTTCGCCCGCCTTTAACCCCGAGTAAAAAAAAACCCGATATTCATTTGACAGTAGTATTTATTATTATAAACATATAATAATGGGTGCATTAATATACTTACATATTTATAGAGCATCCGAATTCTATTTGAATATATTCCTTTGTATATTTATCTGTGCGCATCTGTTTAAAACAACTGGACTTACTATCTTCATATTTTGTACCTATGATCCAACGTAGATTGTTTTAGTCTCTCCCGTCTCATCATCATCATCTCCCCTTTACTTAAACGGTTAGACAGATTTCTTTAAAATTTCATTTAATTATTGGTCCAACTTGAAAATGACGAAGGATTGTTATCTACCTAACTCTGTCCCCCCACCCCCCCTAGTCCTCTGTGTGGACTCACAGTACTGTATGCTCACATTTGATCAGAATACACTAAAATCTGCTTTTGTATATATTCTTCGACTTTATATTTATCGTAGTTTCAACTATGATTCCTTCTAGCCGCTTTACATTTAACTCTTTAATTTGTTTTTAAACTTTCCTGACTGAATTCAAGTTTGGCCTCACTGAACAAAATAAGCTTCCTTCATGCTGATACGATTCCAACGCCCTGCTACGGTGAAACGTTTCGTTACATGTACCTACGACTTTCCAGTAACAGAGCGAAGGAGTTCGTTTGTTGAAGGTCTTTGAAATAAGCCTAGGACCTTTGAACTCAGCTCCATTTAGATGCATGGTTCGATTCGGATATCTAATTGCCACCCGCCTTAAACAATAAATGCAACAAAGACATGAGTAATTACTATTTCATTGAAGTTTATGTAGCAATGCTTCGATACGTATTTTCTAAGTAATACGAACATTATTTTCTCTTATCAGATCATTTGAGTTAACGATATGTAATAAAAGACTGGTGGACAATGATAGATGAATTTTACGTGATCTACTGCCGCATCATTTTCTATTGACAATTGAGATAACTTTAATGTCTCGGTAGTTGAAAATGACATTTACCCTCTACTAGAATGACTGAATAACTTTAGTTGTTCTAAAAATAAATAAATAAAATTTGATAACCTACCAAGATCACAATTTCTCCAAAAGTGAAACTATCTTGCATATCGCAGGAAATACGTCCTTAAAAAATACACAACGACTGAATGAACTCTATATGAGGTTAATATTGATCAACTTCAAAATTAGAATATTTCTAACCTTAAAATCAAAGGTATTCTAAAGAATCAAAAATATAGATTTATCTTAACTAAGGTATAAGATATATTATATAAATAATTAGCAAATCAAGTCAAATCAAATACTATAAATAGAGCAATTCTTGTAAATTTTATCTTGAAAACGGGCTTAAGGATTTTGATGAAATGAGGTGAATCTACCGTTTTCGGATTTGAGAAAGCGATTTAGCTAGGACTCGATCTCGGGAAAACTCATTGAGGGGGTAAATGATTGCCCTGGGACGTGGGTACAAAGTTATTGTCTACAGTGTTCTTACTTTACTTTTGTTTTATTTTCTTTTTTTTATTAGAAAGAAATTATTAGTTTCTTAAAAAATTCTTTCAATGTTGTGTGTAAACACTGCGGAGCTGTCCATTTATCCGAAAAGGGATTCAATAGTCAGATGGTTGTAAACAGTGTTCGTACTATTTTTTTTTTTTTTCGTTTTATATTCCAAGTACTGTTATTTATATAATTATGTCATAAAGTTTATTAAAATCAAAATATAATGAATAATAGTTTCCTTCTGGCGTAAGGCTGTAAGTCGAGAGTTGTTTTTAGAGCGGCGTGCACCAAGCTTACGTAAACTTTGTGGGGTTGTCAAATCTTCCCTCACCAACATTCGTTCGGGGTTTAACAGTCATTAAACCGCTGATGAATCGTCAAATTTTAGCGGCAGGAATGTGGCTCGTCAAATCACTCCCCAACTTCCATCGTAACTTTCCCTGACGTCGGCTCCAATTGAAAACGACACCTGTGATTTTGACGATGAATTAGATTTATTTTTTTCTATAGAAAGTTACGAAAATAATATTAAATACGTTTACTTCCTTTGAAGCTTCTTGCCTTGACAATTCTTGTCTTCAAGAAAAGAATTCTGCACAAATGTTTTTTTTTTCTTCTCCAAGGAAGGTGTCATTTTGAAATGACTTTAAATGTTTTTAACCAATCACAGCCAGTTTTAGAAACAGGTTTGCCATCAAAGAGTCGCCAGTGGAAGTTTTGTCAAATTCTGTTTGGTGTACACAATTGATGAAGAATGGTTAAGATTAACGGCTCATTAACTGATTTGACAGAGCGTTGGTGTACACCGCCCTTATTCTGTTATCTACTAGAAAAGAGAGGATTTCCAATTCTGTTTGTGTGTTCGTATATGATTATTTGTGTCAACACTCCCCCTAAAATCCCTAATGCTCTTCTTGAAAATTTGCGTGCACATTCATGAACAAGAGACGATCTAAACATTAATTTGAAATTTTTCCCGTGGTAGTCCTAGTCGAGAAATAAGCGGGTGAAGGTTACAAAATTTCCCGTCGAAAAGCATTAGAACCAAAATTTTAGATATTTTTTGAAGTTTTAAAAAAAATTAAAAAGATTTAGTGAAAGTAGACTTCAAATACTTCGTCGAATTTCTTTTTAGCTAAAGAAAAAAATATATAATCAAAACTTTCCATTGGGCTAGAAACACTAATTAATGGCTTTAATTTCCAAAATGGGTGAATACATTATTAGATTTAAATATTTATTAAATATTTATGAAATATTTAAAAATCATTATTTCATCATCCACAAACCATTTCATTTAATTTCAACGATTTCACTAATATAATGCAATTACAAATTTTATTTATTCAGTCAATCGTTAAACCATTACAATTTTTTTTTCGATTTAATACACAAAAAAGTGTAATAAAAGAGACAAAAATAATGAATGTAATTTCTAAGAGCATATTGGAGTCCGGTAGCTCAAACGGTAATACACTTGTCTACCACTGACAGAGTCGGATTCATTCTTCGATAGAGATAAGAAAATTTTATACTCGATAATTTCATCTTTGTAGGGTCCCAGGAATTCATGCAGCACATTGACAATGGATACTAGGTTTCTTAGCAGGAATTAAGGATGGTCAATATCGTACTCCAAAATCACGTTCAATTTCCAATAAGTATAAAAAATAAGCTATTACCTACAATCGTAAGGATAGCCCAACTACTGTTCGTTTTCGACAGCGAGAATCACAACTCGCGGATGATTCTACTCCGCAAAGGGGAAGATACGCTGAGATTGGCACTTTCCTAAGACCTGTTTTTCTTTTAGTACCTGTTATTTTTGCAATAGTATTTATTCTTTCCATAATTCTTTCCCGAAAAGCGCAAATAAAACGCAGCTACTAGTAAACTAAAACTGTTAAAAAGTAAACATCCCCTCTTTATTTCTCCTCACCCCTATTTTGATGAAATCGAAGAGCCCTGACGCATGCGCAAAAGCGCTGAAGGTTCTTGGAAACAAAAACAGACAGTATATGGTAAGATAAATAACAAACAACTCTGTCTTTCAACCTATCATGAATATCAATACAAAATACAGTAAAGAATAATGTAATTAATTTTTTAAAAATTACTTTTAAATTATTATATTACAATTCTTACATAACAATACAATATGATTAAAGGAACTATTCTTTTTTTATTATTAGGATGATGTTAAAACAAAATTGCTAAAAATAATAAAATCAGTTGTAATAGATCATTATAACGTAGTTTACAATCACTTTACTGCAAGAAAAAAACAAAAAAAAAAAACATTAAAAACAAAGTAATATTAATTAATAATAGTGCTTCACTGCAAATTATAAGAAAATACATTTGTATTACTAAAATTGATATTAAAACAGATATTAACTTTATATTAATAAAATCAACTTAACTGAAAATTAGCTATTAATTAAATTTAATAACTCATTATCAAAACAGGGTTTCCTTAAATCATAAAACATAACATTCTCTCAGAACAGAATTGACATTATACATTATTTTATTAATTTATATGTCTATAATTTGTTTGATTATTATACTTTTTAGTTCTTTAAAAATTGTTGTTAAATAGAGAAATTAGGTTTAATCAAGTAACTAGCATATTAATTTAGTTCACACAAGATTGTTCAAGTTGAAAGTGTAGTTGTCAAAAAGTTGAATTTTTTTTAATTATATTTTAATTTTACTTATTTCTGGGTAAAACATATTAAAATTTTTAAAATAATTACATTCTTAAAATACTAGTTTTTAGATGAGCATTCGTGAATAAATGTTAAAATGACAAATAAAAAAAAATGAATTTCGGATCAGGAAATAGTTTTTACTTTTTTTAAGAGTTAGAATTTGTCTGATTTCGATTGATTTTTGAATTTACATTTTTGTAAATTATTTAATCCATTATTAGATAAAGAATCTGTAAAAGTTCTAAATTGTTATTTTTAATAGAATGAAATATTTTGATTTATCTGAGGATCTCTTGGAGTACTTGTGCTCTATTTAAATGGTAAATAAATGATACGTCACAACGAATTTATAATTAAACCAATGTATTTTGTTTTGTTTAAACATATTACAGGTATATTTACTGATCTTAAAGTATTTCTAATGGCAACAATTAAAAGAAACAAAAAAATGAAGGAGACTTTTGTGGTTGTTTCATTTGTTTAAGTTTTCCATTATAAATATCTTCATTTTCCTGAATCTGTCCTACTTATACTACAACTTAGCACTTTCAAATTAGTACAAATAATGATTTTATAAAAGTAAAATCATTATTTGGGTAAATTTTTACTCATTTGTATTTTATTTCTTTCATTTTTTTAAAATCAAAATCTGCATTGCGTTACTGTTTCATAAAATCAGTAAAATTTATTTTGGTGTAAATTTGTATCTTACGAAAAACTTCAGTTTCTGAAGTTGGTAAGTTACTTGTAATTAATTTGTTTAGTCGAATTTTGTTTCACTTCATCTTTAATCTAATATAATTTTATAATAATTACTGAGACAGTTATTATGTGTTGCTGCTGTGGTATCGCGGGTATATCTGTTCCTAACTTTAAAAGAAAAATAATAATAATAATAAAAAAACAACTAATAATTCCTTAACAAGTCAGAAGTTTAAAATGTTCCTAGAAGATTGAAAACTTTGATAGTCTATTATAGTTACCACCATCAATGAATATTTGTCTTGTAAAGAAATCACCGTAATAATTATTGATCCGAAAATACAATTGACAGCGGTTATCCAAAATCAATTTATAAATGAAATTAGTCTTTTTTTTTAAATCTTAGAATTTACAATAATAAGATGTTATACGGAATTATAATAAAACAACAACATCGCATTAGTTTTATCCTCAGTCACAAGTAGCTTATTCTAGTTCAGTTCTTCACAATAGATGTCGCTGTGATACTTGGTTTAATTAATGTAATACTTAACTATAGAAAATAATAAAGAAAGGTTCTCAAACGCTGAGCTATGATGTCGGGAAACTTATGGAATTTGTTTATTTATGTGTCTTTTTAAATTTTTGATTTATCTACATATATGAAAGTTCAATTATTTTCTTTATATTATTTGATTTTTTGGTTTCACACTTAAATTCTTTTGAGCCCTGCGGTTGCCCTGCGGTTGCCCTGACAAAGAATTTGAGGCCGTGCGGTGAATTATCATTGTTGATTTTGTTGAGGGCCACTTCGGGGAGCTGAAGTGATAACTTCAACTTTGTCTCGTTCTCTGAGCTATCATCAAGATCTGGCTGAAGAAGCCTAATAAGAGTAAAACAGCTGTCTCAGATTTCCGAAATGATAGCTTAAGATGTAAGAACCTTTTTTTATTCATATACATTTTTAATTTTTTGATTCAATGTAATACCAATTTGCCACCCCATTTAACAAACTATCGGACAGTCAGCTTTAGATAAATTGAACTTTTGTATTAAAAAATATTGAATGATTAATAATGACACAATAAAATATGAAGATTATTTAACAAAACATCGAAAATTCTGGTTTTGTAAACATGCCCGACTTATTTTGATATAAGTTAATTTTGTTACTTCATAACTCATAAGTCCAATAAGCTTTTTCAAAATTTATGTTCTATGTTTCATCAGGATTTTTAATAATACCAACAAACAAAATTAAGTTGTAAAGTCTATCGATAATGGCAAAGTAGAAGGGGTGATCCACTAACACAACATGAATTGTTTCAGAGTCAACACTTGAAAAGGAGTTAAAGGTGACATCTGTGGTTCCATAAGTAACTCTAGTTACTAATTCATCGATTTGTAGAGAGGCTTTCTGTTTAACTTCGATGACCTGGAAATGATCTTCTCCAATCCCGGATAAATTAGCTCTGCTTGGGAAAGATAAAATTCATAATATTATAATATGTCTGTCAAGGATACTTATTATACAGTAGTTTTCTTTTTAAAGACTGAAATTGTATATTTACAAAGCTTTGTTTACATTTTAGTGAGTTGAGACACTTCGAAATTGGTCAAAAAAAGGAACCATTGACAAAAGCATTCATAAAAAGTGTCAGAAGGAATTATCATTAAAGAACTCGTATACATGTTAAAGACTTACACATCGATGATATATACGACTCGTAACTACCTATGCATCTTGAAATATATATATATATTTGAAGGATTACTTCATTTTAATTTCATAAATATTAGCTCTGGATTTTCAGAAAGTCTAATTATTTCGCTTACTGAAATGGATGTATATTTTATTTTGTATTTAGTATCACAGTGAAGAAATAAATTTCAGCCGACACACTAAACTTTTCCTTCACTATTTAATATCACCTGATCGTAAAGTTGCATTATTTACGAGTAGGTTGTTTTACAATATTTTGAGGTTTTCAAGGTATTAAATGGAAGAAAAAATAAAACGGGGGGAGGAGAAATGTTTATTTAATTCCTACTATGATGTTTTCAATTTTTGAAGAAAACCTTTTTCACAATTGTTGTTTTCCTTTTTTTAATCTCTTTTAATTCTATCTTTTTGAATACGAAGTAATTACTTTATTTCAAAATTTTGAACACAGTTATGACACTTATTCTTTCTTGGTGGTGAATTGAATTCTGTCGGAAACGCCGATGATTCAAATGTTCAAAACTGGAATTATTTTTATTGACTGCAAAGGTACCCCTACATACCCACTCTGTTTGCTTACAGCGATGGATTTTTATAGTTCTAAAGTCATTAAATTTAAACATTGGAGAGCATAATGGTTCTTAATACAGAAGTTTACCTTTTTTTATAGTTAGTCTCAGTATTTATATCGACTCCCAAGTTCTTATTATCCTTCACCCTGAATAGGGCCGCGGGAACATCCCACGAGTACTTTCATCCCTGAGAGATCTGTTACAAATCCTAGAATTTTAGAATATTTTTCAATGCCATAGACAGCGGAAAGAGAGAATGAGAAGAAGCAGACAAATACAGGAAATAAACGAAACATCCATGCCGACACCGCGATTCGAACCCAGATTTCGACTCATCTGCCTCGTGGTAGGCCGCCACCTAATCCACTAGGTCCTGCCGGAAAACAGGAAAATTTAACTTGCATAAAATATAACATGAAAAAATGTCGATATAGAGATATGAAGTGTATTTCTTTTCTTTTTAACTGAAATTAATGGAATTCAATTTTATATTCTTCTTTTTTTATAATTTCTTATTTTGCTATCTATATTAACATAGATCTGCGTTGTAGATCCTGACTGCTCATACAGGAGCTAAGGATTGGGGTTTTTCTTTAATTGTTAGTGTTTTTAATTCATTGAATTTGCTTGTGTTGGAATTATTTAAATTTCAAACAATGTATCCCTTTTCTTAATGAGCATCTCATTCTGTTTTATCTACGTTTGAAAGTTGACTTTACAACTTTCATAATTCTTCTGTTTCTCAATGTCTTTTGTTGACGAGAAACTACGTATTATAAATTTTACATTATTTACTGTTGTGGGTTTATTAATGAACTCCAAAGGGTCATTGAAATTAATCATGGAAACTTAAGGTTCTCTTTGAGTGAAATAGAACTAATATTCTTTAAAAAAATACTCTTCTAAATATTATAAATTTCTTCTAAATGACATTCTTCATTTATTTAAGTGACAATATTTCGATCGGCCAATTGCGGATCTTCATCAGGTGACAATTCCGTTTTTTTTTTTTTTTAATTTAAGCAATTTTAAAATTTATAATTTAAAAAAAAAAAGAAAAAAACAAAAACAAAACGGAATTAAGACCTATAGAAATTCGGCAGTTGGCCAATCGAAATATTGGCAGTTAAATAAATGAAAAATCTTGTTTAGAAGAAGCAGAATTAGCTCAAATGACATAAATGGAAATATTGGAAAAGAAAAATTATTTTCCAAACTATATATTTTCAGAAGTAAAACTATGAAATACCTGTTTCTAAATAAATCTGTTACTCCAAGGTGCATTAATGCATCCTTTAATTCATACGCACTTTCCAAATTTAACTTCGGTAATTTCAATACCACATTCTAAAATTGAGATTGACAATTTATTAGTGAAAAAGAAACAATAAGAAAGATGTGATTTGAATTTTTCTTTTTAATTGGCCTCTATATAATCCTTTTATATAATATCTGTTTAAAATAAACTGTACCATTTATTAATTTTTCATGAATTAAATTACCGTAATATTATCACGGAAAAGAAAGAGCAAAGAAATCTAAAAACTGAAATTCAACTGTTGGCAAAACCCAACAATGTAATGTCTCAGTCAGTTTGGTTCCTTGCAAATCGCAACCAAAACCACTCCGAAACATAATTACTTTTTTAACAATAAAAAGTAGCATAAAAACGCACACATTTAAAGTGTTCAATGAACTATTTTTGGAATTTACGTTTGGGAACCCAAGACAGACTGTTTCGATGTTCCTACATCTCGTCAGTTGGTTCCCAGTACTCATAGCTCAGTGTAATCCAAAGAAAGATAAACAAAGGAAAAGATTAAACAGAACAATGGCCCTTGAGTTAAAAAAACATCAAAAAACAAATTAAGGATAAAAAGGGCAATAAATTAATCTCCGATAGCAGATCGCTTAGCTTATGAAAGATTAATTTGTAGCATAGACATATGCATAATGGCAAAAAAAAAAAAAATTCTGAAAACGCGGTGTTTGCCAAATAAATTTGGGAACCTATGATCTAGAGCACTAATAACCGTGGGAAAAATCCCAAACAGCAGCCTTCTGCAGTTCATAGTCCAAGGCCTAAACAACCGTGCCACTGGATCAATATCTATTCTATAATATTCCATTTAATTCTCAAGTTTAACTACCTCGCATTTACTATAAATTCATAGGTAGTTCGCATTTACTATAAATTCATTAGATAAAATAATGAAGTTACATTACCTCATTATTATTTAATCGATTGAGCAGTGAGTGAAATATAGTTGTATTTAACCTTTTTAATAGGTCGTACAGTCCATCATCTTTATGAGGTAAAATAATAATCCTAAAATCAAGAAAAATCATAAAAGTTGTATTTAATTTAGTGAACGATCAAAAATATAATATAAAATCTCTACAAAGTTTAAGTAAAACCTATCATCCTAAGAGCAAACAAAAATAAGTTATTAATTTTGTAAACTATAAAACATTAAAAAGATAATAATTTCTTCAAATCCATAAATTCAAATTAATTATTTATTAATGAAAATAAGAAAGAAGTCCTTTTTGCCTTAAATGTAAATTGGAAAAGAATATTTTATTAGTATAATATAAAAATGTAATAATATTCCATAAAAATATATTGTAGTTGTTTGGGAATTGCTTCAATTAGTTATTGATCAATTTAAAAAAAATAAAAAGATATCAGAAATAAGAAATTATAAATCAAAATTGTTTAAAGAATTTTAAACACTAATGGACCACTTGGAGTTTACGCTCCTACCGACGTCACAATTTGACGTGTAAGCACATGCTGCGAGAACTTGTGGGGATAACCAAACATATAACTTAGTGTGAATTACTCAAAAAAATCGGCGATTTTTGATATTGCAAGACGAAATGATTCAGTACTATGCAGTTTCTTATTGTAATAATTCTGTAAAAACGCTTGGATTATCCATGTTTAATATAATATTTCCTCTATATCTACACGGTTAAAACAAAGCACATGGCTTTGTTTATCCCATAAGACAAGCAGTAGCCTGGTGGGATATTTTCGTAGTTACAAAATATCCCGCCCGCCTATCCTCAAGTGCTCCATTAGTTTTTTTTTATATATATATATAAATAATTTATTCTCGATATTACATATGAATTAAAATCACGTCGAATACTGACTTACATGTGCAATCTGTCGCCTTTAAAAGGAATTTGTACTACATCTGCTTGTAACTCGTAATCCTTTACAAAGGAAAAGTAACTTTGTATGTACATCATTAACGTAGAAACTTGTTTGTTTGAAGATACTCTAAAGTTTTCATACACAGCTTTATTAAAATTATATTTCCATTTCCCTTTGATATAAGCTGCACTTGTTAAAAGAAGTTTGATTGCTAGTGAACAGAAACAGACAAATTAAGTAGAATTAACACAAACAGGATTTAAATTGAAAAAAAATTAATAAAATAAAATATTTTTTCTTTTCCATGAAATTATCAATGGTAAAATCTTAATAAAAGCTTATGTAAGATATATATTAAAATATCCTACTTATGAATTTGATTTAAATAATAAATAGTTATACGGGTTACTAAAGATTAATTTCTAAAATTATAGCCATCCAAAACCAAATGCAAAAGCGAAATACTTTAATAAGACGTTAATAATTCCAATAGTTATTTGTTTCAGGAATAACAGTATAAAGACTCGATCTATTTTGATCTTAGTTTCTTTAGATTACTTGTTCGCCTTAAACTTTGAATATTGAGACCAATACTATAAAAAATCTGATCACAAACGCCAGGAAATTTAAGAATGTATTGACGTATTAAAGCATTACATGTTTAGAAAGCGCGTTCGACTCTCTTCCTCAAATGAATAAAGATACAGTGAATGTTGGAAACATAAGGACTTCCTGAGATTTTGGGACGTTGCTAGCACTAACATCTTCTAGGTAAAATCCATTATTTACTTCGGATGTAGCAGGACTTAACTACTTAAGTACATCCGTATATTGTGCTTAGACAGGATTTCATGAACGTTTTCGATATACCATTGTTTCGTATCCGCCACTGTTTTCTCATGTGGCGAAACGAAACAATGGTATACCAAACCCTTCATTGCCTGAAATTACAATCAATTATCTAGCAGTGACCCTATACCCTTACAAGATTAACACTTTACAAATGATCACAAAAACAGCTTGCAGGTTATGGTTCCAGTAAAGAACTTCTAAAGAAAGAACTCAGCAACATTCAAGAAATATTTCTAAAAAATAATTTCTCTATTACAGTATTAGAAAAATATACATATAAAGAGAACAATGAGGAAATATCATTATGGAATCAACGAAAATATCTAGGAAAAAAAGAACAGTATGAAGTATACAGGAAGCTGGTTATAGAGGATTGGTTATACAGGAAGCTAAATCCAATCCTGCCTAAGTACAATATAAGTATGACAAGTAAAACTAAAAACGCTCTCGGCAAGGTACTCAAAATACCATCAAACAAATACCAACTGAATATGGCATTAGGTGCCAAAATCCTAGAAATAATAATTGCATATACAAAAGCGAAACAAAAAGGAGCCTAATTACCAGCCTCCTCAAGCAATCAACGGCATTCAAAAATAAAAAAACAAAAAACAATAGACGACAGAGGTTCACTGTAATCGCCATGGACACACCTTAGACATCAATAATCCATTTTGTTCGGTAATGAGACTGATCCATATCTAAGATTAAAGTTCTAGGAAACACTTAGAAAAAACTTCCTAGTGTTATAATACAGATAGATCCATTATTAATGCCCTACAATATGCCATACATCAAAAAGAACACAAGATGAGAAATAAAAAAAAAACCTCGCTCAAGAGGATGAAATTGTGATGTAATAATGAAATCAGAAATTTCCTTTTCTTTTCTCTCACTCTTTCTCCTCATTTTTTTTTCTTTTTCCTTTTTTTTTCTCTCGCTCTCTGTTGTAACTGTCTTTATGACAGGTTTCAATTGGACGCTCTCCATTTTCTTCTATCCTGTGCATCTTTCTTCAATTGTTCATACTTTCTTCCCCTTTTAACATCATCCAGCATTCCAATCCTTCTTCTTCCTCTCTTTCCTTCTACTTTTGCCTCTGTTATTCTTTGTTGTAGACAATTTCTTCGTAGCACATGTCCTAACCAAGATGCGTTTCTCTTGCGTATGGTTTCTAACAATTTCCTTTTTTCACCTATCCTTTTTAAAACGTCCTCGTTCTTTATTCGATCCGACCATTTCACTTTTAACATTCTTCTCTAGAGCCATATTTCAAAACTTTCTAGAAATCTCTCTTCCTTCTTTTTAATAGTCCATGATTCACAACCATATAACACCACACTCCAAACAAAACATTTAGCAAACCTTTTCCTTAATTCTATTGAAATGCCTTGTGCTGTTAACAATGCTTTTACCTTTTCAAATGCTCCTTTACCCATTGCTATTGTACTTCTTATTTCTTCAGTACAACTTCCATCCCATTTCACCAGACTTCCCAAATGTTTAAAAGCCTTTACTTGTTGTATAATCTTTCCCTCTAAGGATATATTAACATTACCTTCTTGCCTGCTTATTCTCATCACTTTGGTTTTTCCCACATTTAAGTTCATTCCAAAGTCTTTCCCAACTGTTACTATACTGTCCATCATTTTCTGTAACTCTTCTTCTGATTCTGCCAACACAGCTTGATCATCTGCATATTTAATGGTTTTCAATCTCTCTCCTCCTATCACAACACCTCTTGCTTTATCTAAAGCTTTCGCAGTGAGTTTATTCTAAGATACGTCCGTGATCCCATAAGGGTATAAATAACATTTTCTTATACTTTCGAACAAGACACAACCTAGCGTAAAGTAAAAAATGTTTCTATTTAGCAATCGTCGTGCTTCTTCAACAGTTCTTCTGTTGAGTTTGTGTTTGAGAAATAGGTTATTTGTGTATTTTAGTTAAATATGTTGCGAATTTTGTGCACCATGGTCCTACACGCCCAATCATAAAACCTATATTTTGATGAATCACAGAAAACGAGACGAGCAATTGATCATGAAACGAAGTTGCAAGTTGTTAAGCAACATGAAGCTGATAAGTCTGTTAATGTCATACCACATGACTTCGAATGAATTCATTCTGCAATGACGACCATTTTGAAACATAAGGATAAAATCGTAAAGGCTGTGAAAGGATTTGCTTCCATTAAATCTAGGATACTGACGAAGCAACGACAAGGTCCTTTTCTAATCTAAAACACAAAGTTCAGCAACAGTCTTGGTGAATATTACTCTTTCATCATTATTATTGTTCTTGTTTTTTATCAATAAGAATTGTTAACAATCCAATATCAGTGAAATATACAGACAGTATACTAATTAAGTTTACGTCCTTAATTCCTGTAACTCGGCTGAATAATGTATCGACTTACGTTTTGCCGGATGAAACGAAATCTGGACTTAAGTCGAGGAATAAATGTATAGTCATTCAGTGATCCAGTCCCAGAGATGAGAAAAATAAAAAATTAAAAAACAAAGAAAAAAACTCTCCTCCCCAATGAAACAATGAAACCAAAAATTCTCTTTTCTCTCTTTCTCCTCGTTTTTTTTTTTTTTTCTCACTTACATTGTCACCCAGTAATCCAGTCGCAGAGATGAGAAATAAACCAAAAAAAGTCCCCCGCTCCCGAAGAGGATGAAATTCCAATGTAATAATGAAATCAGAAATTCCCTTTTTTAAGCTCTTTCTCCTTCGATCTTTTTTTTTTAGCTGAACCTTTATTTTTTTATTATGTGTTTTTTTTTTTGAAACTGCCAGAAAAACTCCCAGATGACTGGCTCAAAAGATGCGATAGTTTAGGAATCTTTTCTCACTCCCGAAACCCCCCCCCCCCCCCCCCAAGAAAACACAACCAAAAATACCAATATTAATCTGAAAGGAATTTCCAAACAATTTACAACAAAAAAAAAAAAAAACAAACAAAAAAGAACAAAAGAGAACTAACCAGTTTAAATGCATTTTTTATGCTTTTTTTTAAAATTAGGTTTTAGCCTAGCTATCGCAGGTCGATGATTCCATATTTCCTGTATTGTGTATTTTTGGTGTTTTCGTTTGGGGCTCTCGCTTTCGGGAGCGTGAGAGGATGCCAAACCCTTCGCACCTTCTGAGCCAGTAATCGGGTGAGTTTGTCTGGCTGACGAGTCCTAAAGAGAACGAAACGGCCGTCCCAGACTCTCGCCGGTGATACGTCGGAGTGCGAAATCTTTTTGGTTTCTTTTGTACCTTCCTTGATTATCATTTTACGATATATATATATTTTTTAGACTCACAATTTCGAAGTGGAAATGTTGACACTCCAAGAAATAGCTTTTTTATTCTCTGGTTTGTCTTTCTTCTTATCCATTTGTTAACAAAATATTCTGCACCACTGAGATGGAAATCCAGTAGTTGTAAATTGGCGTTAAAAAAGGTTTCGATATCATTATAATAACGCTCTTTCATTTCTAAGAGAGAAAGAAAAATAAGAAATTATAAATCAATTTCAACGGAAAAAAATATATACATTAATACTAAAGATTGATTAATTGGAAATTAAACGGGTGGAAAAATTTAACGTAGTTCCTGAGACATCATAAAATATAAAAAAAAAGAGAAAAACTTCTAAAAAACAATCTATTTAATTGATAAAACTTTTAATTAGTCGATGTTTGTACGAGATGTGATAGAGTATCTCCTACCGTATCTCATGTTTTCATGAAAGCAATTAAACAAAATAATTAAAATGAAGGTGAAAGAAATGAAAGCGGGGCTCTACGCAGAGCTATCGAGATTCAGAACTAATTTATTATTGGAATTTATTAATTATTAATGAAAATAAATTAGTTACTTTAATTATACTATAAAGTGTATTTAATATAGCTTAACAAAATATAATAATTTAACATCAAACTATATATCGTTCAGGAAGTTACAAATTACTGAAATAAAAATAGTAAATAACAAAACTGTTACCAATGTACTCGGAAGCAAAGAGACGAATAACCGATCGGAATATATTTATACCAATAGGCTCATCATAGTCCACCACCAAAGCCTAGATTTAATTAAATGAAATTAAATTGAAATTAAAATTTTTGACGCAAAGAAATCAACCAAAAATTAAATCAAACTGGAAGATGCAAAACTTTTTTAAAGAATTTCATTCTTTTAATCCAGAAAAAATTCAAATGTTACAAATACATAAAGCCAAATTTAGCCCCATACACTGACATTCCAATTGAAAGTGACACCTGAGTGTGCAGTGAAGTTTGGCGGTGGTGGTGTGATGGTGTGGTCGTGTTTCTTCTAGTTTCGACGTGATTCGTTGGTCGTGATCGAGGGGAACATGGCATCCTCACAGTATCTGAACGTTCTAGACAATTCCATACTTCCTACGTTGTGGTCGCAGTTCGCTGAAGGGACATTTGTGTTCCAGCACAACGATGCGCCGTGCCATAAGGTCCGTGTTGTCACACCTGGTTTCCGGAGAATAATGACAGGAACTTCAGCGGCCCGTCCAGAGTCCGGACCTCAACCCAATGGAACATCTGTGGAATGAATTGGAGCCCCAGATTCGTGCGCATCCGATCGCGATCGCAAACCCGCATCCAACTTGTGAAGGCTTTGAAGGAGGAGTGGGCAAAAATACCGGTTTCTTGCTATCAGAAACTGGTGGAGAGCATGCCACGGCTTGCTGTAAATAAAACGTCGATACCACAGGTGACAATTTCAATTGAGTAGTCAGTGTATTTTGAACCACTAATTGAAATCATTTTTCACATTAAAACTAACTAAAAATGAGACGATTATATAAATGATATCAATGTACGATGATGTCATAAATATCATTTTAATATCCAATTCATAACATAAAGTCTTAGCAAATATGATAAAATGTATCGTCTATTTAAAGGCTCTTTCCTTATGCGAGATGGCAAACCGAATTATAGCTCCGCAACTTCTACAAAGCTGTCTTCATTGTTTACTTTAAAATCTGTATTGTACGGTCGCAATTTCGCTGTACTCCAGTATTTTAATTACAAAAAAAGAATGGTTCAATAGCCATTTTATACAAAAATTTGAAGAAAAGAGTACTATTCCTCTCTTTCTTCGAAACTAAATAATAAATTTATTATTAATAAATAATTATTATTTAGTTTAGAAGAAAGATAGGAATGGTTAAATAGTTTAATACTTACTTAATCACCGAACGAAACACAAAGAAATGCAACGAGTACCGTGTTTGTAAGCAAACTGTCGCCATTTTACATACCGCAGCAGTGTTGACAGGACTCAAGTGTCATATCGGCAAATCAGCTTTCGCAAATCAGAGAATGGTTGCAATTGAAAACATTTGCATAAGCGTAGGAAAATGAATTATCGCACAAAGGGATACAACTGCAATATACTTGATGTTATTATCTAACTGCAAATGAAATTTGCAAACTGAATTGAATTCCGGAATCCAAGAAGGGCTCAATTCCAGGAAACAAAACGTTTCGAAAATTGAAAAAACGTTTGCTGTTACTACAAAATTACTTCTGATCATCTGAAGTATTTTTTTTTTTATCTTTTTTTATTATAATTTTTTTATCTTAAGTACATCTTCGTACTGTCTTATCACGGCGTTTGCCACAAGATTCTATTAATTATATTTCACCAATAATAAATTTTCAAAGTGGTTAAATATTGGACCCCTTTTGGACTCTACAGCTATCAGATACAACTTTGTATAATGTAACACCATACTTAATAGCTCTAAAGGTTTTGTTATCTTTATTTTCAAACAAAAATGCAAATTATATTACAATGTTCCAAACTAACACAGTGATTACATTACATTTGCTATAAATTAACATCTTCAGAACCCTCAGAATCAGGCAGGTTTTTCCTGACTGCAATGATTCTATATAAGAGATTACATCCTGTCTTAAGTGCTGTTTTATTGTATTTAAATCTTTAATTTTTGCAGGCTTCACTGGACGGGGTTTTGTTTACGAAGATACTTTGAGAAAATCTGGTTTACTATTTGGTTTAATCAACCTAAAGTATTAGATATAGTATTGGATATGGTTCGTGAAACTGCAATCTCATTTTCATGAGTGAAAATACTGTTGTATCCCTTTACTGGAATTTTGAACTTTTGTCCATTCTTTCTTTAATACTTTAAGAAGTCTGCAGCACAGTGATTCTGATATTCTCTTATATCCTTCCCTAACATGACTAACATCAAACTTATCACGGACCATGTCCACTCATTCTTTATAATGTTGAACTTCCTCCTCCTTTTTTTCATCGTTTCTATGACACCAAACTGCCTGTCAAAAAATCAAAACATAACATTTCAGTATCAGGGTTTTCCTGATTATTGAGGCTTAATCCCCAGGAGGTGTCTCTTTGAATCGGCATCACATTACTGTGATTTTCCGCATCATTTTACTATGGTTAAATATTGGGGTAAGGCCTCTCTTTTTGGTTCATAGATGCGCAGTAACGTAAACAGTGACATGGCACCCATAACTCAATTTCAATAAAATTGGAGTTGGGTCCCTCTTGGATTCTGATTTTCAATTATATTTGAGTATCTTATAAAATAACAATATTTATAATTTAAATAACTTTTTAAGGAATGAAATAATTCCGTAATGAATAAAACAACTTTAGTTTTTTTTAAAAACTAAGACCCAAAAAACTAACTATTCAATGAAAGACAATGGATGTGACTGAATAAATGGGTCCGTACTACATTGGTAAGCACAGACAAACATAGAAGGAGTGGAAAGTTGTTCTTCATTGACAGTTAGGTAGTGTTAAAACAATTATTATAAAACATTACTATTTTTCAATTGAGGATTTTTTTTGTCTTATTTGAATCATATTAAACGAGCAGTAATGCATTACTTTTTTAAAATTTATTCAATTCTACAACACATATTTTCAGTTTAGTAAATTAATGTTTTAAATCGCATTTTTATTTGTAGGACATAAAAGTGAGATCCTGGTAATAAGTTAAGAATGCCTATTGTTCACAATAAACTGCAATTTCTCCAATCATTTGACGTAACATAAGCTAGTCGTTGAAATAAAATTAATATTAGAGTTGTGTTTGATTACCTTAAAAACACGATAGATGGCGTTTGGGTCTTCTATGGTATCAAAATGAAGGCATTTCATCAGTTGGTCTGCTGTGTTTCTCCTCGCTCCTTTTAGAATCATAGCCAATGTAGAACACAAATTGTAAGGAGAGTAGAATTGATTGGTGACATCCATTTCCATCTGTAGATCAAAAGAGAACTGATTACATGCTTTTGCAAAAGAAACGAAATCCTCTTCTGACACTTGAATTTCCTCTGACCAGTTAACGCAGGAATCAAAATTGGCAACCAATAGGATTAACAAATATTGACTACACATTTCCAATGCAACTGTAATTTCTATCAGAAGATTGTTAAGAAGAATACAAGATCCAGTTCTTTGTTAATTGAAAATTAAACTTAAATCCGTAATGTGGCGTTAAAAATGTAATATGGATTTTCTCAATTCACATTTTCCTGCATAATTTGGTTGTATTGAAAAGAATTCAATGTGAAGTAAAATCATGTATTTCATTTCCCTGATCTCATCCCTTTCTTTTATTGGCTCTTTAAACTTATTTAAATTCGTCTCTTAAACGGTTTCATATTTTATAACTAGGATTTTATAACCCAGGTAAGTGCTGATGGCAATTAAACGAATCCTATCATTACAGTTTTCTGTTGATACGCCATTACCACAATAAATCAACAAATCAATAACGTTTTCTATTATGTTTACGATTCTCTGCCAGCTTTAAGTCTCTTTCAAAGATTGAATTCATAGCCAAAGAACCAGAAATTCAAAAAACCTTCACTATTTATGCAAAATCTCTTAAATGTAGCATTGGAAAGATAGTAAATAAGTTTAATATTTTCTTTTGTACTATGTTTATTTTCAATGTATGTTTCAAAAGGCAAAAGCCACTGGCTGATTCATTCACTCATTCATCAACCCACAGTCAATAACTCTGAACCTAAGAACTTGAAATTTTCCTTTTATGACAGGCTTTCACTGAGAAATGATTTTTAAAAATATCTTCCCTAAGGGGTTGGGGGTGAAGTTTCTTAAAGGTTATGTATATCGCGGAAAAGGTTTCAGCTAGAAACATGAAATTTTACAAGGTTGTTCTTTCTCAAAATCAAAAAGACCCGTATATATTCGACGAATTTTCGATATTGGCGTCGTAAGGGATGTAGTGGATAACCTTTTATCCTACGGGAGGTTATTTTATCCTACGGATAAATTTTCTTGAAAGCAACTGGAGGCGACAACTGGAAATGTTTTCAACAATTGGAACTAAAATATTTTTGTTCATAACGACTCCACATAGTAACCAGCAGTCAAAAAGTAGAACTATGGGGTGACGGAAGGGCGGTGAGGGGGTGGGCAAACATAGTCGAAGGGTACTTCTGTAGGGTTTGCGGGATAGATATAGATTTGAATTAATTACATGATTTTTGACGAACTGAGAAGGTTTGAAGTGATAGGGCGTGGGAAGGGGAGAAAGGGGTAGGAAGTCCTTCTCCGATCTCGATATTACTTTCAAATTTAGTGATCTCGAGTTCCATAATTCAAATATAATATTACTTTGTTCCTATCACGTGATTTTTGTACCAACTGGTAAAGTTTGGAAGTGATCTCACCATTTGAATTTCTTTCTCATCCACATCATTAGATACGAAGAACTGATATTTTGCAAGCTATTCAATAAAGTTACTCCCAAACAAAACTGCTTCTGCTTGAAATATTTGATAAGTAAATTTCTGAATATTAAAAATCTTGATACGTAGAAAGATCATCATTCTATTTGATATTGTTCGTATTTGTTTGTCTATATTTCAAGAATGAAAATGGCCTTTTGTTGATTTAAATCGGGTAATTGCAGATTAATTGTAATATGTATATCTATAGTCTACCTCTGTAGATCATTGTTCGAATGATATTGGCAATGAAAAGTATTCCTTTTTAATATTAATTTGTAATATTAATTCATTGAATTAATATTTTTATTTCATTGAATTGAAAATTTTTAATTAAAATCTCTTATTAATATGATCTAATAGAAAAAAAAGTGTACATCATTAACCTTCTAAGAATGACCCACATAATTCTGAGAGGCATTACAATTATATTCAGGAAGTTCATACTTACCAATTCGGTCCATTTTCTTTCGTCCTAAGCCAACAGTTTTAAAGTTTTTGATAATTAAATGATTTAAGTACAGATAGTTCCGAGTTAATATCATTCTACACACGACAATTCGCACTAACGACGCAAGAGCATTCGCAAGTACTTTCGAGTTGCAGTGGAACGCATAAGTCGGTCAGAAATCACAGAGCTCGCTCACTAGCACAACAAACCGACTGAGCTGCCAGCAATAGGGTATTGAATTTGTAATACTTTGCAGTTATAATTAACATTAAAAGTATTTAGATATATATGTGACTTCGTAATGTTTACTGTGTCAGGAACGTTTCTGGAAAACTTCGCTTTTTTTGGAATTTCCCTCATTAAAAATAATTATTCTTTAGGGAAAATAAATAAAATGCCGAATTTTTTCCTAACATTGTGACAAGTGAATATAATTTTGTGCTAAGCATAAATTTAAGAGCGAACTATAATAATAATAAAACAAAAATAATAATAATAAAAAACGGAAGAACAATAAGGGAAAAAAAAATCCGTTAGGACTAACAAAAAAAATCAGATTCACGGATTCGAACCGACAACCTCCAGCAAACGAGTCCGATACTTTAACCATCAAGCTATTATTTAATCTAATAGCGGAAATTTAATGAAAACAATGCCAAATATCTCGAACATCGGGGGGGGGGGCATTGGCCCCTGAAAATACCCTATTTCTACGTTGTTTGGCCCTCTGAACACGTTGTGAAATCCGTTTGTTTGGGAACCTTCCGTTCGGGAGTTGTTAGGAGTGGATTAGGGGTGGACAGACATGTACAGACATGGACGGACAGAACAAACTCAATAACTAGCGCTATCATAGTAGCTCCCGAAGTCGTTGCTAAAAAGGAAAACTTTACTTGAAATAATGAGAAAACAGTGAATAAATATACTAAATAAATAAATAAATAATGTTACTGTTTAATAAATAAATATCTTTATACTAGCCGGGTAACGTCGCTTCGCTCCGGAACCCTTACATGTATAGCATTCAAAAAACAAACTTTATTTAGCAAATTAATGTTGAGATCGTCGGAGAATATAAGACTTCCCAGCCCGTTGTGGCTTCTCCGCTTAACTCAGTTGTATTGCGGATTGGCGCCGCAGACCAAAAATTTAAACGAAAAATCACATTTTTGCATGTATCTTGCAAACGCAGAAACGTTTGTAAATGATTGATATATCGTTCGATAGAACTTTCAAATACCAAGATTTCCTCAATATAATGTTCTCTTCCATTTTATACTTTTCGTTTAAATTGAGAAAATTCAAAATTTGACCGTTTTTAAAAGGCGACATCTTGGAAACCAAAAACTTTTTTCGAAAGATTTTTGTAGCATTTTGTTCTTAAAAAGATCTATATTTTATCTTCATAAAACTGTAAACTACAAGAGAAAACACAAACCTCAAATACTGATATAATATTTCGTCTTTACATCATTTAAAGACTTTCTTACAGAAATAAAATAAAAAGAAAAGAGAAAAGAACTCCTCTTCTCATACAAAATTATACAACAACTAAAACATATCATACAATTAAAATAACATAAAATAATTATTTCAATCTTTGAACAATGAAACAAATAATAAAACAAATAATAATAATAATGACTGACAATTTAAAATTTAGAACTTATGATAACTTTAATATTTTGTTTAAACGTCTGTTATTTTACAGAAATTTTATGAAAATATCTAAAGATTTACCGATAACTTTTAGTGATCTCTCCTTGTTCATACATGTGCAACAATTTACAACACACGATTCCAAAATTAACCTCATATATTCATCCTGATTTTCATAAATAATATATACAATAGGGTTCGGATTGTGATTAAATTTGAAACAATGGTCTGCCCATTCTGAAATACTCTTATTCTTATATTTAAATGCCCTAACATGTTCTTGTATTCTTTCTCTTAGTGCCCTCTATGCACTATCTATATAATCTCCGACAATCTGCACCTTAACAGATATACCATCCCTATTTTATTTAAATCATCTGTTTTTAACCTGTCTTTTCTAAATAACTTATTATCCTTATAATATACCAATTTAACTTCATTACTCACATACTTCTTTAATACATTCATTAATTTTCATCTCAATAGCTAATTTTATAAAATTATAATTTTTATAATCTTCCTCCTCCTTACTCTTCTTATTATCTCTCTTCTTGAAAAATTTTCTAAACGTTTTCATAATAAAATCCACTGGATATTCATTATATTCCACTGGATAGAAAAGATAGGTTAAAAGAAGATGATTTAAATAAAATGGGGGTGGTATATCTTTTAAGGTGCAGAGATTGTCGGAGATTATTTGGGAAGTATAAGGAGGGCACTAAGAGAAAGGGTACAAGAACATGTTAAGGCATTTAAATGTAAGAATAAGAGTATTTCAGAATGGGCAGACCATTGTTTCAAATTTAATCACAATTCGAACCCTATTGTATATATTATTTATGCAAATCAGGATAATATATGAGATTAATTTTGCAAACCTATGTTGTAAATTGTTGTATGTATGAACAAGGAGAGATCTCTAAAGGGTTAGCGAGAGATCACTAAAAATAACATTTTTGGATATTATCAGAAAATTTCTGAAAAATAACAGAAGTTTAAACAAAATATTAAAGTTACCATTAGTCTAAATTTTAAATTGTCAGTCATTGTTATTATTATTATTATTATTTGTTTTAGATTGTTTTATTATTTGTTTTATTGTTCAAAAGTTGAAATAATTATTTTATGTTATTTTAATAGTATGATATGTTTTAGTTGTTGTATAATTTTGTATGAGAAGAGGAGTTCTTTTCTGTTTTCTTTTCTTTTTATTTTATTTCTGTATATAGACCTGGAGGAAGTCTTTAAGTGATATAAAGACGAAATATTGGTATCAGGATTAGAGGTTTGTGTTTCCTCTTGTAGTTTACAGTTTTATGAAGATCAATTAGAAGTTTGATTTGTACATTTTATCTATTACATGAGCAATCTATGTCTTATAGATTGGTCAAAAAATTGGAAACACAAAGTATTATGACAGAATGACAGACAGAATAACATTTTTGTAATACATAATTTCCTTATGTGTTGAAATAAATTTGAAAATGCAAATAACTCTACATTTTCTCGATATTTACTGTAGTCTCATAATCCGAACACTAAGCATTATAAATTTACCATTTATAAAACAGTAAAATTATTTGGCATGTAAATAATGAGCTTTTTAGTACAAATATAATATTTGTAAAACTTTTAAATCAGAATTAAATATATAAGAATTATAATCTGATCGAATCATCATCTAAAAGCTGTTTTAGATATAAAGTTAATTAGTACCATTTCTAATTTATTGTTTTGATTTATAATTCGGAAAACATCCCGTTACACGACATCTCTTTAATATTTTATATAACTAGGCCATCCCCGTGTCTCCCTCTGGTAAGTATGAGATAATCCAATAAGAATCGATTCCACGCGGTTATGCGAAACAGTTAAATCTTGTAGGCTAAAATTAATGAGTTATTTTCTTTTTCTGTGGCTCTTCTCTCATTGCACCACACACACACACACACATACACACATACACACATACAGGTTGTGATAAGAACCAAGAATTTGAATGTAGTTCCAGTGGCCTAATGGATAATACGTCTGACTTCAGATCAAAAGGTTATAGGTTCGATTCTCGTCGCGAACGTTTATTTCTATTTTTCACAAGAAATTAGCAATTGCGCCGGACAGACGGAGAAATAAATTTTAGTAATTTAGTAATAATAGATTTTAGTAATATAGATTTGAGAAAGAACAGTTCCTTTTGTGTTGCAGGGAAGGAATACAGAAGTCACGTCAAAACTGAACTCTTGGTCGTCTCGGCTCAGTTGGACGGATGAAATCGCGCAGGAGTCAATGCAAATTCCTGTAATGTGATAAACGGTCCCTAATTTATCAAGCGCGTTGGAACAAATTCGCGTTAAAAAAAATGCATTAAAAGGACTTTCTGTGTATGATGTCTGACATAGTTAGTCGAAATTCAAATTCATGATTCTATTTAGTGTAGACTATCAAATCAGGTTACTTCGGAAAGTAACCTTGTCTTGAGTCTAGAATTATCTGATATTTATTATGAATTTCCTAATATGGATAAAATGTTACAAAATAAGTTCAATATTAAAGAAAAATCATTAAGATACCATGTTATAGATTTTATGTTATTTCTGTTTTATCTTTCAATTCTTTACATGGATGTTTTTATTTGTCTCTTAAACACAAGTTCTACGTACGCAGACATTTTGAAAATGTATCTTAAGCAATTAAAAAAAAAACATATTGTGTTTCTTCACTGAGAATTAAATTTCATTTTAATTTACAGGAAGTTCGATCAGATCAACGATTCATTCGAAATTGTTTCACTTCAAATTTACATCCTTGATATCAGATTTTATTGCAAAAAAATTCAGGAAAGTTATTTCGATTGAAAACTATCTGTTTCCAATTCCAAATATGGTGCAAATATAAAGTATATTTGTGCATTTAGAAAATTAGAACAAAAAAACAGTAACTACAGTAATACATTGCATGAAAACTGATTAACTAGATCATTTAATTAAAAACAAAACTCAGGAAGATACTATTCTCATGTACGATATTCTCAGAATATTCTCATGTAATTCACAATATAAGAAATGTATTTAAATATATCATATTATAAAAATAAGACATCCAAGACAATGACATCATCTAAATGCTTTCGAGAGCTGGTCAATTTAGAGAGAGTTCAATTGGAAATGCATCAGGAGGCAATGACTTAAAACCTGTGTATTTTCTATCTCCTTTTCTCTCTTTGCCTTCTCGTTCCTTTTCTGTTCTTTCAATTACCCTAATTTTTTTGTTCGTGAAATCATTAGAAAAAAGGAAGAATAAAATATGGCAGGATATAATAATCAGATAATTCATTCACTGAAGTTTATTAGTTTTGGATCTTAAGACTATTTATTTATTGTAGTTCAGAGGATTTTTTTTATTAGATTTTTTTAATAGTGAATACGCAATCACTATAATTATTATTTTTTTTTGAAAACCCATATTCTGCCAAATTCGTTGTTTCCTTAGGCAGGTAATGATAATTGTACATTACAAGTTGACCGATAAAAGAATCACTAGAAAAATCGGCGATTGCTGAAGTCACAGACCCAGAGTGTTACTATCAAAACATTCTTTGGCAAGAAAGAATTGGAATAGGTATCGTTAGTTGTGATAAACTCACAAATAAACATGTCAGCATAGAAAGGAAAATAACGTGGTCGATTAGCATAGTTATTGCAGCTTTAGTTTATGGTTGTCAGATCAACAGTTCTATCCATGATTATCCGTATGGTGAACCGAATGTACGAATGGTCATTGAAAAGAATGAATCCATCAAATTCCCTACGACCCCTATTTGTCCCTATTTACTCACTTACTTACCGCCCATTTCATGCAGAATTGCATTTGGGCAACCTCATGGGCCTTTGTGCAATGATTTTCCATTGCTTGCGATCTGCCGCCATTGTTGTCAGGATATCAAGCCACTTGGCATTATATTGCTTTCTGCTTCAGCAGAGCGATTTCAGAACTAGTTCTTCTGCCTCCTTTTGTATTTGCCGCTTCATTGTGGAACGTACGCCACCACAGGGTCTTTTCCATGTTGGGCAGTTGGTGCTTCTGAAAGTGGCTGCGGGAATGCGTTGTTAAGGCATTCTGAGAACGTGTCCAATCCATTTCCATTTTCTGGTCTTAACTACCTCCGTGATACTTGAGACCCCACAACGTAATCGGATGCCTTCATTTGTAATACGTGCTGGGAAGTGGATATCCAGGATTTGCCGTAGGCATCGGTGGTCAAAAATCTCCACTTTTTTATAGTCTTCCACTCTCATTGGCCAGGTCTCACTGCCATATAGGAGGATTGCCCTACCTGTGGCGCAGTAAATTCGAGACTTGTTTTGTGTCGTATGTCTCTCCTCCTCCAGATGCTTTTGAGGGTACCAAATGCAATTGATGCTTTCCTTATCCGGCTGATAACCTTCTCAGGAGCCCCACCCCTTGTTGAAATTTGGCTACCAAGGTAATTATCAACTCGTTCTATAAGTTCATTTCCTAATTTGAGGGAGACAGCTGGGCTTTGGAGTGAGCAAAGATATTTTGTTTGGATGCATTTATCTCCAATCCAAGTTTTTTTGCTTCTTTTGCAACATGTTCAAGCATCCTTTGAAGATCACCATGCGTTTCTGCTATGAGAGCGATGTCGTCTGCATATGTTAGGTCCTTAATGATTAGCTGGGATGGGTGCAATAGTACCCCACCTGGGTTTGAGTCGAGTGCTTCTTTGAGTATGTGATCCAATCATAAGTTAAACAACATTGGCGAAAGTATACCACCTTGCCGTACTCCTGATAACGTTTCAAAGTCCTTGCTGTAGTCATTGTAGGCTCGGATGTGACAGTTGGTTCTTTTGTACATTGCCTTAATGAGGCTGTATATTTTGTGTGGTACCCCATCCAGGGCTAGCATCGTCCATATACTCTCTCGACAGATGCTGTCAAAAGCTGCTGTAAAGTCGATAAAAGCTATATGAGTTTCCTTTCTAAACTCATGACGAGATTCAAGTATTTGTCGTAGGGAGAAGATCTGGTCAATGCAACCCCTTCCTGGTCGAAAGCCTGCTTGTCCTTCCCTAGTAAGTTGGTCTCTTTCATAGATTATCCGGTAAAGTATGATTTTCTCCAAGATCTTGTATGCTATGTTAATTACAGAGATCCCTCTATAGTTACTACAGACGGCTCTGTCACCTATTTTTATGAATAGGAATGATGATTGCAGTTTCCCATTCCCTTGGTATAGTTTCACTTTTCCATATTTCTTTGTACAAGGATTCGAGGTAAGGCGCTAAAAGTTGGTTGCTGGCTTTATAAATTTCAGGGCTGATGCCATCACATCCAGGGGCTTTACCGTTTTTTAGAGTTTTTATCGCTGTTTTTATCTCTTCCACAGTTGGCGAGTCTTCATTTACTGTGTGGAAGTATTGTGGCAGGGGGATGTGTTGGTGTGGTTGGCGGTATTTTTTGCAGGAAGTGACCATTTAAAAGGTTATTGAAATGTTTCACCCATTGGTCCAATTTGTCATCTTTTTTACACAGTAGGTGTCCATTGTCACCTTTTAGTGTTTCACTAATGGGGGATGTATATTTCCTTGCTAGTTGTTTGGTGAGTTGAAAAAGTTTTTTTGGTGTCTCCCCTGTCACGTGCCTGTTCCAGTTCTATTGCCTTCTGATTCCAATACATCTCCTTATCTTTTCTTGCCTGTCTTTGGATTTTCCGGGCTACGTCTCTTGCCTGGGTTAGATCTTGCTTGGCTAGGGCAGTCTTTCTCTGATTGGACAAGTCAATTGTGTCGATATCTACTTTGAATTATGAGATTTAGTCGTAATAAACTTTGGTATATAATTGTAACGCCCTGGTGGTTGTTACATAATATCTCTCTTTCCTATCCTCTATTTTATCATTTTTATATATAATGAAGCCTTAGAAATATTTTCTTATTTTTTTTTTCTCCGAACCTCATCTAAACGCTGCTTTATCTTTTGAAACGGATGTCTTGCAGATGTTTTATAGCGCTCCTTCGAACTGATTTTTCACATTACATCCATTCTTGCACAACTGTCCTTTCTCCACTTTGTAACTCTTCTTTGTTTTCTATTCACCTAGCAGCCCGTGAACAGATGTCTTCCCAGACAAGTTGGCGCCCTTTCTGCATCGTAATTGCTGCTCTCCTATGTGATGTCACTCTGAGTGAACGGGACCTTTGACGTAACAGTGAAAAAAGGACAGAGGATGGAGCGAATCTCAGCATGGGCAAGGAGCGTCTCTAAAGGGCAGCTGGCCAGCCATCCCGCTGTCTTTCGAATACCCACTGCTAGAGAATGAAAGTCTGACTCCACGCCGATCAAAAGGCATCTGTATCAATTCCCAGAGAGCTGCTAAGCTCTACGTACGTGGCTCGAGGATTTTCATTACGTCAGACTGAGGTTCTTTAAAATCCTCGGATTCGCGCAATGTAAAGCATCGCGGGAGTGTGGAATCGACGATCGCCGTATAGCCTCTGGTGGAATCACATAACGACAGCTCAAATAAAAGTCCACTTCGTTAAGGCTGACTTGTTGTTGACTTTCAGAATCTGAACGCAATCGTAAAACTGCACAGTCATGTCCTTTATACACGTATTTGTGCAAATATTTAACAGATTTGATTGAAGAACAATGCTCGAGGTTGATATGAAAACGGTATTGAGAAATACTGAGAAATATACAGTATAGTACAATCCAATCTATTACATAAGCCTATAATTATTTTATTTTTTTTTTGGGGGGGGGGGGGTTCTTTGTACTGATTTTAACTATATTTGGGAGCTGAATCTAAAAATGAAATCACTTTTTCTCTATCAGCTATCCGTTTTTAGATTCAGCATACCCTACGAGTAATTGTTTCAACTACTGATAACGTACATTTAAATAAATTCAAATAAACTATTTAAGCGCTGTTTTCTCTTTGTTTTTGCAGTCGCATATCTTCTTTTTACAACAAACTATCAGCTTATTCTACATTATTTTTTATGAGCCAAATTCGTAAAATAATGTAAAACCTCTTTTAGGTATGGTGTGACGCAACTGTAACTCATTTCAATCCTATTGCTTCTTAGAGCACAGTATTAATGAATACTGTGGAGGGTGTGACTGTAAATTTATTATTTCTTTACAAAGGCTCAACAACAGACAACCATTTATGCATTGTGTGCAAAATGTGTATTGGTAAATCTGAATTAGAAAGTCCTTCGTTTGGAAGGTCAGCTCGTATAAGATGCTCGCTATCTTCACACTGAGTTTCGAGATGATCAGTCTCGTTACCTTTCAATCATCCAACGCTTTTGGTTGGAGAAGCTCATGAGCGTTTAGCAGACTGGCACCGGCAGTGAACTCAGCTCTCTGTACCTTAGAAACTGGCCCTTTGCTCTTAAGAGTCCATGGCACTGTTCGTCTTTCAGGTTGAGTTTGGCCAGACTCACCTGATGGATGCTGATTATCCATTAATTGCACTAGCATGCTTTCGTCTGAATTATCTAAAGCAATATCGTCAGGAATTCCCTGACATTCAGCCAAATCCTCTTCAATATTTTGTTCTACTAATGGCGGTAATGGATCTGTATTATTGGATTGATTCTCGCATATTGGATTGATTCTGCCAGTAACAATCCAGGCCATTTGTCTCTTGAAATACATTTCTTCAACCGATCTACATGCACTGTTTATATATCTTTAGGTTTTGTGGCATTCACTATTTTGTAATTAAGTGGTGACAATTGTTGGATGACTCGATAGGGTCCTATACACAGGTGAGCCAATTTCTTTGTTGTACCTTTTTTAGAATGTGGTACAAAAAAGATATACTAAAATCACCAGATTTAATTTTTTTTATCTTTAGCTACTTTATTGCGCCGACTTTCTCTTGATTCAGCTGCTTTTTCAGAATTTACCATCACTATCTGATAGGATTTTGCAACCGAGACAGTAATTGGGATTTAAAATCATCCAAATTATAAGATGCTACAATAGGTTTGAGACCATACATGCAAGACAACAAATCATCTCTACCAAACAGTAAATAGAATGGCATTTCTAAAGTAGAAGCATTGATTGTGCTTCTATAGCTAAATAATAAGTAAGGTAAAAATTTAGCCCAATTCCGTTGATTAGCGTCAACAAAATTTGATAACATTCTTAATAATGTAGAATTTTGGCATTCTACAACAGCATTCACCTGAGGATGAAAACTAGTTGTATACACCTTTTTAATACCTAAAATACGAGATATATCTTGAAACAGGTGTGAAGTGAAATTAGATCCCCTATCGGTTAAAAGATATTCACTTAAAAGAGGTGGTGTCACGTTTTGGTTTAAGTAAATGTCTGCAATTGTTTCAGTCTTTTGATCGGGAATTGGAAATGCTTCCGGATAACGACTCAAATGGTCAACAAATAACAAAAGGTATTTATTACCTCTATTAGAGACTGGTAATGGACCTAAAATATCACAAGAAATTTTCTGAAAAGGATAGGAAACCTGATGTTGCATTCTGCCTAATGAAGCGAGACTCCGCGAAGTAGCTCTTTTTTGACGTAAAGGACATGATTTGACATAATAAAAAACATCCTGCCTAATGTTTTGCCAATAAAACTGCTGACCAATCCTATCAAGTGTTTTTTCAAAACCTAAGTATCCCGAAAACAATAAATCATGGTTTAATTACAAAACAAAAGGCATCTTAAATTTTGGAACAGCCAATCTAAACTGACTAGAACCATCACGAAAGGATGTAACTATTTTCCACAAAATGTTATATTGATCCAAAAAATATTCATCATGAATCTTATCCTTTATCTTAGCTTTATCAATAGGAAAGCCACTAAGTGCTTGTATAATTACACTTAATTTAGGGTCATCCATTTGATCTTTGAACATCATTTTTATCCCAACCTTGAACAGGTGGTTGTACCTTCTGAATGACATTCAATGTGTTTATATCATCAACATCCAAACGTGATAAAGCATCGGCATTGCCCATGTCTTTACATGGTTTATATTTAATTTCAAAAGTATAATCCTATAATACTAATAGCCAGCAAGAAACCATTGGATTAGAATGCTTTAAATTTAAAATATGAGACAAATTTTTCTGGTCTGTTTGAAGGATAGATTTTCTACCAAATAAGAAATATTTAAAGTAAGTTACTCCATATTTACATGAATAGTGACAATTTCATTTTGCAACAGGACGGAAGGCCTCCACATTTTCATTTGGACGTTCGCCGTCACCTTAATAACACTTTACCCACCGTTGGATTGGACATATGTCTAACGAAGACTCTGCACTTATTCCATGACCTCCCAGGTCACCCGATCTCCCTTCATGTGACTTTTTCCTCTGGTGCTATGTAAAAGATAAAGTTTACCTGCCCCCTTTACTACGTGATTTCTCAGAGCTTCGACGGAAAATCGTGGCTGCAATTGCTATCATCAATATTGATATGTTTCAACGTGCATGACAAGAGGTTGATTACAGAATTGATGTCTGTCGAATTACCAGAGAGGGATGTATCTAATATCTTTAAGCTATGTTAAAACTTGATTATGTACTCGTTTCACTGCGCGCGAGTTTGTCTGTGAGCTACGGACCTCCAAAATCCCGGGGGGGGGGGATTCTGAAACATTCTATCTATACATATATATATGTTTCAATCATTCATTTGAAATTTGGAAATTTAGAAAGCATAGAATATATATATATTTAAATATATATATATATCGAAAGGCCAAACTCGAATGATGCATAATTTCGAGTTTAGCGATGCAAAGATCTCAAATAACTTATATATATATATACAGACAAACTAGGGATGAGTGCAAAAGTTCTACTCGTTTTTATACGAAAATTTGCAATGGAATTGCCCTCATACATGACATTGTAATGACGCAAATCGTCTGCCAATCAAACGTGTGGTTGCCTCACATATAAATGCATCGTGTCTCACAAAGTTAATCATCTCAAAAAAAATATCAGAGGGTGTAACATGGAAAGCGAGAAGGAACTTATAAGACATTTTTTATTATACGAGTTTGATAAAAAGAGTATGGCAGCCGCAGCATGTCGCAACGTTTGTAAAGTTTGTGGAGGATGCAATAGACGAAAACACATGTCGTCGATGATTTCGTAAATTTAGAGAAGGAGACAGAAGCTGCCAAGATCAGGCTAGGAGTGGACGAGCATCACACGTTGGAGAGGACGATATTGACCAAGCCATAAGGAACAGCTCGAACACAACCGTGCAAGAATTAGTGGAGACCTTCAACATATACCGGACAACGGTCGAGAGACGGCTGGTTAAGTTGGGTTTTATGAGAAAGTTGGATCGTTAGGTTTCACATAACCTGACCGCCAAGCAACGGGATGACCGAATCGCCACCTGTGTTTTCTTGCTTTTCCGGTACAAAAATGACCCATTCTTGACACGAATTGTGACAGGAGATGAAAAGTGGGTTATATACCATAACGTAAAGCGTTGTAGGACTGTGTGTCGCCCTTCTGATCCGCCTGCATCGACTTCGAAAGCTGAACTTCATCCCAAGGTGGTGTTATTGAGTGTGTGGTGGGATGTGCAGGGAATAATTCACTGGGAGGTCCTGCCACTCAACCAAACCATCAATGCTGCCTTCTATTGTCTACAGTTAGACAGGCTGCATTCAAATTTGGTAGCAAAGCGGCCAGATCTCATCAATCATTTGCGGTGTTATCCTTCATCACGATAACGCCAGGCCACATTCTGCTGTCATCACTCGTCAAAAGTTACTGGGCTTTGGTTGGGAGGTTTTACCCCACCCTCCCTATTCTCCTGACTTGGCACCAACTGACTATCACCTATTTCGAGCGTTGAACAATTCCTTCAGTCAGAAAATCTTTGATGATCTTGATGCTGTGAAAACTGCCATCCAAGACTTTTTTGACTCGAAACCGCCGGAATTTTACCGCCGTGGGATGCATCTCCTACCAAAAAGATGGCAAGAGGTCCTGGATAGCAATTGGGATTATGCACAATAATAGGTACTGTTCATTTTGCGTTTATTTACTCTTCTTTATGGGTAATAAAAACGGATAGAACTTTCGCACTCACTCAATATTAATGCTAAATTTCCAAAAGTTAAAGTCATTGCTATTGAATCTCCTCCTATAAAACTTCTCAATCATGAATAATTGTTGTATTTTGAGAGAACTGGTTAACTAATAAAAAAGATAAATCATAGTTCATACAAAAGAACTTATTCATCTTATGTAAATCAAAGAAGTAAGAAATAATAATCTTAAAGAAACTACTAATATTATTATTAGTTTTAATAGTTTTAAATAAAACAGATTTTGTAATTCTAAATTAGAATTTCTTTAAAATAAAAGGAAAAAAAAAACTTATTAACTTCCAAAGCCAATATTTTATATTAAACTATGTTCTGAATGATTATACGAAAAACACATCCATTATTTAAAATTATTAATGAATCTTTAATTGATCTTCCCTGTCCATCTAATATCTCCTCCTGATGAAATACTCCATTACTGGGAGTATGTTTAGGAACTCAATTAGTTACATGTCTATTCCTAGCAATACATTATAAAAGTGACATTAATTTAGCTTTTCAAGCTATTGATCATATATGTATATATATAATCATGTATAATAAATGTGTGTATGTAATATTAAAATATTTTTTTTTAAAAAAAAGGCATATTAAAAGCATAACATTGATTTGCAAAAGTAATTTTAAATTACAATTTCAAGTCTATAAAACCAAGGCTTTGGAACAGACGAAATTTGTAGCTCTTTTCTGACATCAGAATACTTCCTCCAAATAATTTTTTTAATTCGTATTACCAAAGATCAAATATTAAAAACAAGCGTATTTTTTTAAATAAATTTTATTGATCATCATTAAATGATGATGACTTACTGTATATAAATGCATGGGGGGGGGGACATCAACAGAACTACTTTTAATACGGGTGTGGCTTTTGGTTCAACGCTCCATTCAAATTAAGCGAATTTTTGTCAGAAGGACAGAATTTATATTAGAAAACATTTGAATCGATTAAGGCAGAAAGTAGTCACTCGACAGTGACTTGTAGTGAGCAAACTTGGCAGGCAGTTTGATATGGGTAATTCGGTATGGGTAACCCTTAATAGCTACTCGATGTGGCTGCTCGGATTCAATTGTTGATGATTCCAACCCTCTTGTCTCATATCAAAACGTTTAAAAATCTTTGGTTGTCCGGACAATATCCAAAAGTCGTCCTTTGCTTTTATCGTTTGCGACGAACTTAGTAAAATCTTATACCGGGAATGGGTGTTTTGGAAAAGAGTTTCTTCACGTCCTCCTTAAATTTGTCCTACATTGTTTTGGAGAAATTTTGCAAGTTTTTTCCAACTCCTTCATGTAAACTCCAGGAGTTATGTCAGCTGCTTGAAGACTAAAATTTGGCTTTGCCAGGAGATCTTATATTCTTAGTTTCGTGCCATTCGGCTTTATTTAATATCAATTCTCTGACTCCAGCCGCAGCTACTTGTTCACAATAATGCTTAAAAACAACTAGATGTCAATCATTGCAAACGATGAATCCCAAACAGTCACAGTATCCAAGGGGTTGGATTAGCCCATGTAATTTAAGAAATACTGTATCTCGTTGTTCACATTGTGTGAACAGAAATCATTGTATTAACAACGAGATACAAATTTTATATATTGAAAGAGGCACCAAAATAAGAAAGATAATAGAAAGCATGTGTATCCGGAACACAAAAAGAAAAAACATGAATAGGAATGATGGTATGGAAATAGAGAAATTTTTCACAAGATTAGCTAAAAGTTTTGTAGATAAAATATGCACAAAATGTAATAATAAGGTTACAATCAAAGAACTAAATTGTTAAGCCGTATCGTATATTGTGGGGTTTCGGCAGCAAAATATGTGGTGTGTTTCGTGGTGTCTGGTTCGTAGTAAAATAAAGGAGGCTTAGACTTGTTGGATCTGCATCTGTTCCGTCTCTGTGATCTCCGTCTCTCTTTATTTACAAGTAACATCGGTATTTATAGACTAT
>JAFIDM010004315.1:72642397-72671587 GCA_023159025.1 Thereuonema tuberculata
ATAAAATAACGATAAAACTACGATACAACTATAAAAATCACTACAATATTATTGTTAAAGAAACAAAGATTGAAACTAATGATATTATTTATATTTTCTCGAGGAATTTAATGCAATTTAGAGTATTGTTCTTCAAATTATTGTTATTTTAGGCTTGAGAAAGAAAAGACATAATCTTTTCGAAAATTTGCTTTTAGTATTAAATGTAATTTTTTTACATTTAAATTTGGTGAGATGTTTAGAATATTTAATAGTAGAGGCTTTAGAAGGAAAGGTCTACTAAAAAAGTATGGAAACTTTACATTTACATTGATAATTATAATTGGGAAACTCGATTTTTCTATGTTGTAAATAAACTACACTCCAACATATATATTTTATTACATAAAGCATTTCCTTTTAAATACAAACTGTTGATTTTTAAATCTTTGGTTTATCCCATTTTGGACTACGGATTAAATAGCTGGATCTTCTTAACTAAATACCAAAGTAATATTAACTTAATTTTTAAAATATTTAATAACATTTATATTAATTTTAAAAATAAATCTTCTAAAGAAAAATTAAAAGTAAGAAATACTCACAATTTTTGACAATTTAAGAAATTATGTACAGTAAACTCTAGATTATCCGCAAAATTGGGTGACGCGGCAATGGCGGATAAGCGAATTCCGCGGATAATCCGAAATAGAACGAAACTCAACACACAAATGCTTTTAACAAGTTTTATTTAGATTAAAATGGCAGTACAAACATTATAAACAATTGTTATTTTACTTTATTTTCTTACTTTTTAATAAAATAAAAAAATCAAAAAAAATCTGTTAATTGTTTTTTTGTTTTTTTTTTCGTGTCGAAACACGAAAATCCCCCTCTTGGACATCATCTAAATGTGCCTCTCTTATTATTTATCTTATTCTAGATTTAAAATTTTTTTTGTTAATTCTGTTATTTATTGTACAGTAAAAAAAAAATAAATAAAAAAAAAAATGGAAACAGGAGAGGTCCGCGGATAATCGGGAGTTTACTATATACAGTATATATATATATAGACTTATCAATAAATCGATTCTAAAAAGTACAGTATTTAATACAGAAATAAAAAAAAATCAATGTATTAATACTGGAATTTTAACTAGAAATAACTGGTTAAGAATTTTTAATATTCCAAAACCAAATAGTTTTGGTTTAAGAAATGAAAAATACATGAATTTTAAATTTAGTCAATTAAATTGGAATAAGTATAATGGCAAAATTATAAATAAAAATTATAAAAGTAACTCATAAAACAAAAATTTTGTAATGCACCTAAGTAAATAATGATTCTCGCACCCCGAGCTACCATTTCGGGAGTCTGAGACGGCTATTTCAGCCTTATTAGGCTTCCTCAGTCAGATTTACCCGTAATTGGAGCTCAAAGTGCGAGACAATGAAACCATCCCTGCACCCCGGAATGGCTGCAACAAAATAAAGCACCAACAGTAATTCACTGTGCACTGCACAGCCTCAAATTGTGTGTCCCGCGTTTACTTAGGTGCATTACAAATTTTTTGTTTTGTTTTGTTAATACTTGCAGTGCACGTTAAGCTTTATTTTTAAAATAACTCGCATTTGATATAATTTATAAATAATAAAAAAAAAAAAACATTTTTAATTACAAATCTACAAGTTTTTTTCATTAAAATTTATTTTTTTCACTTATTATAATATATTAACTAAGTAGTCACATCAATTATTCCAGGGCCTATAACACAGGAGTGATATGTATAACACAGTTAATAGGACTGGTTACATAAAAAAACAAACAGAAAAACATACATTTAGAATTCAAATCTAATACGATCATTTATTTTCAAATATTACTATTCAATCGAAATATGCTTCCACTGCTAAATTCTTCTCAATAATTCTATTTGAATTAAGCCATTCAAAGCAATTATAATACTTCGAAATTCCCAAATTTAAATCTTACGTAAATAACTTAAATTTTAAAACCATTTTCATCCAAACCACTTAAAAATAAATTAATCTCTTACCGAATTCCAAGCAACAATTCCAATTTTGTTTAGTATTTTTGCGTTGAATGTTTAGTTGTGTTGTTTTTTTGTTTAATAGTTTTGTGTTGTTTTTGTTTTGTTTTGTTTAGTAGTTTTGTGGTTTTTTTGTTTAGTTTTTTTCTTGTTTAATTTTAGTTTCGGAAATTTGTTTTTGAAAGATATTTTTAATTGTTTTTGTATTTTATTTCTGTTGCAGTTTAGTAGTTATTGTTAGTTGTGTTAATTAACTTAGTTTTAATTTTGTGTAATTGTTTATTTTTAGTCATTGGAATTGATGGTTGGAAGCTTTCTCCCACCCCAAGTTAATTCTCTGTCTTTCCTTCCTATTTTTAAAGACTTTCAAAACCATCTTGGAATTGCTTAATTCAAATGCTTTTAAAAGTAACGACTCCTTGAATTCAAATGTTTCTTGTATCTAATGTTAATTACAAAAATGTTTAAGTAATTCTTTGAATCATTAAATCAAGTCATTACATACATATTAATACATGATATTCTTCATTATCTTTTTTTAACAAAATTTCGATCAGCTACAAATTCTTTACTGATCTTCAGGTATTATTTTTAGGGATAAATCCCTCTTACTAAATTCGTAGAGATTTAAAGCTAATAGTTAATGACATGACAATCAATACTCAACATCTTCGTATTCTAAGCAGTAAAAGATATCGCCTCAAAAATAATGTAAACTAACAATTTATGCAATAAACAATTATTAATTAAACACATTGTATTACATTAATTCATTACACTTTCATCTCGTTTCTGAACATTGGTTAAGTTTCGACTGCGATATTTTAAGGGTAGGATTGCCACCTGTCCTATATTTAGACTACTGATAGAATTTCCTAGTGTCTAAACCTGTCTAAAATCAACTACAATCAAATATATCACTAATCAACGCTCCCACGCAAAGTATTTTACTTTTCCCTCAGATTTACCCAAGTTTTCCTGAATCCCAAATTATTTTCCAGAATTAGTTCGAATATATTTCACTTATTGATAAAAATACTTCTATTTAAGAGTAATTGTTTATACTTAGTACATAAACATTAGCCTTTGCTTGGAACAAGCATTTTGCAAACTACAGAATGAACAAACACCGAAGTTTGTTATAAAATACTTTTTTTTTTTTCAGTGGCCTCCTCTATTTCACCTGACAGACGCCCATCCTCACCCTTTTTTTTGTTTTTGATTTTGTTTTTTACAATTTTTATTTACAATTTATCTTTTCATTTCTACATAACACAATAACATAACAAATTCTAATGCTTTTTCGGACTCCAACTTTTTTTAATTGTTCAGATACGATCTTTGTTTTGTTTGTTTATTTGCTAGTAAAGCACGTATCTCATTTACTCTCCTCTTTCTTTTTCATTGTTAATTTTCTGGTCTTTTTTTTTCTTCTGCATTGAATCTTCATATCTAGTGTGAGCACCCCTAACACTTTGAATCATGTCCTTGTTTATATCAACATTCAACACTCCACTTTTAACATTTACTGCATCCTACACCTGACAAGGCCACTACTGAATTCTTAACTGATAGTAGGGCGAATTTGGCTATGACGTAAGCACAATATGTAGTAATGGATAAAAATTTAGATGTGATTCCATATATTCCCTGAGATTTGCAGGTATGTAGGAACCCTGTAACAGAATTAAATTACTGAAAATTAAAACTCTGCTTCAGAAACTTATTCCCTTCAGAACAAGGAAAAAAATCAATAAATCTCATATGTATGCCCTGTATTTAATAGAGGGGAATAAAATATCTGAGGTTGGAACCATGAGCAAATGCACAGCGGTAATAAAAAATTAATCTGATAAAAAGTTCTGAAAAGCCAAAGCTTATAAATTTGGAAGGTGTTGATGCATCCTGATTAAGCTTCTGCCTTCTGTATTCCCCTTCTGCAGTGCTGACTTTTATTCCATCCGTAAGTCGTACGAATACTTCAGATCTGTAAGATTGAAAAATATAATGTTAATAAACCTTAAATTTCAACAAATACATTATTAGGGCCCGAATTTTATAATCAAAAAGATTTAAAAAAAAAAATAAAAAAAATAAAAATCTTTAAATATCCTGAAATATTACAAAAAAATCTTTGTTGTGTAAATATAATTTAAATAAGCAATTATCACAAGGAACACTTACGTCGAAGGAATCCAGATGCTACAACAATCGCATGCCAAAAGCTCACGGCAAAGAGTCTTATCTTCAGACCAATTGTTCAAAGCAACAATTAAAGACTCGCGATCAGAGGAACTGTGTGTCATTGTAAGGAGGCCGCCATGACTGAACAAGATGATGTTCTGATTTCGCTATGAACAGATGCAGTTCTGATTTCACCATGGATAGATGCATTTCGGAAGGCCGTTGGTTCTCTTAAGGCTCAGGAATCAACGATGGAATCTTTGGCATTTTTATTCGATCAAGAGAAAAGGATTTGTGTATCGAATTATTGCAAGGAATTTATCGAGAGTTGAAATAGGATTTTCAACCTTCATATGCCAAAGGAACTAATCTCAATTTGTGATATTTTTCAGGAGTTGTTTTATTGTCGCTAGGCAATGCAACATACGACGAGATTAGGCTTATGGAAGGATGTTCTAATTACGACAAAACTTCAGAGATGAAAATAGTGTAAGCCAATTTATTTTCATTTAATTCAGCAGAATGATATTTTTTTCGGAAGAATCGAAATGCCTGATTGTATTTAACGGCGTTTAAAGATTAATCAAGAATTTAAGAAAGATAAAGATTAGTCCAAGCTTTAAAGTAATTTATTAAAAGATTAGTCAAGCAAGTAAAGCTAAAGATTAAAGATTCATAGAAAGTTCTTAGTTAGCAAAGCGCAAGGATTTATCAAGACATAAAGCTTTTATAAGTAGAAGATTTAATCAACGGACTAAGTTTAATGATAAAGAATATTCATTAATAAAAGGTGAAATCTTATTAATGTAAAGTATAGATAAGTAAAAGGATCAAGTGAATTCTTTTCCGAGGACTCTGTTAAACGTTAAAGAATTTAGTTTAGAACTTAAAGGAAAATTCAGAGTCTTATGAAGACGTCTAAAGAAAGTATTAAAAGTTTAAAGTAAAGTTTTGCATTTTAGAAGAAAAGTCAAGTGTAAACGAACTTTTAATAAAGCAGATATTAATACAAAGAACTGTTAGTTAATATTCAGGCTGATACCATACAAGTCTTAATGGAAAAATAAGAATAACAGAAGAAGAATTTATATGTAAGTAAAGGAACTGATTCTTCGTTTTGTAAATAAATTATTATTGATTTAACGTTGAGTGTAAAAGTATTTATTTACTCTGCTAAAGTAGTTAAGCATTACAGTTATTCAATCAGGGTTGTTTTAGGGCTCAGAAGAACAACCAAGAAGATTACAACTTTATGGCGTGCAGCAGTTTATAGTAAACAGGTAAAGTTTATTCGCCCTGATTAAGGACCAAAGTAAAGTTCCAGAATACATCAAAGGTATTAGGGTTACGAACCCTGTCGCATACGGTTAATAATTTAATTAATACCCCGTATCGAAAAAAATTTACTCTCCCACAATCTTAATAAATGATCTTAAATATACTCTGTTTATCAAATCAGCCACTAAATATTTTTGTTACGCAAGACAAACATTATTTGAATCAGAAAAACCCAAGAACTATTTGCATTCATTTAAAAGTGGAAAATAAAAATAAGGAAAAAAACATGACATGACATGGAAAATCGGAGCTTTATTGATTGCCATGACACTTATCTTAATAGGAATAATACTTTCTATAAAACTAATCTTAAAACGAAGTTTCTAATTTATCTACAATTTTGATTTGTTAATATTCTTTAGACTTTAAAAACATTAAGAGCTTTTTTTGTTTGTTTATTTTTCTGTTGTGCATTGGCTATTCTAATTTTGTAATTCATTTTAGTGAAACACCTCAAAAAGGTCTAAAATATTTACTTTAATATCCATTGTAATATTACAGAACAACTCCATTTCCTGATTTTTTTTTTAAACGTTCAGTCATTCACAATAAAAAGAACAAAAAATTAATAACAAAGCCTACTTTTCTAAGCTACCTTTCATGTTTTACTTGGAAAAATATTCGACATAACAAGGTTTTGAGTGAAAACTCTTCGACATAAGAATTAAAATTAACATTAGATAAATATGTAATATCAAGGGGAAAAATAATTTTTCGACAAACAAGGTTTTCGAGATATCAAAGTTCGAGATATCGAGAGTATACGGTATTATAGTGTCAAGGTATTACAAATAGATATTTTCCTTTTACTGAAAGCTATTAAATCGAATTGTACTCAGATCAAAAATAGCAAATTACTGGAATAAGTAAAGGGTTAATTAGGAAATGTTCGAACATTTTCGGTTTTCGTGCTTTTCTTAATGGAATATTCACTTTCATGAGCTGATTTCACGACAAGGACACACACAAGGGAAAAAATTCAGTTAGATCTTTTCGTGCATAACTAGGCAGACCAAGTTGCAAGCAGATCTATCCACTGGTTTTTTGGGAAAGGATTGACGACCCTCAATTCCCAGAAAATTAGTTCAAAATTCATTCATAGAAAAAAAGAATTACAGGATATGAAATCAGAAACTTCTTCTCTTTCAACAATTTTCAACCCTCTCATAGCAAAAGGGAATAATTTTAATAATTCGCAGAATGTTTCAAACCAATCACAATGACTCTTCTTGTACGTAATTCATTAAAAGCTTCAATATTTCTTTATTTTGATCTATTGAAGTTGATCTTGAGTCTTTGAAGCCCCAAATAAGTCAATTCAAAGCTAACGAATTTACACTACAAGCACTAGTAAGTACTTAAGGTACAGGAATCTCAACTTACTCTTAGTTTTCAAATTTCATTATGTAAGTAACGGGAATGTTTTCTAATCGTACGAGGTTTTGTAATGTTTTCTAATGTCAACACAAAACAAGACCTCTATTATATCTACAGTAGATGTATTTGTACAAGCCTACTATTTTGGTAGATTACCACCGTTACTGTTTCCAGCGCCGTACCCTGTATTTTTAGTTGGCCTTGACTGCAAATAAAACAATCTGGTTCTATTTAGTTAAGTTCTGCATTGAAATCATTTTCAACACATTCTTGGAAATTTTCCTTATTAGCTCTTTTATGACAGATTTTCTCATAGTTCCTTAATTCTAGATACATACCTTAATTTATTTTATATTTCAAGACTGAATGTCCATCGTGGTAAGTCACTCTTCCTCTTCTATTTTCTTTCAGATGTATCCCATCCTCTGTAGTTGAATGTTCCACTTACGTTCTATGAGACTACGATTACCGACCTAACATGATTTTAAAGATTATTTTCCTTTATTAGCAAAATCTATTAAGTCTACAGCACTTTTATTTTAGAAATTTCCTGAATGTGAAATAAAAAAATAAACTTCAGTCTAGCAAATTACGTCTTGTAAATAAGTTCAAAACTTACTCATTTGATTGAACGAAGTCTTGCTATACAGCTTTAACCTTCTTTTATACATATAAAACACTAAAACAGTTGGACTGATTTCTATTAAATTCGCTTTGTTCCAACCGAATATTTTTGTCTCCATTTATTCATCGTCCTCCTATTCCCAATCACTGCCTGCTCAGTCCCCATAATGCAATGGATATTTGAGTGTATTTCGTATTACATCACAATATTAGAAAATATTCAACTTAAGCAAATACTTACTATTTAGTTTATCCAATCAAAGTTGTTTTCTAATCAGCCGTTGTCTTTTTTATCAATTTCCCTTGTCTGGATCTTTCTGGATTCTTCTGATATTTTTCCCTGATGAGTTCTTGAAAAATCTCGAAACCTGAAGAAAACAAAGACTGCCAAGTTAAAAAAGATCAGAATTGCGATAACTCCCTTTCCTAATGTTATTTTATTATTTATGTTATTTTCTTGAACATCTTAAGTTAATAATCAAAGTTGGATTGAAATTTATTATGAGTTTAATACAGCTCAAAAAATTTGAATTGAGTTAAAGTGAAGCTAAGTTATAATTTTAAATTTAGAAATACATTTTAAACTTTCGGATCATGTTTATTTTATTATTAACTGTTCGTGAATTAAAATGTAGTCGTTAAGTTTTGATGAAATAATCGTATTTGGAAATTACAAAATTTAATGAAATCCTTACAAAATTATTAAGAACTAAAAATTTGAAGCTGCTGTTGCAAAAAATATTTCATGAAAATTTATGAATAGTTTCTTCTGGAAGATTTTGTTTCCGAAAACATTTCCTGCCATAAGAAGTCAATCTTTAGGAGCCAGGAGTCGTCCCTGATGTTCAAGTGAAGCTTCTTACTAGGAAGCATTTAAGAGACCAATGAAGTTGATTTAGAATTTACAAAATTAGCGAGCCACAAATATTTTGATTTGTGCCAAATTTCTATCTTGTGAAAGTTCACTTACTATTTACTACCTACCATCCATGAGTTATTGCAATCTTGGTAAATGAATGACATCTATTCAGTTACCTCCACAGACAATTCTTCTCAATGTTCGCCTTTAATACTTTTTATAGAAAAAAAAAATCATTGTTTACCAGAAGCTGGAAAATTCAAAGCACTTACCAAGGACTTACATTGACCTGCAGAGAAATTGCGTTCTTTATGATAGAACAACTCAGTCCCATTTTCAGTGATTAAAAATCACTATGATAGTCCCAATCTGTTGAAACCACTGGGATTGAAGACGTAGGTGTTCTGCTCGGCTGAAACGTTGGAACTCCCTGAGAAACGGTGTAATTAACTATTCTCTGATTTCCATCACTGATTCCTCTGAATCAATAGACTTCATATCGTCTGGATCTGAGTCAGTTAGTTCTAAGTCATCTAGTTTAAGTTTCCTTTTGCATGTCGTTTTGTAGGAATATTCGTTTTTTATCCCTTTTCTGCTTCTTTTGATCATATTTCTACTTCTTTAAGTCTGCGTCTTCTGTCTTTTTATTTCTTTTCGTTTTTGTTCACAAGCACACAAGGGGGCTCATAATACAACCCTCGCCGTATTTGGAAACAAAAACTCAAATCATGCTATTCTCCAAAATAAAACAAAACTAAAATTACGGTTCTGTAATCCTTATCCTTATAAAAAGACACCCGCTAATTTTAAAACAACTTTGTGAATCAGTTAAATATGAAAGAAAATACATACCTTACAAACTTTTCTTCAATACGAAAAACAAAAACAACCTGTTACACCCGACTGCCACATTGGAACTGAGTCAGACCAACCTAGCGGCGAACTATGACTATAGGTTCCGGCTGCTGCCGCTTGTCTGCGTGTCATACTTTACATGATACGTACCTAAATTTAAATAAAGGAAAATGTTTGTAGGTGGCCTCCGTACACTATTTTTTTCATAGAATACAAAAATGTAATGTAATATAAATTCTTTTTTTTTTATCTAATGGGAAAAGAAATGAAATAGAGAGGGATCCGAAATAAATGTGGTGTGGTTGATCACTCGCCCAAAAATAGTTACGCGTAGTTCTTCTTTAGTTCTTAAAGGGAAACGATGTCTAATTTTAAACACGTGATTCGAAAAGTAGCTAGCCTTAAATATCTCTTAAACTTATTATATTTTATCCAATTACTAAATACGGAAGTTTTAAACTTCCGTTTAAAGATATTAAATAATAACTCATGTCATTCATGATTTTGATTTTAAGAAAGATTTCTTAGTTAAGTAAATAGAGTATGTGACTTCACTTAATGATGCTGAAGCCTCTCTATGACCTCAGATGAATGACGTTGAATTCCACCAACTAAAAGTGTCCAGATCTTTAGGACACAATTACAGGTCGGCATAATTCTATGGCTTTATATCTGTATAAAACGGCAGTTGAACACGATATTTACTCTTTTCTTGTGATCTTGTCTTGTAGTAAAATGTATTGCTTTGAAAATTAAGCAATGCCAATCTGCCTCTAGTGATACCGCTGCTGCTACCTTTAGTCATTTTCCGATCTGTTATAACTATTCCGATCTATTTTGAATTTCCTTCTGATTAAAATAACTTCATTCGTTGTAGAGAAACATTAGATAATTGTAATGTAAATATAATGAAAGAAGTGGTTACAAATTCTTTTTCCCCATTTCAATAAACATCGATTGAGAACGTAAAGGAACATTAAACCTAACGAGTGATGCTTAAGTACCACCAACGTTTGCATAGCAATATAACTTTTGTATCGACTCCTTATTGTTGCTGCTTTGATATAAATAATGGCTATTGCCTTGACAAGAGGATGGGGGGGGGGGGGGGGAAACAAATGCCTTTTTCTTTGTAATTACTGTTTATACCTCTGTTTTTATTACTAGATCAGTCCATTTCTCCCTTACATTATTTATAAATTTATATTACATTTTCCCTCATACAACATCTTTACCATTATCTCTTTATCCATAAGTTCCTTTTTAACTTTTAACCATTTATCCTTTTCCATTTTAAAACTTTCACAATATACAATAACACGTTCTAATGTTAATTTCCTGCATGTATTTTCCTGCATAGAATTTACATATATTTTCATCTTTTTTGTTATACATATTTAAATTATTATAATTACCACATCTTATTTTCAAAAATATCTTTTTTTATCATCCTTTTATTTGTTCCATTAAGGTAATATTTCATTACGTTATTTGTATCAATATGCTTGTACTATATATGGACTTTACCATTTTATGTCTTATTTATCTTCCCGTCTTTGTTTTACTTCTTTTATTACATTTTTATTGTCAATATAACTTTTGTATTGACTCCTTACTGTTGCTGCTTTGACATAAATTATGGCTTTTAATCTGATATTAATAGATCGGTAAAAGTCGTAATTCATTGTCATCGAGTCAGAAAATAACTTAAACGCCCATCAGTTGGAACTAAGCGTGTAATGAAGCTTTCATATGAATGCATAGTTCAATTTTAAATGATTGGTACTGTTTTGAAGACTAAATGGAAGGTTAGACTTCAGTTTTATTCGCTTTTTAAAATTTTATCTTTTAATGTTGATGTATTTTTAAAATATTACTATATTTGAGTCATTAGTTGGTAATAGCAGCTATCTCCGTTAAACATAATTCTCTTTTTGATTAAAGCAACTATATTTTCTCATCATATCATAAAGAGATAAGTTGCCAGTACATATTAAAAAACAAACAAACAAACGCATTAATTATTATGTTTTTCACTTACTAATAACGGGCTAAGTTATTAGTAGTTAATAACAGGCCTTGTAGTTTGCTGTATGTAAGGCTCCTGACGTTCCAAATACATCTGTTTGGAATTCCTCGCTAACCTTTAATTGTGTTTATAATTTATCATAAAATAATTTCTCATACTACACTGAACGACATTCGACTTTTAACGATAATTATAACATTTTAGCAAAGAGATCAACTTTATAAATATGTTGAAACATATTGTAAGTGATTCAAATTATTAATGTTTGGGATAAAGGTTTTTAAAAAAGTAAACGTTCTTTAACGTGCGGGGTGAACTAAACAAGAAACACAATGGACACGCACAAACTACGCAAAGGAGTTTGGCTGGCTGATGAGCCCTAACATGGGCCAAACGGTCCGTCCCAGTCTCTTCTCGATGACAGCTCGGGGTTGCGAATCCTTTGCGTAGTTTGTGCGCGTTCATTGTGTTTCTTGTTTAGTTCACTCCGCACGTTAAAGAACGCTTACTTTTTAAAAAACCTTTATCCCAAACATTAATAATTTTAATCACTTACAATATGTTTCAATGTAAATATAAGTAATTAAAATATAAGTAATTACTGTTTTTTCTTACTAGATCAGTCCAACTCTCTGTTACATTATTTATAAACAGATATAAATTTAAGTTACATTTTCCCTCATGTAATATTTTTTTACCATGGCCGAGCGGTCTCGACGGCGGTCTGCCGTTGCGGCCAGTATGCCGGTACCCGGGTTCGAATCCCGGTCGTGGCATGGATGTTTCTTTCTTCTTCTGTTTCTTTTTCTGTCCGTTCCTGCGGGTATCACTTGATGCAGCCTCCTACGCCGTACCCTGGGCAACGATTCGTCGGTTAAAGGCATCATATCTCGCCCCTTGTTGTTGGCCAAAAGAAAGACGATCAGTCTATGAGCCCGGGCATTTGTAAAAAAAAAAAAAAAAAAAAAATTACCATTATCTCTTTATCCGTAACTTTCTTTTTAACTTTTTACGCTTTATCCTTTTCCATTTTAAAACTTTTTTGATTCATTAAAATTAAAGACAAACACACTTTAAAAATTTAGAACATATATTGGAAAATACATTATATGGAGATGGAAGGAAAATCATTAATAGTTTTCCTTGTCAACTAAATTAAAAACAAAATAGGGTCTTTATTTATACAAAGTGAAATACCAATAAAATACAAATAACAATTTCATTGGTTTAAAATTGATTTGATGGACCTCTGGTGATACCATATGCAATGGAGTCGCTCGTTGCTATGGGAATACAGGAGTTCTGCCATCTTGTCTTGCATGTCGATTCGCTCTTCAGAGTTTTATAAATCGTCTTCTGCTGCCCTGACTACACCTTCTCAATACAAGGATTCCCGGGATTCTTAAACTTGCGAATCTTCTTCAGTAAGTTTTCTTTTTCTTTTTTACTTCTTAGCAGGAACCTAGAATTATCTATATATTTGTTTATGGTTTAATTAGGTAACAATTGGTTGTATGATTTAAATAAAGAAATGAAATATAATGCTTTTACTTCACTGCGTTCTTTTTATTGTCTCTATCCAATTTTAGAAACTTGTTGAAGTCAACATTATACATGATTACAAATATTGGAGGCCAAAATGTTGACCGTTTTAAACCAATTTTAAACCAATGAAATTGTTATTTGTATTTTATTAATATTTCAATTTGTATAATGAGCCTATTGCTTTTAATTTAGTTGACAAGGAAATCCTTGTCAGGGATTTAGAAGGATTTAGAAAGCTCTTTCCACCTCCATGTAATGTATTTTCAAATATACGTATTAAATTTTTAAAGTGTGTTTGTCTTTAATTTTAATGAATCAAAAAAAGTTTAACACACGTTAAAATTAGCCACAACCATTTTAAAACTTTCACAATATACAATAATATGTTCTAATGTTAATTTTCCTCCAGTACAGAATTTACATACATTTTCATCTTTTTTGTTATATATATTTAAATTGTTATAATTACTACACATTATTTTCAAATATATTTTTTTTTATCCACCATTTATCTGTTCCATTACGGTAATATTTCATTACGTTCTTTGTATAAATAAATTTGTATCGAATATTATATCTGGACGCTTCTATTTTATGTCTTATTTCTTCCCAACCTTTATCTTCCCGTCTTTGTTTTATTTCTTTTATTACATTTTTATTACCAATCGTAAGATTCTCCTCCATCCACTCATCTGATAGACCTATACTATTTAAACACTGAAATTTCATCTCTCCATTTATTTCTCATTCCATTTACTCTATCATTTTCCATTTGAATCCAACACTGTTTTGGAACCCTACAATCTTTCATCTCAAATATCTTCGTAAGATAATATATGGCTTTTCTTCGTTGTAGAGTAAAAACTTATTCAAAATCCATCTCCTTTCTCAGGATAAAATTTTTAGGGGTATTCCCTCCAGTTTAATCCCGATTTTGATATATTTTCTTCGTATTTTCTCTAATTCCCATCTTTTTGCCCACCCTCAATTTCTGCTCCGAATATGATAGAGCTTTAAACTAATTTATCAAAAAGCTACAGATGAGTCTTAGGTGAACCTATTACCGTCGGTTTGCTTATCGATAGTCTCCACTCCTGATATTATACCTTTATTGCTTAATTCTTTTATCTGATTAGTTGGACTATTATACCAATTCATGCAATACCCTAGGTAGTTTTACTCATTTGCCGTTTCAATTACCTTTCCCTCCCAAAACCATTCCTCTTTGTTTGTTTTTTTTCCCAAACTATTTTTGTTTTTGCATGTTCATATCTAGTTTTACATTTTTTAAGAATTTTGCCGTAACGTTTATCTTCTCTTGCATATTATTTGATATTATCACAATTTCATAAGCATAAACAAGGTAGCTTATATTACTTTGCCCCGTCTTAACAGCTCCTGTATTTGCCTCCCTCAACTTCTTTTCTAAGTCTTCTATATATAAAGTAAAAAGTAAAGGGCTGAGTGGCACCCCTGTCTCAGTCCTTTATTTGACCAAAACTTTTTGTCAATTCATTTTTTACCTTAACTTGATATTTTGTTTCCTTACACATTATTTTATACCATTTAATAAATTCCCTTCTAATCCCATTTCTTCCAATTTTCCAAATAAAATATTTCTGTCCGCTAAATCAATGACGAAGAGATTTAATCCAAAAACAACGAATTAATCTTCCGTTTTGAAGTTAGTTCATCTTAATTCCATTTCAGGTAAAACTTTGATCAATAGTAGAATATTTTTTCCCTGAACCCTGCTTGATTTTTCAATAATATATTATTTTATTCTGACCATTCTTTTAATCTATTTTGTATCATGTAAGCATAAACTTTGAAAAAACTATTCAACAATGTCACTCCTCTATTCTTATCTCTTTTCCCAGTCTTTAAAATTGGTGCTTCCTTCCACTCCTCCGGGATAATTTGACTTTGCCAAAAATTTGACTTGGCTTTAAGTTCCATAATAAATTTAAAAAATAAATATGAATTCTATTTGAATAATCAGTAGCGTATGTTCTTATTTCAATGATGGTATTAATAAATTTCAGGAAAAAATCAAAAATTCAAATAATAAAAAAGAAATGAAATAGTTTTTGAGTTCTAAAAGTATTTTTTGTATTTCAAAACTAAAATTCTTTTATCATAAATAGTGTATTAATCCTATAATAGTTTCTTATAAAATTTAATTTTTTTTTATTTATTTAAAATGCGTTTAAAGATATTGTGGTACTCCATACTTCTGTCTAAAACAAATTGAATTCATACAAACATACATTTAAAAAAAAAATTATATGAATTTATTAAAAAGATTTATCTCTTTCATTTTATTTATTGATTTGTATCGATGTCGTCTTATAGAAATCTTTTAACTGCTTTGTTGAGAATCGATTTTGTACTATTTTTCTTAGACCTTAAAGAATTCCTCTGTTTTCATAAAAAACCTATTTTCAGTATTATACTTTCCAGAAAGGATAAAGAATGAAAAAATCTCATCAAGTAATAACAATATCCTAAGAATTTTACCAGAATGATTTTAGTTCCCTTATCTTTATTTCAATAAACACTACAATCGTAATTATTTTAAACAAATTTACTAGATAGCTTTATTAACTTCTTATTGTTAGACCTAATAGTTTTTTGAGGAAGTGGGTTCAGTCTGACATGGTATCTCATTTTCGAGAAACTGTAAACTGGAGAGGGGGGGGGGGGAAGTTGGCCCCTGAAAATACCCCTTTCCTACAGTTTTTGGGCTTCTGAACACAATGGTGAAATCTGTTTGTCGATCCGAACTTCTGTTCGGGAGTTGTTAGGGGTGGACAAACAGGGATGGATGGACAGAACAAACGGAATAGCTACCGATTTTGGTCGCTATCACAGTAGCTCCCAAATGGGTCGTTAATTAACAAAACAAAATTAAAATTATAACAGTAGAACGCAGTACCTTCCGGTTGACGGGTCGACTTTCGAGTTAAATTTTCCAATAAGAAATAATGTAAATTGAATTAATCCGTTCAGACACACAAAATTTACCAATATAAAACATTTCAAAAGATCATTTTGGTAAATAATGACAAAACAAAGCTATTTAATTTCGATAACTGAATTTTATTTATAATAGCACAGAAATAAATAAAACAATTGTTTAATAATCATTAATAATAGTAGGAGAGAAATTACTGTTCACTGGAATTTGAATTACCATTCTTTCATCTGGTTTACACAATTTGAGAGTTATGTTTTTATTAACATTATCATCACGTGATTTTTATTTCATGAAAAAAAAACTGTCTCAATGTTTTGACTATTTTTCTAAACTTTCTTGTTCGAGTTTCAGACTGAATGTTTTGTTCGAGTTTCAATTTGTTCGAACATCAAACCGTTCTAAGTTCGAGGATCCACTTTTTATGACTTCTAAGTTTCGCTCAAGCAACTAAAAAAATTAAATTAGTATTCGTAGTGTTAATTAGTATTATAATAATTCCTGAAAAATACACACTACATAAAAGCAATCATATTTTTTTTCTTTCTCTTCAGTCTTATTTGATAATTTAATGCAGGTTGATTATTAAAGTTCTTTAAGTTTCTTCTTCTCCGCATCCTGATGTATGAATGTATCTTCAATAGAGGAATTTCAAACAGATGAAGATAAACTCTTTTATAAGAAAAGATTTCTAGGGGGAGGGAGTAGGACACGTAAGTCAAAAAACAATAAAAAGTGAGTTGCAGTCCCCGTGGCCTAATGGGTAAAATGTCTCACTTCGGATCAGAAATTTGCAGGTTCGATTCTCGTCGCAGTCGTTTCATGGATTTTTTTTTTTCCATTTTACATTCTCACAGGAAATTGCGCCGGGCAGACAGACAGACAAAGAAATAAAAGATTTTAGTAATGTAGATTAGTTATACACTCTGTAAAGAAAGTATAAACTCACCCAAGTATTTCAAATAACTTTTGATTACATGATTTGTTTACTTCCAGTTTTTTTTTCTTAGTCTATTTAAAAGAAATTAATTAATGTAGCATTTAAACATCTCAAATATTTTAAATTAAAAAATAAATATCACTTTTCAACTGTAAAGAAAATATAAACTCAAAACATACTATTTTGAAAATTATTCAAATTAATAACGTGTTGGTCTTTCTTTCTTCTCGATAATTTCTATCGTTCTGTCAGGCATTGTCCCAATTATTTTTTTTCAAATCGGACATCTTTATCTGGTCCCAAGCATTCCAAATTGCAACCTTCAGATCATTCACGTGATGATACTGTTCGTTTCGGCCATATACAATGCTTGTCATCCAACCCCACACGTTTTCAATTGGGTTTAGGTCAGGGGAACGGGAGGGTCATGGAATGACATCAATTTTCTATTTTTTAAACCATGATTTGGTGGATTTTGATGCATGTATAGAAGCATTGTCTTGTTGATGTTGCCAATTTGGCTCGCTCGAAGCGGTCCAAATGGTATTAAATGGTCGTGTATAAGGTTCTGATATTTTTTAGAGTCCATCTTGCCTTTCACAAACACTATATCTGCCTTACCTCCTGCCCCAAATGCTGCCCACATCTTCACTCCACCCCCACATTGTTGTCTGCTTAATCTTATCTTCGACGGAGTGCGTACATCATGCCACTATGCGGAATATCCATCAGAGCCGTCAAGATAGAAACGTTTTTCATCACAAAAAACTATTTCGTTCGACCTTTGATGCCATTTCACTGTTTTCTTAGCCCAGTCAAGTCGGCTGGAACGATGAGAGGCAGTGAGCTTGGGTTTAACTTTCAGTTTTACAAACTTCATGTGATTATTTGACGTTAAGCATTTCAATACAGTTTGGTGAGTCTTTGGCAACACACGAGCAATTTCACGGGTAGACATCTCATCAGACGCAGCAAGATCTTGAACTCTCCGGTGGTCCCGAGGAGTGAGTTTTGGAGGTCTACCTGGTGTTTTTGTGGTTCCATACCTATCACCTTTCTTGATGACATTTTGAGTAACAGTCTGTGAACGATTTAATTCTGAGGCTATTTGTCTTGTTGCCATTTTTTGACCAAGGAGAAAATGAATTTTTCGTATTTCTTTGTCGGTTAATGAATTTCCACGAGGCATGAAAAAGTAGTGGCATATATTGCAAAGAAAATGAATGGATTTCATACTTTAGCCACTTTTAGTTATCTTTATGCAAATTTGTAAAAATAACATTTCTTATTTTCTTTACAGTTGAAAATTGATTTTATTTTTAAATTTTTTAATTTAATTGTTTGAGATATTTAAATGGTACATGAATTAATTTCTTTTAAATAGAATAAGAAAAAAAATTCGAAGTAAACAAATCATCCAATGAAAAGTTATTTGAAATACTTGGGTGAATTTATACTTTCTTTACAGGGTGTATAGTAGCTTGTCATTAAATGGGGATGTCTACGAATTTCATTCACTAATGTTAAAATTATTTTGCTTATAATGATGGTTATTATTTTTATAATGGTGGTTGTTTGTTTGTGATGATGATTGTTTTGTTTAGGATGAAATGTGTCCTTATTTTCTAATATCAAAATTTGGTTTTCATCGTTGCATCTCTTGATTTAGCTGATTGATTATGATGCTTCTAAGTTGTTGTTTTTTTTGTATCTTTTTTTTAAGGATTTTATCTTATTTTTTAATTACGTAATATCCAACTAGAAATATCCTTATTTCCATGCAAAATTATTTATATTGATATCATCTAAAAGCCTATTTGACCATTTTTTTTTAACTTTTTTGTTCGAGTTTCAAACTGGATTTTACATGAATGTATTGTTCGAGTTTCAACTTGTTCGAACATCAAACCGTTCTAAGTTCGAGGGTCCACTTTTTATGGACTTCTAAGTTTTGCTCAAAAAATTAAAAAAGTTAAATTAGTGTTCATAGCATTAAATTGTATTATAATAATTCCTGAAAAATACACAATACTTAAAAACAACCATAGTTTGTTTTAGTTTTTAACGAGAAAATAAAACTTTCTTTTCAGTCTTATTTGATAATTGAATGTAGGTTGATTATTCTCCACATCCTGATTTAGATAAACGAATTAAATGTATCTTTAATCGAGGAATTTCAAATAGATGAAGATAAACTCTTTTTATAAGAAAATCTTTGGACTTTTAGATTTGTTTCATCGAAATGCGATTGAAAAGACGCACAAGACGCGAATAACTTGTATTGATTCCAATCTATCCGTGCCGCTGCACTAACTACCAACACCTTTTCTTTGCTCCAATTAATATGCAGACAAAGGGATTCTATAGATACGAGACATTAAGATATGTTTCTTGAGATTTCTGATAAATATCTCTATAGTATCTCATTATGTCCGTTGGTTTCCTCCATAAGTAATACAGGTCGACGTTCACTTTGACATGACTTCGACTCCTCCTTCATCCCATTTACAGTTGAGGTAGGTATTAAAGTTTAATAGCTCGGCAACCTCGTATTCCGTGTCCTGCCGATAGGAAGACCAGCCGTTGAAGGATCGTTAATTGAGCATGGTGACCCTTCCATGACTTTAGCTTCTTCTTGAAGAGTTCTAAACATTTTCAGACTTTTATTTGCGCAATCAAATAGTAAGCTAAAATTAAAACGTAAAGCTCAGGAAAGCCATTACGAATTTCATTCACTTATAATAAAATTATTTTGCTTATAAAGCTGGTTATTATTTTTATAATGGCGGTTGTTTGTTTGTGATGATGATTGTTTTGTTTAGGATGACGAGTATTTTGATCTTGGGATGAAATGTGTCCTTATTTTCTAATATCAAAATTTGGTTTTTAATGTTGCGGCTCTTTAATGTTTTTTTTAAAAATTACGTTGCTACTAAGTTTTTTTTTTAACTGAAATGAGATGGTTGTATTTCTAACATTTAAGCTAATAACGGAAATTCAATGAAAACAATGCCAAATATCTGCAACATGGGAGGGGGGGTGTTGGTCCTTGAAAGTAACCCTTTCCTGTAGTGTTTGGGCGTCTGAAAACGATGGTGAAATCCGTTTGTCGATCCGAACTTCCGTTCGGGAGTTATTGAAGGTGGACAGACACCGACGGACAGACAGAACAAGAGCACAGCTACCGATTTTGGTCGTTATCGCAATAGCTCCCAAATTAGTCGCTAATTAACAAAACAAAATTCAAATTATTACAATAGAACACAATCCCTTTCAGTAGAAGGTTCGACTTTCAATTCGACTTTCGAGCTAAATTTGCCCATAAGAAATAATGTACATTGAATTAATCTGTCAGACATCCAAAATTTATCCAATATAAAACATTTCAAAAGATCATATTGTAAATAATGACGAAACAAAGATATATAATTTCGATAACTGAATGTTTTTATTTATAATAGTACAGAAATACATAAAAATATTGTTTAATAATCAATCAATAATAATAGTAGAAGAGAGATTAATATTCACTGGAAAGTGAATTACCCTTCTTTCATCTTGTTTACACTAGTTGAGAGTTATGATTTATTCTTTTTTCTCCTTTTTCCCCCTTTTTTTTTGTTTCCCTGAGAAAGTTGTTTTGGGTCCCTCTTCAAAGGCCATACTCCAGGACATTTAGTGTGGAGAGTTCTTGATTATAACATCCTGAGGTCTTAATCACACCTGACTCGAAGAATTTACGAAGATAATGGTCTCTATACGTTCCGAAAATGACCATGTTCTTGTTTCCGATGCTGTGTCCCTACGGTGCGACAGTGAGCTGCGGTATAATACACTGTATTGCCCACATTTAACGCGTGAATGTGCTCCTTTACACGGGTGTCCAACTCCCTTTTGGTCTGGCCCACGTATAAGCATTCGTTATTGCGGGCACTATTGGAATTACTGAATATTCCATAAATCGCATTTTGCGTTTTTAATATCCGTTCTTTATTGGGAGGGATTTTTTTACGGTTAAGCGCGTTGCCAAGAGTATTACGTGGTTTACAGGCCACCGATATTCCGACCCTGGATAGGATGGATTTCAATTTTTCCATCATCACTCGGTCATAGGTGAGCGATACATACTTTCCTTTCAGAACCGAATGCTTATTCCCATAAGCAGAATTCCTAATTCATAAAGCAATAAGCAGCAGAATTTTTTGGCTGGAGGAAATCTCATAAGCCCTTCTTTTAGCCATCGTGAAAGCATTTTTTTTATAGCTTTCGGGTACCGCACAATTAACCGTAATGCCCGCATCAGTATTTTTCCTGTACACTGAGGTTTCATACGTAGTTCCTGCATTTTTAATGTTGATATCCAAGAATGGCAGCATGCTATCATGCTCTTCCTCAGAAGTGTACTGTATGCTCGAATTAATACTATTGAAGTCTTTTAGGACTTTATCTTAATAATGTCTGTTGACGACCAAAAATGTGTCGTCAACATATCGCGCTAATTAATGCACATTATGAAAGATATTATCGATCGACACTGCTTGATGCTCAACCCAGGCCATGACCCCATCTGCGAGTATAGCGGAGGAGGGAGCCCCATAAAAGTATCCGAAGTTTGAAGATACAGGCGTTTGTTAAAGGAAAAATACTATAAGTGGAATAGTGTATCAATCAGGGTGTTGGCTTCCTGAATATTAAAAAACTTGTTGCCTTCCCGATAACTGAATGTTTTTATTTACAATAGTACAGAAATACATAAAAATATTGTTTGTAGAAGAGATATTAATATTCACTGGAAAGTGAATTACCCTTCTTTCATCTTGTTTACACTAGTTGAAGGTTATGATTTATTAACATTACCACCAAATGATTTTTATTTCGTGAAAAAAACGGTCTCAAATGATTTTTTTTTTTTTACTATTTTTAAAAAAATGTTTTGTTCTATCAACGTGGAGCCAACTGAATCGACACTTTAAGACAAACCCCGTTAAAAGGATAAAAAAACTAAAAACATTTAAAAATTCCCATTATTAAGCACGTTTCGAGTCTTTATGGGCAGACTTCTTTCTCAAATTAAAAACAAAAAGTAAATATTAAAAACAAGTAGCCCCTACCCTGAACCCGTCCTCCCTGTGAGGGATTCGTTGAGTGAGTGAATAAGGAAACACGCGATCAGAAAATTTCCTTATTCACTCACTCAACGAATCCCTCACAGGGTTTAGGGTAGGGGATACTTGTTTTTAATATTTACTTTTTGTTTTTAATTTGAGAAAGAAGTCTGTCCATAAAGACTCGAAACGTGCGTAATGATGGGAATTTTTAAATGTTTTTAGTTTTTTTATCCTTTTAACGGGGTTTGTCTTAAAGTGTCAATTTAGTTGGCTCCACGTTGATATTACATCCGACAAGTTAAAATATCTAATTTAATGTTTTGTTCTAGTTTCAAACTTGATTTTACTTGAATGTTCTGTTCGAGTTTCAAGTTGTTCGGACATTAAACCGTTCTAAGTTCGAGGGTTCACTTTTTATGGACTTTTAAGTTTTGCTCAAGAAATTAAAAAAATTAAATTAGTGTTCAAATAGTGTTAATTAATATTTTAATAATTCCAGAAAAATACCAAATACTTAAAAGTAACCATTATTTTCTTTAATTTTGAATTTAAAACTTTCTTTTCAGTCTTATTTGATAATTTAATGTAGGTTGATTATTAAAGTTCTTTAAGTTTCTTCTTCTCCACATCCTGGTGTAGTTTAACGAATTGAATGTATCTTTAATCGAAGAATTTCAAATAGATGACGATAAACTGTTTTTATAAGAAAAGATTTCTACCTATAGTCCACAGACTTTCAGGTTTGTCTCATCGAAATGCGATTGAAAAGACTTACAAATCGCGGTTAACTTTACTTGTCTTGATGCACTTTCCAATCTATCCGAGACGCTGCATTAACTACCAACACCTTTTCTTTCTGCAATTAATATCCAGACAAAGGGATTCTATAGATACGAGACATTAAGATATGTTTCTTGAGATGTCTATTGAATATCTTTATAGTACAGTCGGACCCCCAATTTAACGAAACCCCTATTTACCGAATTTCGCGATTTAACGAATTTTTCTTTTTCCCCGATTAAAATGAAGGCAAAAACCCTATTTAACGAATAAGAAACCCCGAAATAACGAATTATTTCAAAAGCCGAAAAAAAAAAATTTTTTTTGTTAGATTGGGTAAACCTACCTAAATATATCTAATACAGCAGAATATAAATGACGCTGTATTTTCTTCTCTCCATAAAGTCGAAAAAGAACTTTTTCGAGTCAGGAATCAAGGAAATTGTCAAACATTACTCAGTATATACTTTAAAATTTCAAATTAACTAGTGCTTAATTATTCGCTGCTGAATAAAAAGTGTACAATTTCTAATTATGGATATTTTTGTGTAGTTGATTATTATATTACCTTACGGCTGTTCCATAAGGTAAGTGCAGAAATTTTTAATTTTTTGTTTTGGACCCTGATATTACGAATAACCCCCGATTTAACGAATAAAATTTTCGGTCGAGATGAATTCGTTAAATCGGGGTCCGACTCTATCTCGTTATATCCGTTGATTTCCTCCATAAATAATTCAGGTCGACGTTCATTTTGACATGACTTCGACTCCCCATTCATCCCATTTATTTTATTTTATTTTATTTTATTTTTATTTTATTTTATTGCATTAGAGTCTGTTGGACAAATCTGTCTGTAGATACTGAGAATAAATATAAATAGTTAGAGAATATATATAAATATAAATAATATTAAATATAAATAACATTTAAAAAACAATTATAATTACATTATTAAAGACCTACAGTACATTTAAATAAATAAAAAGCTTCCCTCTCTTTTAGTTTATCCATTTTAATTCAATGCCATCAATAATTTTATCATATAAATTGCATTTTAAAGTATATTTTTTGATTTTTTATTTTATGCATATTTATATCAAATTAATCAAATATTTTATTTATAATTCTAGTTTTAATCCGAAAACCAAAATTACTTTTCATAAAATTGACTTTGATAATATTTTTTATTTCTAATATTGTTTTATTCTTATAATTAGAGCAAATTTTGTAATAATTTTAAATTATCATTCAATATATAATTTTTTGTCTCGGAAGTAGAATTTTATTCAATTTTTTTAAAAATTTTTCTTTGTTGATCTAGAGATAAATACTTAAAATTTGTGAAAATACAATTTAATAATTTAAATAAAATTCTATCACCATTACTCAATTCATCATTATTTAAATGGATCCAATTTAAAATTCCATAGTTTAGTAAGGAATCAATGAAACTTTTATTCAATAATATTTTGGTTTTTATATAAAAATGTGGAAGCCTTCAAGATTTTGCGTGTCATCCTTATATATAGTTCAGATAGGTATTAAAGTTTAATAGCTTGGCAACCTCGTATTCCGTGTCCTGCCGATATGAAGACCACCCGTTGAAGGATCGTTAATTGAGCATGGTGTCCCTTACATGACTTTAGCTTCTTCTTGCCGAGTTCTAAACAGAGTTTTTTTTGGCGCAGCCGTATTTAAACAAAATTAACACGTAAAGCGCAGGAAAGCCATTACGAATTTCTTAACTTAAATCAAAGATGTCGCGGAAAAAACAGTTTTCTCGAAAGCGAACATTCATAACTTCATAATGAAAAATGAAACCTTCCTCTCCTTTTTGATCACAGAAGAATATAAATGTAGTCCTATTTAGATTCTTTTTTTAGGAGGGATTTCGGGATGAGATATTATCTCGATATTTCGGCCCGGTGCCTCGGGCCTTCTTCGGGAGATGTATAAATATCAATCATAGCAAGGTGAGCGCAGAACTAACAACTTAATGTCGTTAGTTTCTCGGATAAGTTACTCATGTTGTTTATTCTGAGCAACTGGTGGCCGCACTGTGAGAGGGAGAAGGGCTCGGGAGGACAGCGAAAAAAGAAGAGTCCTTGGGGACAATTTCTTAATTGCGTGAGAGTGGCGAACTCAATTGGTCCCTTTGAATTCAAAAACACCATTATATTGAAAGAAAGCAAGAGCAACAGAGGGGAAGAATTTAAAAAATAAAATTAAATACAATAAATAAAATAATTAATATGTATATAAATAATGAATAAGTGCAAGTAAGTGATTGATAGAAGTGGGAAGATTGGCAAGAGGAAATAGTAATATTTTTTTTTAATATTATTTCTTAATAATTTTAAATTACATTTCAGTCTCGTTAGGAATAAGAATCCCTATCAAACGGGTTCTGGGATTAAGTAGTTTTACAAAACTAACACAATATATATAAAAAAAATATACAATAAAAAAGTGCAGTTAACAGATAATGTTACTGTAGATTATATAATGAAATCTTAAAAAGTTTTAATTATATAAAATTAAATAACAAAATTTAATTACATAATTAAAAATTACATAAAGAAAAGAAAATTAATCTCAATAGTAAATACAATTGCATACGTAATTACATCTTATACATAAAAAAACAAAAACATTTTAATACAACATTTAATACAAAATGCAATTGAGGCCTCATATATATGTATATACTCGTATATGTATATACAGAGTGTTCATTTTATCTGAACACATTGAAATATATCGAAAACTACAAAGCGGATCAAAAAACTTTATAATTAAAATTTGTTCGTCTCGGAGGGGGACATCCAATGATACCAAACTCGACCCCCCACCCCACACCCCCAATGAGGTGAGGGGTTGGGAAGAAAAACGTAAATAGGAACCCCCATTTTTTATTGCAAATTCGGATTCTCCAGAAAATTTCACATTGATTTGATATACTGTATGTCGGGGTTGCTCGCAGATGGCACTGTAATCGACAAAAATCAAAATGGGTAAAACATCGTTGAAAATTGGGGATATCTCGAGAAATAAAAAATCATATGAAATCAGAGAAATAAAAAATTAGACGTATGTGATATTTATCAAAATGCTATCCAATGACACGTGAATTAACCCCCCCACCCCCACGCTGCGAGAGTGGGAGAGGCAATTATTTCATAACTTGTAATGGGAAACCCCATTCTCAACGTTGTATTCCTCCGACAAAACGAAAAGGGGACAGCTCTATCATAAAAGGCAGTGCAGTGCGATCAGAGCTCACTTATCTTTCAGAATTACAACTGAAAGCATCTCTAAAACTTTTATTGTACGCGAGTAGGTTTTATTGCCTGCACATCTACCCTTCATTTCTACAGTAGAACAGAATTGAAAGTGGACAATGAATCGTGCAACCGTAGAAGAAAAAATTGAAATGATTCTGATTTATGGTGAATGTAGGAGAAATGTTGACGATGCTGTTGCCTTGTATGCTGAGCGGTTTCCAGATAATGTTCGCTCTCGTTCTTTTTTTTACAAAATTGTGAATGCCTTTATCTCTGATGGCAGGGTACAAACCAAGAAAAGGAAACGAAGAACAACTGTTACAGGAGAAGCGAATGAAATAGCTGTACTAGCAGCTGTTCACCAAAATCCACAGATAAGCAGTCGGCAATTACAACGCAATTCCGGAATATCCCTAGGTATATTGTCAAGCTATTGCATCGTTGTAGGTATCATCCATATCACATTTCACTGCATCAAGAACTTCATGGCGAAGACTTTCATAATCGAGTAGTATTTTGTGAATGGGCTCTTCAACAACTGCAAAGTAATTCCAATTTCTTTGCTAATGTACTATTTTCAGATGAGACTACATTCACAAACCATGGTAGCATTAATCGGCATAACATGCATTAATGGAGTGTAGAAAATCCCCACTGGTTACGACAAGATGAATATCAATGTCCTTGGTCAGTTAACGTTTGGTGTGGAATCATAGGGAACAAACTCAATAGTCCTTATTTTATTGAAGGTACTTTGAATGTAATCAGATATCGAATTTTTTTAGGACCTACCAATACTACTTGAGGATGTTGCCTTGGACGTTCGACAAAGTATGTGGTATCAGCATGACGGTTGCCCAGCGCATCACTCACGTCATGCACGGGAAGTATTAGACCGTGATTACAATGGTGGTTGGATTGGCAGAGGTGCCCTATTAATTGGCCTGCTTGATCGCCTGATTTGACATCGCCGGATTTTTTTCCGGGGGGGGGGGGGTATGTAAAAGATAAGGTTTATCAACAAGTGTCAACAGACCGTGAAAACATGATAGAACGCATAAGAAACGCCTGTGCTGAAATTCCCGCAGATATGCTTCTGTCCTGTATTCAGTCATTTCAAGGCAGTGTATTGAAGCTGAAGATCGTATTTTTGAACACACTTACTGTAATTGGACAAAACACTCCGATATGTGAGACAAGAAAAAGAAGAGACACAACGGAATACATTACAAGTAAATGAAGTAATTGCCTCTCCCACTCTCGCAGCGTGGGGTTAGGGGGTTAATTCACGTGTCTTTGGATATTGATAAATATCACATATGTTTACATTTTTATTTCTCTGATTTCATATGATTCTTTTATTTCTTGACATATCCCCAATTTTCAACGATGTTTTACCCATTTTGATTTTTGTCGATTACAGCGCCATCTGCGAGCAACCCCGATGTTTAGTACATCAATGTGAAATTTTCTGGAGAATTCGAATTTACAATAAAAAATGTGGGTTCCTATTTACATTTTTCTTCCCAACCCCTCACCTCATACGGGTGGGGGGTGAGGGGTCGAGTTTGGTATCATTGGATGTCCCCCTCCGAGACGAACAAATTTTAATTACAAAGTTCTTTTATCCGATTTATAGTTTTCGGGATATTTCAATGTATTTAGATAAAATGAACACCCTGTAAGTATACATATTATTTATAAATAATTTAAATGTAAATATATTTGAAAACAGTAATCACATTTCTCTAGTAAAAATTTTTTTAAAAAATGGTTAATTGAAAATTTAAAAAAAAAGAAATATATATATAGCCGGACAGCATTCTGAAATTTGAAAAAAACCAATACAAAATTCAGAAAGCTGTTTCTGTGAGAATAAAAATCCAATTTTACCCTCACGTCATCAGCGGCATCTAGCGAGAAATTTAGATACTAAATTTTTTTGTAAGCAATAACGCAATATGAAGAGGTTTGCTCTTTTTTATCGTTCTAAATTTTCTAAATTGCAAATGATTAATTGAAATCTTTGCATTGCTAAACTCGAATAGGGCCAATTTGAGTTTGGCAATCCGATATATATATATATATATATACATATATATATTTTTTTTTCCTTAAAATTTTCATTTAACCATTTTTTTAAAAAATTTTTGCTAGAGAAGTGTGATTACTTAAAGGTGTTTTACGTGTGTTTAACGTTAATATGAAATGACTGGGTTCTGGCCACCATACATAGTTCAAATTAAATATATAAATATAATGAAATGCGAGCGCTTTCGAGATGATCTACATCTCATTCTCAAGCAGAGAAATGAATAACATATTTCAAAAATAAGAAATGAGGTCCAACGGACGTTTGGGCTGGACGGAACCATTTGGGATTTAGGGGTGTTGGCAGTAGACTCTGCGGCCTGGGGCTAGGAAGGGGAGCGGGTGGCTCTCGGAGAGAGGGAACGAAATGAAGGGAAAAACAGCAAAACTCAGTTATGAAAAAAACTCATTTATGAAATTAAGATGCAAAGAAACCTTTTTTATTTTCACTGATAAGCTTTGTTACAAACTTATCGGTTTTCACTATTCCCCAATACGGATTCCACCAATAGTTCCAACCCCGGAAGCACCTTGTTCCTTTTCATTAACCTTAATTCAGCACTTGCTTTTCAAAGTTTTTGCCACTATTTATCTTTTCCCCTTTATCCCCAACTTTCCTCATCTTGTTTTCATAACTGAGTTTTTTTTCATAACTGAGTTTTGCTGTTTTTCCCTTCATTTCGTTCCCTAAGGGTGGAGATAATTGAATATGTAAATAAGAAACTATAGAAAGAAAAAGATTAAATGAAAAAGTAAAAAAATTGAAATATATATATATAAAAAGAATAAATTAGGATGATGGGAATGGAATGGAGTTCATTGGACCCAGGATTGGGTGCCAAAGGTGGTTGAGAAGACTTTTGTCACTGTTGAGTGTTCGGGGTTTTCAGAATCCAGTGTGTCTCGAAGATGACATTCTGGAAGAAATTATTCGTAGATTGAACGACTTTCGTTGCACTCCATGATGGGAAGGTTCCTGTTTCAGTGGTGTGGCGAGACAAAGCTGTGCTTCCTCTTTTCAGCCAGACGTCATGTCGGTGTTGTTTGAGCCGAATTGCAAAGTTCTTCTTGGTCATCCCGATGTAAGAGGATTCACAGGAAGGCTCGCACGGGATGCAATAGACTCCAATTAGAGAGGAATGTAGTCCTGCAAATGAGTCTCTGGG
>JAFIDM010004315.1:72671597-72703918 GCA_023159025.1 Thereuonema tuberculata
CCCAGAATCTGTTTGCAACAGCAATATAAACACGTAAAACCGACGACATGGCATCCTAGGATTAAGTCCATAAATATATTTTTGATGGATAAATACTGAATTAGCTCAATGACAACAATACACGATGATTCACAATAAAAATACGCTACGGTTTTATAAGATACATAAGAATCACAAGTTAAACTCTAGCACAAAATAATTATTTATGATTATGTATTGTATAAAAGATGTAAGTGATTCAGAAATAGTTTCTGTCAATGTAAAAATTTGAGCTGAAGGGAGCTAAGAGTGTCGGGGGAAAAAAACCCCAGCTAAAGTAACAATAAAAAATACCAAAAAAATAAAAAATAAAAACCCTGAAGCTTTTCACAAGAGGTGGTTGCGATAACTGTATCGTGTTATTATTCGAATTGTAAACAATTCAAATTAGATGGCAAGGGAACACACTCCTTCCTCCTCAGAAATAACGAACTAAAGCATTTAGTACAAAATTGATACTGAAATAAGAGAATTCCACAGATTTAATAAATAAACGAAATTCAAGACAATTAGAAACGTTAATATCGGAATAATTCCTCCATAAAGATACAACTTAGTCATATTTTCCTATTTTAGCTGTTCGAGTGGGTGTCTTCAGTCTCTCCATTCAGTCATGTTTAATCAAATCATAGACACAAAAAAGACGAAAAAAAAAAAAATGGATTACTAAACGGATCAACAGCCGCGCGGTTGTCGTTGTCGCTATGACAATGGCCTCTCACCTCAGAGTACCGTTGTTCGGTTCTCATGTGGGCGGTCATGTTTCGTGATGTTGGGCGGTCCGCGCTGGGCAGGTTTTCTCGGGGTTTCCCCTGCACTTCTCCCACCATACTTTCTCCGTCTGTCCTTATTTCCATGGGATAGCACAAAAGACCAACGGTTGCGGTGCTTCGCTTCTCTGCCACACACAGACACACAAACACACACACACACTAATTCATGTGATTGAGTCTCACATTACCAATTCCTTGGTATGCGTAAATGCATTTCCCCCGTCCTTAAAAAAAAAAAAAAAAAAAAAAACACACACACACACACACACTCCCACAACCCACATAACATAATATAACATCAAAAACTGACTAACAAGCATTGTTAGATAGCAATAGAAATGCATTGTTTGGTTTTACTGCTTTTCTATGGGAATACTTGTTTTACTTTGGAAAAAATGAAATATTCATTTAAAAATTTCTCGATAGAAATCCAAACGAAAACATTTTGAAATATATTAGTTATAATAGCTTCTCCTTAAATGGGAATGTCTATGAATTTCCTTCACTAATACTGAAATTATTTTGCTTATAATGGTGATTGTTTGTTTGGGATGATGATTGTTTTGTTTAGGATACCGAGTATTTTGGTCTTGGGATGAAATGTGTTCTTATTTTCTAATATCAAAATTTGGTTTTCAATATTGCGTCTCTTGAATTAGTTGATTGATTATGATGATACTAAGTTTCTTTTTTATGAATTTTTTGGGAATTTTTAATTATGTAATATCGAACTAGAAATATCCTTATTTCCAAGCAAAATTATTTATATTGATATCATCAAAAAGCGTTCATATTATTTATATATATATATATATATATATATATATATATATATATATAGCTGGACAGTTTTCTGAAATCTAAAATCCCAATACAATTTCAAAAAACTGTTTCTATGAATGCAAGTGTTCGAATAACATTCACGTCATCAGCAGCATCTGGTGTTAAATTTTGAAACTAAACGCATTATAAAAAGAAAATTTGCTCTTTTTTTTATTGTAAATATTCTTTTTTTATGTTTTTAATTTTATATCCTTTTTTTAATTTCTTTTATATCATCCTTTTTTGCTTTTTTTATTGTTTTGTATACTTTTCTATACTTTTTTATATACATTTAAAAAAATAAAAATAATAAAAATAAAAATAAAATAAATAAAAAAATAATTAAAAATAAAAATAGAAAGATGACAGTTATCATATCAAACGCAAAACTTCCTTAAATAAAAGGATTTAATCTTGAATTGTCATTAGATAACTTAAATGATTATAGTTTAACAAGTCCTGTTTTGAAGAATAAAATGATTAAATAAAATTATGAATATATTTAACTTTATATTTTTTGTAAATTTGAAATTTAAATTTTTTCTGAAATTGTGTAATATAGGTATTTAAAACTTTATTTGGAAAATTATTATTTGTAAATTCATTGATAAGATAATTCAAATTAATTAAAAAATCTTCTAATTTAGAATTAATGGTAAGGTATCTTTTTAATTCTTGTATGAAGATGTTTTTAAATAAATTAAAACTTACATTACTTGTGAATTTGTGAAACCTGTTTATTTTGAAAGGAAATAAAAATGTTTTGTTAAATAGTTGAATAAAAGGAATCTGTTGATGATAATATATTCTCAAATCTAAAAAATCTACAAATTCAGTATTAATATTAGTTTGTTGTAAGTTGATAATATTGTTATAAATTTTTTCTTCTATATAATCAATTTTAAAATTAGTATTAAAAATAATCAAATCATTTATATATCTATAAATTTTAAATTGGAAAGGGGAATTAATACAAAATTGATACTCATAAGCCAATAAAAATAAATTAGCAAGAATGCTACTATAATTTACTCCCATTCCAATACCTTTAATTTGGGAATAAATTTCATCATCAAATTCAATATAATTATTATATAAATTAAATTGAAGAAAATTAAGAAATGTTTTAATAGGAATATTAAATAGACTAGTTATATTGAGTTCTGAAATTAAAAATGTAATTTGTAGTAGTAAAGAATCCAAAGGTATATTTGTAAATAAATTTTCAAAATCTGCTGTCATTATATTAAAAAATTTGTTATTATTTATATATTTAATAACTTCATCATGGTTATTAATAAGCCAAAAAAAATCAGGATTAATTTTATTTTTAATAATTTCATGTAATTTGTTAAGAAAAATTTGTAAAATAATATTTGATTGCTTTAGTATAGAATTGGTTGTGCTACAAATCATTCTAAATTTGCCCATTTTGTGCATTTTTGGATTTAAAAATAAATAATTTAAATTTCTGTTAATTTTAATTTTTTTATATTTAAGTGTTTTAAATTGAAATTGAAATTTAGAAAAACATTTATCTAAGTTGTTTAAAATAAAATCTTTAGTTTTATTAATTTTTAAGAAAACAGATTGATCATTTAATAATTCTATAATTTTGTTAAAATAAAATTGTTTTCAAATGATAGCTAAATTGTTGTGTGCTTTATCAATAGTTATGAAAATGTAATTTTCGTGATAAATGGAAATGGTTTTTTTGATTTTAAATAAATTAAATTTATGATTTGTAGAACTAGTAACTCTATCATATGAAGTATGTTGAATATTATTCATTTTAGATATTAGATTATGTTTCCACTCTACAAAATTTTCGTAACATATATTGTATTTAAAACTAATTTCTAGTATAAAATTATTTATATCTTTTATAAATATATTAATTAATTGTTTATATGTTTTATTTGTATATAGTCTATAATTAATATCTAAATTTAAAAAATTTCTCAAAGTAATATCCTCAATAAAATTTATATTGCCTGTAACAATATGTGAATTCCATTTAAAATTGTCACTATAAAATTTTCATTTACAATTAGAATTTAGATTAGAACTAATATTAGTTTTATAATTACAAATATATTTACGAATTGTATGTCGTATTTAAAAATAAGCATTAAGTAAATATTTATAGGAAGTTTGGATCTAATATATGAATTAAGTATAATACTAATATTAATTTTGTCAAAAATTGTGGATGAATAATGAAATAATATTAATTCTTTAATTTTTGTATCATCTGGATTATAATTTATTTTAGTTAATTTTAAACGAAATTTAACAATATCTAAGATTAAATGAAGTAAATGTGTATTTTTAATGTTTTTAAAGTCAAAATGTTTTACTAAATATTTTAATTTGGATTTATTTAAAAGAAATAAAAATTTTTTAACAAAAGAAATCCTATCCATATCAGAATTTTCAAAATTATTTTCCAAAATATTAAAAAATTTATCAAAATCAATTATATTATTAAAATGAAATTGAGGAAATTTAGAATATGCTTTAGTATGTTGTAAATTTAAATTATCTTTTTTAATATTAAACCAATTATATATGCAAATATTGTCAATATTATTCAAAACATTAATTTGAAAATAATTTTCGTTTAAGCCATATGGATAAATAGTATGATATTTTAGCATATAATGAACTTCCTTAATTAATCTTATATTATCATCTTCAATAATATCTAAAATTTGAATAACCACAAAGTCCTGAAAATTATGTTTTTGAAAATGCTTGATTTCAATGGAATTACCGTAATTGTTTTTTACGAAAGATCTATGATTATTAATACGAAGATGTAATTCTGTTTTTGTTGGCTGAGTTATGCTGGGTCGGGACTGAGCTGAAGAAGGTGGTGAAACCTGAAACGGCGTCGTCCTCAGTTACCCAGCAAATAATCTAAAATCAGATAAGCTCAGTGAAATTTTGTTGTTAGTTATTGTGTGTTATCTTACTTTTTCTTTGATGATATTAACATTGTACATATGTTAATTTTGATTTTATTACTAATATTTTAATTCAACAAATTCTTAATAAGCTAAGCGGGTTGCAAGCGTGGATTTGTTTTTGCCCTCTTTTATTGTTTATTTAATTTTTTTATATTTGTGAAATGAGGGGTCATTCTTTTAAATGTTTGTTCTTTTGATGTATTGTTTCTTTCACTGAGCTGAGTTATGCTGGGTCGGAACTGAGCTGAAGAAGGTGGTGAAACCTGAAACGGCGTCGTCCTCAGTTACCCAGCAAATAATCTAAAATCAGATAAGCTCAGTGAAATTTTGTTGTTAGTTATTGTGTGTTATCTTACTTTTTCTTTGATGATATTAACATTGTACACACGTTAATTTTGATTTTATTATATCTATCTATCTATATCTATATATATATATATATATATATATATATATATATATATATATATATTAATTGCTGAGTGTTGTTTCCACGTCTTACGTTCATATTTTCCTTCACTCTGAATAGGACTCAGTGTATACTTTTATACTTGACTACTTAACTCTTGAAGGATAGATTACTTAACTCGTACTAACTCTGTTAGTGCTTGGTATACTTTTCGGTGCCATACACAGCGAAAGAAGAGAAAGAGAAGAAATTAAGGATAAAAAATTTAGCAAATATCGGACGCCGGGATTCGAACCCGTGTTCCGACGCATTTGTCTCGTAGGAGACGCCGCCTAATCCACTACGCCACGTCGGAACGACTATCTTCGTGTTATATAAAGGATAGTAAAAAAAAGTTTAGGTTTTTATATTTAACTAATCAAAAAAAAAGCTATAAATACTTATTTCAAATAAGAAAAGTTAAAAAACAAGTGAATATAATTTTATGTGCTAATTTATAAATTTAAGGACGACCCATAACAATAAAAAAAACTAAAAATAATAATAATAATAAAGGAAAGCACAATAACGTAAGGAAACAGGAAAAATAAAAAAGTTAGAAGAAAAAAATAAAAAAAACTTTAGGAAAATATGAAAAAAAAATATAAATAAACACGAGGACACTGAGAAAAAAAGATTAAGAAAATAAAGGTAAAGTAAGATATACGGGTTTGAACCTTCAACCTTCAGTATGTGAGTCCGAAATTTTAACCATTAAGCTGTAGTTGACAACTGAAATGAGATGGTTGCATTTCTAACATTTAAGCTAATAGCAGAAATTCAATGAAAACAATGCCAAATATCTCGAAGATGGGGTTTGTGGGGGAGGGGGGCTGAAAATACCCCTTTCCTAAAGTGTTTGAGCCTCTGAATACGGTGGTGAAATCCGGTTGTCGATCCTACCTTCCGTTCGCGAGTTGTGGAGGGTGGACATACACCGACGGACGGACAGGAAAACGCAATAGCTACTAATTTTTGGTCGCTGTCACAATATGGGTCGCTAAAAATTGTGGCTTACAAGGAGAGGGCCCTTTCTGTATACTGCCAAAATCAATGCCAATTTGTGAGATGAAAATACACTTTCAAACTATAGGACAATATTTGAAATTGATATTTGACATTGTTCTCATCGATTTTTCGATTATTAGCTTACTAGCTGTACCCGGCATGCGTTGCAATGCCACTCAAAGAAAGAAAGGGCTCGTGAGAAGGGGCCGAAAATATAAGGTCCCAGTGTCGATCGGGGGTGGGGCACAGGCCCTTGTGTCGCCATCCCCACCCAAGTGTGGTGGACCTGTCCCCCATAGGAGAGCGAATTTTTCTCTTTTTCCAATTGACTTAGGGGCCCTGAGAAGGGGCCCTAAATATAAGGTCCCGGTGTCGATCGGGGGTGGGACACTTAGGCCCTTGTGTCGCCATCCCCCCCACCCAAGTGTGGTGTCCCTGCCCCCGTAGGAGAGTGAAGTTTTCCCTTTTTGCAATAGACTTGGGGGGGGGGGGCCGAGAAAGGGCCCTAAATATAAGGTCCCGGTGTTGGTCGGGGGTGGGACACTTAGGCCCTTGTGTCGCATCCACCCACCCAAATGTGGTGTCCCTGCCTCCCATAGGAAAGCGAATTTTTCCTTATTTGCAATTGACTTGGGGGGCCCGAGAAGGGGGCCCTAAATATAAGTTGTCGGTCGGGGGTGGGACACTTCAGCCTTTGTGTTGCCTTCCTCCCACCCAAATGTGGTGTCCCTGCCCCCAATAGGAGAGCGAATTTTTCACTTTACACAATATTTGTGTAGTTCTTATTTTCACCACCAGTTAGATATTGGGTTTTTTAGGGCTTTTACCCCTTTTCAACCCCTTTTGGGGGGTGGGTCCGGGTTCTAAGATAGCCTATCTTTTCCGCAGTGTCCTAAAGAGTAATTCTGCAAAGTTTGGTCCAGATAGGTCAAAGGGCCTAGGAGTGTATAAAGGACAAACAAAGAAAGAAAGAAAGGAAGATACATTCATTTTTATATATATAGATTAACGTCCTGTTGTGCGATTTCAAAGAACGCATTCGTTTGGCGTATTGCGTAAACAATCAAAGGTCACGTGACTGAGAAAATGATTTCAGAATCCAAGGTTCATGATCACTAAACAGTTTTACTACAAGTTTGCTATTATTATCTTAAAGAAAAAATACAGCAAACGAAACACAAAAAAAAAAAGAAAAAAAAAAAAAAGAAAGGGAATGGAATTAAAAAAAAAGCTTTCTGCTGTCCAATCCCATCGCTTACGCAAACGCCAAACAAACACTTCATTCGAAATAGCACAACAAGAAGTTTATAAGCTAATAGTCGAAATCAATGAAAATAATGTCAAATATATCGAAATCGGTTGGTTCCACAACTTGTATATATTTTTACTCCATGTATACTTTCATCTCACAAAATGGCAATGACTTGGACAGCATACAGGGTGTACCCTAACCTTGTTAGTTCAAATGATCCATTTTGTTGAAGTCGCTTATTTTTTTAAAAAATAAACTGTAATTGTATTTACAAGAGATTAATAATATTACACGAATGGCTGTTTTTATTTCAATATTGCATCTTGTTATGTATTTTCGGAAGGAAAATATACTATTGGCTGAACAGGTGAGCCCGGGACCTTGGGATAAATGCCGATCATGAGTCATAGATTACGAATATACCGGGTGATTCATAAAGTACTGATAAGTAATTGTGGTTTTCACCGCCCCATATCTTTTAAACTACTGCTCATAAAAATCTGAAACTTTTTATATAAAATCGTCAAACATATTAGAGTTATATTTTTATTTATAATTTATTCAATATTATTGAAATTCATTTTATTTGCGTTCAAACACCCCCAATGTATCGTATATTTAAATAACTGTTGTGATGTTGTTTAAACTAAAAGTCTGGATCCAATATTCAAACGATACAGAAACCTAATTAAGAAAATTTAATCTAAACACTTTGTCATTAATTCTTTTGTTTAATTTTTTAAAAAATGTATCTTTTTTGAAAATGCATTCTGACAAATGACTTTTTTGGGAAACAGTCGAAACAATTTTTTTGGATAACAATTTCGATAGGTGTTTGAATGCAAATAAAATGAATTTCAATAATAATGAATTTTTTTATGAGCAGAAGTTTAAAATATATGGGGCGGTGAAAACCACCAGTAAAAGAAAATTAAAAAAATAAAGTTTAAAAAGACAAGTAACACGTTGTCACATGAGAATTGTGTAGTAGGAGAATCGATGTTGGTGGAGTGAGGGGAGGAAGGTGTATTAACATAAGTGAGGAAAGAGGGGAAGGAAAAACAGTTAAATTAAAAAATTATGTAGATTGGTTATTTTTTAAGTTACATAGGTTTTAATATTGTAATATAGATTGGCTTCATTGTATGAACATGGATTCGATGAAATGAAATACGATTCAGCAATGAGGAGTTTAAAGACGTTATGTTCCCTATGTAAGATTGTAACGGAGTTGGTGTCTATTTGGTGGTTAGTTCTTTGGCAATGGGTAGCCGTTTGATGTTGAGTACTATTATTTTTAATGACTCTTGAGGTGGTCGCTGAATCGTACAAATAAAGGCGTGAAGTTGACCAATACACAGGCATGTTTCGTTTAAAACACTGACTTTTGTAAACAACATTGTTAGTAAACTGATTGTGCGTATTAAGATGAAATTTTTTATTTTATTTTATTGGCTGTTAGGTTAAATGTAGGCATCTCGGAGACCACCTCGTTTCGGGATATCCGGTTTATCAGGTAGATGAAAATGAAAATGTGAATATCCTCAATACTACACCTTATTGTATTTCCGTGTCTTATGGTTTCGAAGGAGATAGGGCCAGAAAAAAAAAATCAATTGTTTTTAAGAATATAGATAGATAGAGTTGAAAGTTAGATTAAAGAACTAACTAGGATTAATATTCAATTTCATAGATTAAAAGTTCCAGCTGGCATTACATTTTATCCCATTTTTCTGTAAGAATGGCGACTGGGTTTTACCATTGCTCCGTTTTTGTTTTGTTGTTCTCAAAAGTGATCTACTGTTAGTTTTCAAATGCGAGACCCACCACTCGCGGACAATTCTACTCTGCAAAAGAGCGATACGCTGAGATTGGCACTTTCCTAAGACTGTTTTTTTTTAGTACCTGTTATTTTTGCAATAGTATTTATTCTTTCCATAATTCTTTCCCGAAAAACGCAAATAGAACGCAGCTACTAGTAAACTAACACTATAAAAAGTAAACATCCCCTCTTTATTTCTCCTCATCCCTATTTTGATAAAATCGAAGGAGACCTGACGCATGCGCAAAAGCGCTGAAGGTTCTCGGAAACAAAACCATACAGTAACTCTTACAGTTTGTTGAACTAATCGAAACAAACATCATAAATAAAATAAGAAGAACAGAATTAAAAATTCTTAAAAAAAAGTGTTCATGTTTTCCGAAGGTCTGGCTTTATTGATCTATGCTGATCGATAGAGAATGATATTTACCCTACCCAATAAAATTACAAAATACGCACAATTAGTTTACTAACAATGTTGTTTCCAAAAGCCAGTGTTTAAACGAAACATGCCTGTATATTGATCAAACTACGATTTAACGACCACCTCAGAGCCAAGTACATAATTGTTTTTTTTTTTTTTCTATCTGTCATTTTTTTTTTTGTTTCTAAATCAACAGACCATAATTCAAAGAATTTTAACCTGTCAAAGTTGATCTACAAACTTTGTGACTTCTCTATCGATCAGCAGAGATCGATAATGCCAGACCTTCGGAAAACATGAATTTGTCTTGACAACGTTAATTTAGAAATTTGTAATTAAGTTCTTCGTATTTTATTTACGATGTTTGTTTCGATTACTGCAACAAACTATAAGAGTTAGATCACATTTGAGATCAACAAAAACAAAAAAGGAGCAACGGCGAAACCCAGCCTCCATTCTTACAGAAAAATGGGATAAACTGTAATGGCAGCTGGAACTTTGAATCTACGAAATGGAATATTAATCCTAGTTAGTTCTGTATCTAACTTTCAACTCTATCTATCTTTATTCTTAAAAGCAAAGTTGATTTTTTCTGGCCCTATCTCCTTCGAAACCATAAGACACGGAAACACAAGAAGGTATAGTATTGAGGATATTCACATTTTCATTTTCATTTACCTGGGTGAACCGGACATCCCAAAACAAGGCGGTCTCTGAGACGGTCTCCGAGATGCCCAGAATTTCATTTTTTTTACGGGGTTTAATCGGAAGTCACGTGACTTAAGGTCAAACATGAAGTCTCCAAAATGGTCTCCTAGACGCTCTCTTGTTGTGAGAAAGCCTTCACGATCCGGAAGGTATGAAAAAATTATCTCAGAATCCAAGATCACGTGATCACACGTCTGCTATTCTAGATTATTAAAAGTAAAGTTGATGTTTTCTGGCCCTGTATCCTCCGAAACTATAAGACACGGAAATACAAATAAGATGTTAGGTGCAGTATTGAGGATGCTCACATTTTCATTTTTATCTATGTGAATCAAATCGTGTTTGATCGAAAGTCACGTCACTTACGATCAAACATGAGGTCTCTCAGACAATCTTGGAGAGGCGCTCGCGACTTTTAAGAAAGCGGTCACGGGTGGTGAGAAACTTATCTCATAATCAAGGATACAATGATTACAGTTTTCCTATAGTATGCACAGAGAAGCAGAATTACTCTAATAAGAAAAAAAAAGTTCACTTAGTTGATTCTGGAACTCATTGCTGTAAAAAGCAATATGGCGGCGTCATAATAACAGATCACTGCACGGCTTTTTCAGCCAAGCTAGAAGTATAATTTGGCAGGTTTTCAATTATAAGAGTTAGGGTGACGGAACCTGTATTTCTGAATTACTAGAAAGACCGGCTATTGCTACAAATTTGTTCCGTTTTACAGTGACGAGAATTGTCAACGAGCGGAAATCGACGGGACTTGATCAGTTTTTCTTGCCCGCGCATTTCATTTTCAATTGGGATGATGTTTTTAGAAAAAAAGTACTGCTTAGCCAGACGAAAGAGACTGGTCACGTGATATACTGGTCGCTCCTATCTCCTTCTATGCGTGAAAATAGGGGAGCACTCATTATAACTACGTACTCAAACGATTACAAAAATACTAGAAAATAATTCAACATGACTGATATGACGATCATACGATAGAAAGAACTAATTTAAACAAGCGCAAAAGGGAGAAGCATATTCAAGCGTAAATTCCAAGCGTATTTTTCGTCCCTCCAGAGCTTCCTTTCTCCCTTGGGGTTGTTCGATTGTTTTGGCAGTGTGCCAAACCCAGTCTTTATCGCTTGGGCAAGCAGTAAATAATGTAAAAATAATAATAGTTAGGTAAATTAAAAAATGCAAAGAATAATAATAATAAAAAATTGAACATCTTGTTCTCTTCCACTTTTATTTGCAGAAATACAGAAATTAGTTACGATGCTTTGCCATAGATTCAATAGAAGTAGCAATCCATAACCGAAGGTTTTCTTCTTTTTTCAACAGTCTTATAGTTACATAATTATTATGTTATAATTATTAACTTATATTTATAATTATTTAATTATTACGTTTAAGTTGAATATAGACACTGATCACAAGTTTTACTTTATTTTTTTAATATTAAATGTTTGGTTCTTCATTCATATTCCTAAGATACATTTGAAAAATTAAAATGAGTTCTACTTGGTTTTTTAATATCTTTATTTACTTGATGGTATTAAGTAATTTCAAGGGAATGTCAAAAAATATTAGAAATAAAATAAAAAGGAAATAATTTGTAAATTAAATTTAGTTATTAGTAATTTTTTTGGTTAAATTTCAAAAGCATGCAGAATTAACATTATTATTAAATACGACAGAAGACTTTGCATAAATTCTTTTTATAATATTTGGTAAAAAATTTTAATTCTGTAAAATGTTTCAAACAAAGCTTTCTAAATTTTATCTATTTAAAATTCTTTTAAATGTAGTACGGTACTCCAGAATTAGATAGTATTGAAAAATAGAAAAAAAAACAAACAAACAAAAAAACATCAAAATAGTAGAAAAGCATAATATAAATTTCTAATTTCTTATAAATTTCTAAATTAAATTACTAATTTAATTCTTGGGCTTTGTTTTATTGATTTGTTTAGATTTGTCTTTTAGAGGCCTTTTAATTTCTATTTTTTTTTTTTTTTTGAGAATTGATTATTAAATGTTATTAAACCAGTAATAGATGATAAAGAAGTCAACTATTTCGATAAACAGCTAACATTTGTTTCCTTACAACATTTTTTCAGAAACTACAAAAGAAAACATCTCTTCAACTACGTAATAACAGTCCCTAAGAAGCTTTCGACTGACAGTAATACATCTTTACTAGAATAAACAGTACAGCAGTATAAAACTATTTTAAAGAGAAAAGACTTTTTGGATTTATTAACCCTACCTAAAAGTTTTTGAGGTAGTGATGTGTAGTCTTGAGTTCTGTATATCATATTATTTCTAAAGAAATTAAGATTGAGCTACTTAATCTGTATCGCTTCACATTCTAAAATCTTCTTACAATGATATCTTATCTTCGTGATACTCTAAACTTTCCTAGAAATTCAAATATAATTCTAACAATAAACTCAGATACAAAAAGGAACAAAATTCGCTATGGAATTGGAATTACCGGCTTCGACAGAATAACTAGTCCATTTTGGAGTCCTCGAGTTAAAGCACTTTGGATTATTTCCTTTCTGGCTTTCAGTTCTTGTGTCATATATCAAATTGGAGTTTGCCTACATAAGTTTTACTACGGGATTCCAGGTGTTTCTGTAAGCTTTGTTGTCCGACCTTTCATACCTTTACCAAAAATTATCATCTGCCCTCATGGTTTCTATGTAAAACAGCCAATTACTGTTTCACTGTTCCAAAAATATAAAGCTCATTTCAACCTGACCGATGTAGAATTTGAAGACGTTGCTTTCTCGGATTTTCTTCGTCTACCAAATGTTACTGCGTTGTATCTGTGGAAATCCTATCCTCTTGGTCCTGAAAATGTCGAGTTTGTGTATCAGGTAAGAAATTGTTTCATTTATGAATAATAATTGTAACAATGCTTTATTGATTAACAGGCTTACAAGTGATGAACGAGAGAATTTAGTATTTTTATGCATTTTTATAATGGATTTTCAATATCATGCTGATCATCAATAAACAATTCTGAATGGAGAGTCTGATCTTTTTCAGATTATTGTCGTAGATTCCCAAATTGGAGATTTCGTTTGATGTATGATTAACGTATGTAAAGAATTTAACAGATTAAAAAAAAATCGCCATACGTAAGTTAAAAATGCTACATTTAAAAACGACTGGTTTCACGTGCTGCTTTCCCCATGCTTCGTTAGGTTTGTGGTTATGATTAAAACAGTTCCTCAATTTATAGGCATAGTAGCTTCGTAGACAAACTAATAGGAAACTTGACCAATGATGTTGAAATCTACCATCATCAATCCTGAAAGTGCAAGGATTAATGGAAAGTTCGGACCAATAAGATTGTTTTCTTGCAATCAATCGTAGTATCAGGTGTGAGACGTAATCCCGTGATTCAACAAGTAAATGTGATTTTGTTGCAAGGGGGGGGGGGTTAAAGATGTTTTTCATTGGCTGCGAGTTCTAGAAAGTTAGTTCTTTAGGTGGATGTGATAAGACTTGACATCAAAGCAGATGGTTATATAATGTACTGGATTCACCTTATCTGGATTTAACCAACTAACTAACTAAATAATTGAATGATAATAATAATAATAATAATAATTGGATGATATTAAACTCTGTGCCACAAACAACGCACAACTTATTAATTTACTACAAGTCACCACACAGTTCACCAAAGACATTGGGATGGAAGTTGGAATCGACAAATGCCACAAGCTACATATAACATTTGGGAAGACTACGAATTTGGAGGGTTTTGAACTAGACCATGGGTTGGCCATCCATGGAAGAGGGAGAGACCTACAAGTACCTGGGCTTACAGCAATCGCGCGTCATTGACACGCAAACATCAAAAACACACTCAAGAACACATATCCGGCTCGCATGCAAAACATCCTCAAAACAAAACTCAACGCCAGAAATAAAATTAAAGCCATTAACACTTTAGCCGTAACCACACTAACATATTCGTTTGGCATAATTGCATGGACAAATATCGAACTGGAAGCACTACAACATACAACATAATATGCACCACCCCAGTCCGCTACGGAAAGGATGACTCGTCAACCTCATCACCCTACATGCAAAACAAGTACACATACAGTTAGGGAACACTTCCACCAAAGAGCACAACACTCCTCACTCCACTCAATCTTTGTCAAGGCTGACACACCTCACACCCCCGGACCTCGAAAACCCTTCTTTAACACTCACCACTCCTAACACTCACACTCAGCAGCTGCGTGAATCATGTACTCGTAAGGAACTCCACGGCAGATATCACCACAAATAAGACAAAACCACACATCACAACAGATCTGACATCACACTTGTTGATAAGGTCAACAAACAGATCTATCTCAGTGATATTGCAGAGCCTATCAGCAAGAACATGCAGAAAACTCAGACAAGATAAGAAAATACACAGACCTAGCACACGAGATCCTGAAGCAGTGGAGGCAGGACCGAGTACATGTGGTACCGATCGTCTTATCCGCCATTGGTCTGGTGCCTCAAACATTGCACCACAGTCTCAACACTCTAGGACTTCACAAAACACTTATACACAACTCCAGAAGGCTATGATACTCAACACAACACGCATAGTTAGGAAATTTATGGACAAAACCACACATTCTAATCATTCCAGCACTTTCATTCCTTAACCCGCCATGTTGTGTTAGCTGGGGAAACCCATGGTTGAAACATTTACATAATAATAATAATAATAATAATAATAATAATAATAACTATGCCACAAACAATGCACAACTTACTAATTTGCTACAAGCCACCACACAGTTCACCAAAGACATTGGGATGGAATTTGGAATTGACAAATGCCGCAAGTTACACGTAATACTTGGGAAGACTTCGAATTTGGGGTGTTTTGAACTGGACCATGGTTTGGCCATCCAATCCATGGAACAGGGAGAGACCTACAAGTACCTGGGCTTCCAGCAAGCGCGCGTCATTGACAACACAAACATCAAAAATGCACTGAAGAACACATACCTTGCTCGAGTTCACAAAATTCTCAAAACACAACTCAACGCCAGAAATAAAATTAAAGCTATCAACACTTTTGCCGTTCCCACACTAACATATTCGTTCGGCATAATTCCATGGACAAGCACCGAACTCGAAGCACTACAATGCGCAACACGCACTACATTCACGAAACACAACATGCACCACCCCAAGTCCGCTACGGAAAGGATGACTCTTCCCCGCAAGGAGGGAGGCCGAGGACTCATCAACCTCATCACCCTACACGAAAAACAAGTACATACACTTTGGGAACATTTCCACCAAAGAGCAGAAGACTCCTCACTTCACTCAGCCATTGTCATGGCTGACACACACCTCACACCCCTGAACCTCGAAAACTCTTCTCCAACACTCACCACCCCTGACACCCACACTCAGCAGCTGCGTGAATCATGGGCTCGTAAGGAACTCCATGGCAGACATCATCACGAACTCAGCCAGCCTCATGTCGACATGGAAGCGTCGAACAGATGGCTGACGAGTGGTGAGCTGTTTGGGGAGACCGAAGGGTTCATGATCGCAATACAGGACCAAGTCATCCCCACACGCAACTACAAGAAACACATTCTACACGATGCAAACACACATGACGACAAATGCAGGAAATGCCACACTACGCATGAGACGATCGACCACGTAATATCAGGCTGTCCCCTTCTCTCTCAAACAGACTACCTCCACCGACACAATCAGGTAGCGTCGATCGTTCATCAACAACTAGCACACAAACATTCACTTATTAAGAGCACAGTCCCATACTACAAGTACATACCACAAAGCGTATTAGAGTCACCCTCATATAAACTATACTGGGACCGCCCCATTCACACAGACAAAACCATACATCACAACAGACCAGACATCACACTTGTTGATAAGGTCAACAAACAGACCTATCTAATTGATATTGCAGTGCCTATCAGCAAGAACATGCAGAAAACTCACGCAGACAAGATCAGTAAATATACTGATCTAGCACATGAGCTCCAGAAGCAGCGGAGGCAGGATCGAGTACATGTTGTACCCATCGTCTTGTCCGCCACTGGTCTGGTACCTAACACTTTGCACCACAGTCTCAGCACACTAGGACTTAACAAAAACACTTATGTACAACTGCAGAAGGCTGTGGTACTCAACACTACACGCATAGTTAGGAAATTTATGGACACAAGCACACATCCCTAATCATTCTTGCACACATCTTTACACTTGGCAGTATGTGCTTTGGTCCTTGACCCGCCATATTGTTTTTGCTGGGGAAACCCAAGGTTTGAAACATACAAACAAAAATAATAATAAAAAAGGGGGATTTGTGTAAAAGAATGTTGATGCTGTTTTATGGGCTATATATTCTAAGGAATTTATTATTCAGCTTAGATGTCATCCGGAACTGTTGATTGTATAAGGTTAGTATTACCTGAATCTGAGGTACCTAAAAAAGAAAGAAGAAAAAATAAACCCACTTTCTTTCATAGAAAATTTCTTGATGCCATAATATGCCACAGCCTGTACTGATAGTGTTTCATTGTATGCTGTTGTGCTTTGTGTTATGGGAGTGGGTTTTTTTCACCTCTTAGGGAACGTATCTTTGGCCTTTGCAAAGATAATCAGATTTTTCTAAATGAAATGTACGACCAGTTTGTTGGAGGAGTAGTGCCGTCAAATAATTTGTATTCTGTTTGTTTACTACTTTGGCGTGCTTAGTGATGCGGCATTGTAGGCCCTATTGATTGTATATAGATTTATTATAATTACATTGGATTTCATTAACAAAAAGCAATATCCATATTAGAAAAATAAAAGTACTGCAACATTGCTGGAAAATAATAGCAAAATTATACGCAATAACTTGCACAACTTTTATTCTATAATGGATCTAAGTAAGGCTTTTGATTTAATAAATACACTCTTTGTTTGTGAAAATTGCAACACCGTGATGAAACCATCAGAATGGAAGGAAATGTATTATACACATTACTAATATTGAGACAAACAAACGATTAATGTTTAAGAGCAATGCAGTATTGCTCTGAAAATACTGTTTAAACAGTATTTAAACAGTATTTGCAAAAAAAAAAAAATCAGTTTTGTGTAAAGTCTCCATGAGCTGCAATAAGAGCTGCTATATGCTGTGGCATCGAATCCAAGAGGCCTTGGATGTGTTCTTTGGGTATAGCCTGCCAAGCTCTATCTAACCGAGTCCATAGTTCATCTGCTGCTGCATGACAACGACGGGCTAGTTGCCGAGTCACTATATCCCTGACATGATCAATAGGTGATATATCGGGCGGACATGCAGGCCAGAAAAGAAGGGTATCTGCCTTGCTTCGAAGACGGCCTGGACATTTCTGTTATCTTGTTGGAATATTGCTCCAGGAGTTGGCTGAAGAAAAGATACGACTTCAGCCTCCACAACTTCCCTGATGTAGCGGTTGCTGTTGAGATCGCCTATGATACGCAATTGCCCCTAAACCATCTCGCTTCTCGTTTGTGCAGTATGACGCTGGACAATGCAGTCTGGAAGATGGCGCTCACCGTGATATCGTCTAATGCATTTGCGGCCATCATTGTAATCCAAGTTGAAGCGGAAAGACCTGGTGCCAATCTGCATGCCAGTGGGTGTGTTCATGAGTCCATTGTCGTCAAAGGCGCAGAAATTGGTTCAGGCACAGTGGAATCCTCCCCAAAGGAATACATGCATGCAGTCCTCTGTGCAACAGACATCTTCGAACCGTGGAACCAGTCAATTTCAGACCTGTTGCAGTATTCCAACGTTGTGCTAACACTCGAAAAGAAGCTGAACGGTCCGTCCCTGCCATGCGGATTAGGTGTCTATATCCTGTTGTGTTGTCACATTTTGTGGTCCACTTCAGGATTTTCGACTCGTCCTGTTGTCGTCAATGTATTGCTTCCACACTTGCATCGCTGTCGTGGCATTATGTACCGTAAGAGCAGCAATTTTAGGATACAAAACTCCTTCATGCAAACTGATTATTCCGTCCCATTCACACTCCAGTACATACTGACTCCAATATGCACGAATAAAACTCACTGACGATGAAAAACTACTTGTCGGGATCCATAACAGTTCTCTACTTTCACGCTCTTACACGACAGTTAAGAGGGCGCTGCTTAATCTAGGCATCACAATCATTCCCATATTTTACTCATTTGCATATCATACTTTACATTTTCAGTAAGTTTGACTTCATTTGCATGTTTCCATCATGGTCCTGCATTTTTTACAAATATGAGTGTATATAAAAAAAAAAAATTAATAAACTTGAAATCATTGAAATTAGAGGAATAATGCTAGATATTATTAAACAGTATAGGGAAATGTGTGTCTAATAATGATATTCTTAGTAATATGAAAAATTGATATTGGAGTTCCTCAGGAATCTAACTTGGGTCCTTTATTTTTTATTGTTTATATTAATAATCTATTTTACAATTTTAATAAATAAATATAAAAAAATTCAATGAACTACCACAAAAATATAAGAAGATTTCAATCAAATACAATATTCGATGCTTGATAATATTTAAATCAAAATAAAACAAAATTTTTATTAATTCATTCGAAAAACAGAATCCAAAATTTTTTTCTAAAATTATAGTCCACAATCATTTATGTTTATACAACACATCTAAAAAATGTAGAAATTGTAAATTCAAAGAGTAAATAATATTAAATAGTTAGGTATCAGATGAAATGACGCATTTATTTGGGATACACAAATTAAGAGATTACAATGAAAATTAAATGCAAATTCTTATATTTTTCATAATATAAAAACTATTATATCAATAAGTTATAAAATAATGATTTACTTTTCATTGTTTGATTCTGTTTTTAAATTTTGCAAATTCTATCTGCTCAAATACAAGTAACAGACACGAGTATAAAAACTTTGCAAAAAAAAAAAATCTTAAAATTAGCAATATATTCTGAAAATACTTCTAATAATAATATAACAAGAGAATTCTGAATGAATAAATTTGTAGTTTGAATTTTAATGCTTTAAGTCTCATTGAAGTCTGCGCATTGCTGGCACATAAATTTTCTCACTAATTTTTCATTGGTAAGTTTTTCATTGGTAAGTTTTTCTTTGTGTATTTTTTCCTTTGAGGCACCACTGCGATTCCGCAATAAAGTACTTACATTGAAACAAACACTTTTTTTGCAATTTCATAATAAAATTGTAAAATCCAAAAATTTTTAATGGTTATGCAGAATGCCAGCCAAATAAATTACTACAGGATGTGATAAATAAGTGAATATAATTTTGGAGTAAAGCATAATTTTAAAGGTGACCCATAATAATAAAAAAAAAATATATAAAAAAAAAAGGTAAAAAAAGGAAATTAAAAAAAGATAAGAAAAAAAATCCACGTGGACATTGAGAAAAAAAAATAAGAGAGAAAAAAAAATAGTATATATACGGATTCGAACCGACAACGTTCAGCATATGAATCCAGAAACTTACCGATAAATGATATAGCTGACAACAGAAATGAGATGATTGCATTTTTGACATATAAGCTAATAGCGGAAAACCAATTAAAACAGTGCCAAATATCTCGAACATGGGGTGGTGGGCGTTGGTCCGTGAAAATACCCCATTCCTTCAGCCATTGTTGGGCCTCTGAACACACAGGTGAAATCGTTTGTCGATCCGAACTTCTTTTCTGGAGTTGTTTAATGATAGAAAGACACGGACGGATGGACAGGACAAACGCAATAGATATCGATTTTTGTCGCTACCACAACTTCTCCCAAAGGGGTCGCTAAAAATATGCTAAAACTTTCTAAATTTTCAAAATTAACAAAATTCTTTAGAAATTGGTTAATAATAAATGTAAATCTTCTAGTTGACTAGAACTGTAATTCTAGGTATTTTTCTCACATATCTAGGATAATGATAGTTTTTGTCTTTGAGATATTTTTATAAATATTATTTTGTGTTCTTTTTGCATTTTAATTCCTAGCACCCGTTGATGGGATTTATTTTGTAATCCTAACTGGACTATCCTATTTTTGATATTATTCAATTATTTACTTATTTATTCAGTTTTTTAAAATCCAGATAAGGCGAACCCTATATTGTGGTGAATTAATCTTGTCAATTTTCTGAAAAAGGAAGGTAGACTGGGTCTGAACTCAACTGTTTATTCTCGGGAGAGCATGGGTTTAAATACCCTATGTACAATGGCTGTCATTGGTTGGTGTGCTTTACAATTTATTGGGGGATTTAAAAAACATGTGATTGATAACTGAATTTAACTGTAGAATTTGGATTACAGGAAATTATGGGAGCACACCAACCGTAAGAATTTAAAAATAAACAAACAGAATTTGTCCGTTAACGGAAAAATTTTAAATGTACAGTAGATTGAATAACGCTTGATCAGAACAGTAAAATATAAGATAAAGATGATAAAATACAATGGAATAAATAAAACTATGATGCACTACAAAAAATCATCACAATATTTTTTATAATCAGTAGCTTCAGATGACGTCAAGTCTTATCACATCTGTCTATAGAACCAACTTACTAGAACTAGCAGCCCATGAAAATATCCCTAACATCTCTCCATGCAACAAAATCACCTTTACTTGTTAAATCATGGGAATGCGCCGTTACGTTTGACTCCTGATTCCACGATTGGTTGCAAGAAAACTGCAATATTATTGGCGCGAACTTTCCAATGATCCTAGCACTATCATGATTGATGAATGCAACATCTTTGGTCAAACATTTCTTTTTGGTTTATTGGCGAAGCAACTATCCCTGTAAATTGACGAACTGTTTATGATAACCACAACCTGACGAAGCGTGCAAATAGAACCACGTGAAACCGATAGTTTTTCAAATGTAGTATTTTTAACTTATTTGTGATAATTTATTTTAATCTGCTACACATTAATTCCTAGGTAAATATATCTAAAGTATTGAGTGAAATAAACGTAGAGCGCTAAATCTATGCATTGCACAAAGTACGCTCACAATAAGCACAGAATCCGAGGTTGCCTGTGTTGAAATCTAATTGAAAACGTTTAAATTCAAAACCAAATTGAGGTTTTATAGATATTTGTGTCTGCATCGTATTCTCTATTAAAGTTTTTTACATGTTGAATGTTTAGTAATCCTAACATCTTAATATTGTAACGATGTTTGTGGGAGTCTTTTAGGAGCGAAGAAACAACGAGTCAAGTTTGAAACTGAACTCAATTGATTTATTAAATATAAAACGGGGTTTTTTATAGATTTTACTAAGTTGGATTTCATTGGAAGATTAATTAAAAATATACATAGTGATTGGACAAGAAACATAACGAACTTAAATTAAGTAACTAATTAAATGGCTGTAACGGAAAAGAATTTAAAAATAAACAAAACAGCAATAATTGGGAAATATAATAGGAAACGAATGATTTAAAATAAATAAAAGTAAAGATTAAAATGAATAAAATACTGATATATGCAAATAATGACAAATAAATGATTTCTAAAAATATTTACATATAAACTGTTATAATATTAAGTTCCCTACACCAGCGAAGTACATAACTAGTTTCCCTCAACACTTGCCGAAATGTATATAACTTAAGAAAATTGAAATACAGTGAAACTTGGATAATTCGAACTTGTTTAATTCGAAATTTTGGAGAATTCGAATTTTTTTGCTCGGTCCCTAGAATTCTGTATTAAAATAATGTTAAAAAATCGTGGATAATTCGAATTTTTCGTATGATTATCCTTAAAATATTACGGTAAAAATTGTTCCTGAGACTTTTCTCAGCTAAGATACATTATTTTTTTTTAACGTCTTTCTAAGGAAAACAAAAGCGAGGGTTAGAATGTTATTATGTGGGGGTTTCCCAGGATTTTTCTGTCCACTCTGTTGTTACCCTCCCACCTCCTACACCCCTTCAGTCTTAGAGTCACGTGCGATTCCTGTGAATGAATTAATGCGGTTATATACATTTTTAGTTTTTGTGCTTGTGCTTTCAGTATTGTTTATATGCTCTTACTATGCCATTGTCAAAAGCTAAAGCTCCTTATAAGTCATTAACATTAGCTGAAAAGGTAGCGGTGATTAAGAAAGTGGAAAAAGACCTGAAAAAGAAATCGGAAATCGCCAAGAAATTTGGAATTCCATCCTACACATTATCGACATATTTGAAGAACAAAGATAAAATCATGAGCAGCAAAAATGGCACTGGAAAAAATAGAAAAAGAACGAGAGGACCTGGCAACCCAGAGGTAGGAATCATATGCTAGGACACAAAGATTGCAGTCAATGAAGCAATTAAAAATATCTGCCTTTTTTTTTTTGAAAGTGATGAATAATTAAGCTAGTAAAAAATGTTTGATTTAATAAAAAAAAATATAGCAGTATTCTTCGAAACAGTTTTTGTGTTAAATCTTTTATCGTGGAGTTAATCTTGTTTATTTATCTCTCCTGTTTGAGAGAATATATGTAATTCGAATTTTTGGATAATTCGAAATTTTTCTCTGGTTCCTTCAGCTTCGAATTATCCAAGTTTCACTGTATTAAATTTCCAGCTCTTCGCCTATTTTCTGTATTAGTGTTAAAGATCATTATTCCAATCAACAGTGCAATTCACTTGAACTAAAACATTTTACTCTGCTAGGAATAGAAGTTCGGAAAGGAGATTGGTCATTTTTATCAATAATTGGTTCATGGAGATTGATGCGAATTTGTAACTTAAAAAGATAGGTATCTGACAAAGATCTCACGGTTTGTTTCCGCTGCATTAATTGATGAATTCTGCAAAGTCAGGTCATTTATTTAATAATCCTACTCATATTTGTAATTGGAAATAAATTAAAATTATTTCAAAAGATAACAACAGATATCGTTGTAAAATGAAAGAATCCTCTCCTGATTAAGAAATTTAGCAGTCTAATTATTAAATAGGAACACGAGATTCCGAGATTACAAACTTATTAAATAATGATTTGTTATAATTTGGTTGTTGTAATTGCAAGAATCTGTTGACAGTAGAATGTAGATTTCGTTGTGTACATTTATACGACTATTGTATTGACAATTTGTTATTCTGTTTTATTCTCAATGAAAATGGATAATATATATCAGAAACATGTTGAGGAAGAGTTTATTAAAAGTTTGTGATGATTCACCCATTTTGTCTATAGGATATGTTATTAATAAAGTAAGATCTACCACGCCGTCTTCTCGTAACTGGGAAATGCTTGGAGTTGACTCAAAAACCTTTCCAGCTCGACTCTGATTGACTAACGCTCTACCAATCAAATGCACTATTTCATCATATTTTTTCGATCGTGTGATCGGTTTATGGTGAAAAACAATGATGGGAACACTTCACCGGAAACAATGATCATTTCAGTGAAGCAAAACAATGACTTGGCCTTAAACAGTGATTAATCGTTAACTTTTCCTTCAGTATTCATGTATTTTTAAGATTCATAATATATTTTTCAATTATATGCCTAAACCTTGCTATATAATAACTGAACTATTACGTAATTAAAATTATGAAACAAACTGTAAATGTTAATTAAGCTCATTTTTTTCCTGGATATTACACTGCAGAGTTTTTCTTTAATGTTAGAGATTTATATACATAATTTTTTTAAAGCTAATAGTTTTAAACTGCCTATATTAGACATTACATTTTTCTAAAGTTTCTGTCAACTGCAATTGATTACAAATAAATATATAAATATATATATTTATATATTGATATAAATATATCGCAATTTAGAGGATAAATATAAATATAAGTGAATGGGTATTTTTTTTTACAAATTGTTTTCAGTGTTCAACATTTAAAGACGATACTAATTGCATAGCTAATAAGATTGTGATCAAAGAAGAAGATACTATTGGAGGAAGATGTCTTACACAGTATCAACTAGGTTCGTAACTACACATTTTAATTGCAATTGTAGAAGAAGATTTAGAAATTTCAAACATATTGAAGATTGAAGATAATTAAGTAAAAATTAGATTTAGGAAACAGATTACTGTAACTTTTCTCAATTTCCCATAAATTATACGTTTTATTCAACACCATAAAAGCATTGTACTGCATGATTGTAATTTTTAGTTTATTTAGAAATTATTTTCAGTCTGCAGCATTGTTTTTATTTACACCTAAAGATCGACGCACTTTCCAGATTTACATTTACAGAAAGAAATCGAACACTTTATTGAATGAAGTGAATGTATTATAATAGCGAAAGGACTAGAATATCAAAATATTGATAAATATGAGAAATTAGAATCTTATAAAACCATGGTGATGAGTATAGCGAAATAAAACTATTGTGTTGTCCTAAGATAGATTTCTCCAGGAGTTCTGTAACACTGCAAATAGGCTTCAAAATTACTCATTACAGACTTGAATTAAATACGATGCTTACTATACCTTCTGAAATTGTTGTTGTGCTGTTTAGGTCCCTCACCACTCCTAAGCGACTTGACTGTTGTACGAGATTCCTCATCGTCATTGATCAAATGTTTGCGCTGCCCAGTTCTCTATCAAATGTAATGATTAATTATTGCATATCAGAAGCAAATCCACACCATTCGAAGACCACTCATGCTTCTCGAGCAGAGGAAACCAATACAGGGTGGTTAATGAAAGTCCTAACAAGTGTCTAGCACCTGTTGCATGTATAGTAACATAGCACAAAGAAATTTGCATTTGAATGGATAGCTGATTGAGGAACCATTTGAGCAATTTTAATTATCTGAATATTGGATATCATATTTGTCGCTAGTTCTTTTGTAATACGTGTACGAATAACTAGCCTTTGATACTATCGACAAACTAGATTGTTTTAAAAAGACAGAATGTTGTGTGCTAGTTGTCTTATCTCTTCTTCGCCTTGTGACAGTTGTTTTTGTCTAGCGGGACTATATTCCGAAAACATGGATGTCCTCGGAGAATTACGTTCATCAAGAAGAATCTTAAGTGTAACTTTCTTCTGAATAATATGTTGACTAAGGAATTTTACGGTAGTTGACAAGTAGGATTAACAATCTTTGTTTAGTGTATTTTGCAGGGAAGAAAAGAGGATGCAGTGACTAAATCAACAAGATACGCAGAAATCGAACATCGAGAGCCATATTGTATATCTGAGGGAATACATCATACACCAGGACTAATAAACGTCGTAGAATGGAATTAGAAACGCAAGGTGAAAAGCATAAGATGTGTTCTAACTTCTGTGAATGTAAGCAGAAATTACATACTTAAAATTATTACATGAACTTGTCAAAGAACATATTGTCGAAGCTCAGGACAGAACGAATGCTTAGTATTTCAACGTTTATTTTGGATACACTTAATTGAATTGTGCGATGAATTCAAAGTATAAAGACTTATTTAGAAAGTTTAGATAAAAAATAACTTATCGAAAGAACTGGGATCGCAGATATGACAGGGATCATTAATGAAGGTTATTTTGTATTGTAAAGTGTATAATCATACTTATCTAACAACGTGTTAATAGATAGATATAAATGTTTGATAATTTAAATTTAAGAAACATACATCTTAATTATGTTAATAAGAAGTAAGGATTAAGTGTCCGAATATGTTTATATAATTTTATACTGAATGTATTAAATTTTTGTGAAGACTTTAATACTGAGTAACAGAAATTTGCTTTATTTGAACCATCATCGGTTTACGATGACTATAAAATATTTTTCTATAAAAGTTGTTTACGTATCACTTACTAATCAAATACCATCACAACTAACTTCTTGCTGATTTGCGAAAAAGCAAATACTTCATATGTAAATATTAAAAGTTGAGAGGAACTTTAATTCCCACAATATTTTAACATTTCAAAAGCTTATGGGTCCAGTACGCTTTCATTGCGCAGTAGTGTTGGTATATTTGATTTTTTTTTATGTTAACAAGTGACTGATTTATTATAAATTACTTTATTTGTAGACAATTCTTGAGCAGTACTAATAACAGCAAGCAATATTGGTGAGAACTATCTCACTATTTATTGGTGAGAACTATCTTCGCTAGAAGATATCGATACGCACAGCCAAGACCTGTGGATGCTTGCTAATAGCCCCATGACAGAAGTGACAGAGATCGCTGACATTGAAAAACGTCGCAAATTACTCATGAAGGTTGAAAAGGCGGTGGGAATAATAACAAGCTCGATTGAGGAAAAATTTCGCTTTCTCATATCAGAAAAAGATGATCCACAGAAACTTCTCAGTGAATTAGACGAAAAATTTAGTGCAACTGATTATCTGAAGATAACCGATCTTAAGAGAGATTTGTACACTAATAGTAAGATGTCAGAAGACGAGAATATACCCAATAAAATTGTTCAATTAAAAATGATAGTCAATGAGATTGAACAGAAAGGGGACAGATAAACGACAATGAACTTTGCTGGATAATTCTCTCAGGTCTCCCGAAGGAATACAGAACTTGTGCTCAGTCTTCTATCATTGCAAAAACAAACATGTTTTAATTCGGAATTAATTATAAGTACAATAATATAAGAGTACAACCGAAATAAAATTTCAGATAACAAGTAGAATCATTATCAAAACAATGCCACAATGTGAAAACCAGTCACTATGCTAAAACCGCTGACAGTTGTGATAATGAAACAGACAAGAACACTCGTCATAATCGTAAATGTTTTAGAAGTTAGGGCATATCGCAAAATATTGTCGGAGTTTCTTTCTTACTAAGAAACTACCAAAGATAGAGGTATTTCGGAAAAGAAAAAAGATGCTGGCAACAAATCTTTCTTTGGAATGATAAGTTTATTTGGAAATAATAACACTAATAATTGCAGTAAAGACATTGGTATCTTGATAGCGGTAGTACTAACAATATATCTAAGTACAAAGAATACTTTTGATTGTTATGAAAGTCTTGTGGAACCGTTAACTATTTACAGTTCCAATGATACTTCATCCAAGGCGATCGGACGAGGGATTGTGACTATAAAAATTCGACTGTCCAATGGAAACATCAAATGATTCGATTGAACAACAAGTATCATGTTCCAGACATGTCCGTTAATTTAATCTCGACAGCAGAACTGGCCCTAGCGGGATACAAGCAAGAAATCTTCAAAAAGAAATACATAGTATGAAATAGAAGGAAAGAAATTTTTATGATTGGAATTAGAACCTTTTTGCTAGAAGCGAAAGTATCACTACGTTTTTGATCATATTCAATCTTACGTGCCAATTATACCATGAATAGAACCCCGCATGAAAGCATCAAAAATGAGATACCATTGGCTAGGTGGTTTGATAATAGATATGATCCGTGTGTTTCGCATTTAAAAAAATTTGGCAGCAAAGCATAATCTATATCAAAGTACCAAAGTGCCAAATTAGAAATACATTTTCCAACAGAGCTGTAAAAGGGATAATGCTAGGGTGTTCTCCCGACGAAGCTTCGTCTACTTAACGAAAAGCAAAGAAGTTGAAGACAATTTGAAGAACTTTGTAAAATTCGCAGAAAGATCCACTGGATTGTAAGTTAAATCAATATTGTAAGACATCGGCCTCTGAGTCCCGGGCTCGGTTCTCATTTGGGTTTCGTGATGGTGGACGATCCGCGCTGGGCAGGTTTTCTCGGGGTTCTCCCGTTTCCCCTGCACTTCTCCGACTATACTTTCTCAGTCTTTCTCTCCCTCTGTCCTTATTTCCGTGGGATAGTACAATAGACCTACAGGTCGCAGTGCTTGACTACTCTGCCACGCACATTCACTACATAACATAAATCAATATTGAGGGACCAAGGATCGGAGTATGCAAATTCCAAGATAAAAGAATTCAAGGATAGAAGAATACGTCTGCACCATTCATCAGCCTATCAACCGCTGCAGAACGGCGTTGCTGAATGGTTTAACAGGTCTGTTTCGGAAAATGCAAGAACCTTCATGCTAGAAGCAAAAATACCACTACGTTTTTGACCATATTCAATCTTATGTGCCAATTATACCAAGAATAGAACCCGCATGAAGCATAAAAAATGAGATACCGTTGGCTAGGTGGTTAATAGATACGCTCCGTGTGTTTCGCATTTAAAAAAATTTGGCAGCAAAGCATATATCAAAGTAGGAAAGTGCCAAATTAGAAATAAATTTTCCAACAGAGCTGTAAAAGGAATAATGCTAGGGTATTCTGTAGCCACCAGAGGATATAATATTTATAATGTGCAAAATAACAAGGTGATGGAATCTAAGAACGTATACATGAACGAAAATAAGTGATTTATTGAAATCATCAGGTATCGAACAAGTGAATTACGATGATTTAATAGTGACAGCTCACCCTCGAGAATCAGAGGAAAGTACTTCTTCTGAAGAAACGTAGACCACGAAGAATTCGAAGAAGTTGAAAATCATGTTTCTGAAGATGGAGCGATTCAAGATTAAGAAAATGATGAAACGTGACCCGACGAGGAATCGGATCATGAATATATGATGTTACGAAATAGAAGGATTCTTCGCCCCAGAGAGCTTAGTAAATTCATCTATATCAGGAACGTTGGAAAGAAGCCATAAGTAATGAATTGAAAACCATCAAGCAACATAAAAAACATGGACAGAAACGAAAATATCAGAATATGTAACCCCTCTGTCGTCTAAATGGGTCTTCAAAAAAAAAAAAGAAAAACTCCAAAGGTGAAGTAATCAAATATAAAGGTAGATTGGTCGTAAACGGATTCCTACAAAAATCTGGAATAAATTACTATAGGACATACGCACCTACTCCAAGTATGAGTGTGCTAAGACTGCTACTGGCGCTAGCAATTACTGTAAGTTGATCATACACCAATGTGATGTTAACAGCGCTTTCTTGAATGGGACCGTCGATAACGACATTTACCTGGAAGTACCAAAAGGAGTAAAATTAACTCAACCAAATTGCAATGGTCTTAAGTTAATTAAAGTCTGTCTGAAACAGGCCGGAAGAAATTGGTTCTCAACGCTGAGAGAAAGATTGTGCAATGCAAGATATGAAAATTTGAGAACTGAACTAAGTTCAAATGGATAAGAGGAAAGTTGTTGGAACTCCGTATGTCGAAATTAATGAAGACAAGCACAATAGTGAAAATGAAGCAAGATTATTGAATAGTGAAGAACACTTAAAGTACAGAAGTTTAATTGGCAGTTTTTCTATAAAATTAAATTAAAATTATTTAATTTTTTTTAACATTAACGCAATTTTATAACATTTCAAGTTCTTTCATCCGTTTCAATTTTTCAGTTAGAGAGTACAACTTGAGAATGTGGCTATATGTATTAACTTATATAGTGAAGTTGTTAACTTTTCAAATGATATTATAGATATAATGACATTTTCCTTTTGTTTAAGAGAATTTTACAAACAAAGAATATTTATTTTGTTCTTTTTATTTTAGGTGATACCTACAGCCATGGTGCAAGCACATTCCTTGATATTAAAATAAAGGAGATAGGCTCTTTCAACTGGCTTATTTTTGAGTCTTTTCTCAGAGTAATATAAAACTTCTAATTTTTTATATAAATTTCTCATTTGCTCACAGTTATTGTGTTAGGTTTTCAATTAATGCTTTTAGTATGTATTTAATCTGGAATAGAAAATAAAAGTAATCTTTTATAATTTATGCCATTTTTAAATGAGATTCGTGATTATTTGTAACGAATTGAAGATTCAATAACTACTGTTAAGAAATTTTAAGAAAATTTTAAGAAAATTCAAGGCAATAACTTTAATTTAGTCTTTAATTTTTTTTAACAATTTGTTTTGAAGCTTTTCTTTAAAATATCAAAATTATAAACACAAACATAGAAATAAAATTATGGTTTTCCATACTTTTTCTTTTTTTGTGCCGTCTATTTTTTGTGCAGTGAGATCCATCTAAAGATTTGTGGGATCCATTTGGATATTTTTTTAAGTCGAGGAATTTGGAATTTTTCTATAAAATTTAATCTAAATCATTCATTTCTCTTTGTTTTATTACCTATGAAAAATGATATGTAATATTTGTATTCTATATTACACACAAAAAATGTATTTTGTTGATAATTATATACATAAGGTCTACGACAATATATTATATTCATTAGAGATGAAAATATCTTATTTTTTTAATTGAATAATAGATATTAACTTTTTTTTAAGTTCACTTCTTGATTTCATAATTCTGAATTGAACTGTTGATATTCAGTGACAATCATATATTTTTTTAAGTTCACATGAGTGGGAATATGAAATGAACTGTCGGTATTTAGTGAATATGATAATTTTTTACTTTTGTAAGTTTACATTACTTGATATAAGGTATGAAATGAATTATTGACCTACAGTAGAAATGGAAGCTTAATATTTTTTATTTTAAGTTGACTCCTTCAGATTGCAGTTATGAAATGACCTGTTGATGTTCAGTGGACATTGAATTTTTATTGAAATGTGTGATTGTATTGTTTACATTTCGTCATTATCAGAGTGGTTGGCAATTTCTATTACAAAGCATTGAATTTCATCCTCTCTTATATTATCAATTTTCCAAAAATTCCCACTACCCCTGTTGTAGTTTGCTTTATGAAATTTTTCCCACATCTTTGTTGACTTTGCTGTGAAAATATCTTAATTTTTTTCTTCAATAATAGATATTACCTTTGTTTTTAAAGTTCACTCGATTTTATAGTTCTGAAATGAAATGTGACATTCAGTGACAATCATATTTTTTGTTTTTTAAGTTCACATGAGTCGGAATACGAAATAAACTGCTGATATTCAGTAAAAATATATATATTTTTTTAATTTTTTTAAGTTCAGATGACTGGGGAAAGCAAATGAACTGTTGATATTTAGTAAAAAAGATTATTTTTTTTTACGTTCATATCAGTGAAGATATAAAATGAACATCAATAAATATTCATTAACATATACAGTGGAACCTGGTTATTCGTAAACAATTCGTTCCAGGAGGCAGTTCGAATTGCGATTTGTACGAATGTCGAATCAATTTTTCCCACAGAAAATAATGTAAATTGGATTAATCCGTTCCAGATCTGCAGATGATTATTTAAACCTTTATATTAATACTAATAATACTATGCGTAAAATCAGGCATAAAAACAATACTGAGCGGCCAGGCCCAGGACACGAGTTCTACTTTTAAACTTCGTAAGGAGTATTTTTGGTTTGTTTCTTTTTTTTCAGTTCAATTGTCATTCTCACCTGCTTTCCTTTTAGGCTTGGTTGAATCAGTATGTTTTTTGGACACCTGATTAAATATATTTTCAATGAAAATATTTAAAAACAACCAAGAATAGCAATAAAATAACGTTTTACGGAGCTTGTACAAATGCTTAGCGAACGAGAGCCAACACGAGACTCGGACTTCGTCGGGACGTGGTAATGTGCATTTCCGAGTCGAATTTTATTCGAAAAAGTAAGAAGAATGCAGAATTGTACGAACGTAAGAGCCAATCTGAATTTTTGGTACCATTCTTAATTTTTCTCTTTCTTTAAAAAAGAAGTGTGACAAATGTTTGATTACAATTAATTTCAATCACTTCCGTGTTCTTCAGAGCAAGTCTGCTCTTTCGCAATGATTGCTAAATAGATATTTACAAAAATGTCAATTAGTTGTTAAATGGTCTCATTCAAAAATATCATTATTCCTCAAAATACTATTTTGAAATACCCATTTCACTTAATAAAGATGTTTTATTAATATAACTATAGTCACATGAATTTCATGGAATGGTAATTTTCGTATATTTTGTCAGTCTTTCTTTTAATAATGTCAATTGTAAACGTTTAGACAAGAAATTTAACGTGCAATTGGAAACATTTTACAGTAAAATAAAACAAAGAGCCCACATTTCTTTGTAAAATAAAACAAAACACAAATTCACTGAGCTATTTTTTGATATTTGTGCTGGGAATCGAGACAGT